>CM056511.1:37350353-37709500 GCA_029783415.1 Anisodus acutangulus | reverse complement strand
TTAGAAATTGGCAAATCTTTCGATGGCTGTCAACCTACTACAACTTCTTTTATTTTTTATTCGTACTTGAGACCGGCAATGTGAGAAAGCTCCTACAGAGAAAGTTATATCAAACCAAAATGAAAATGGCCACATATTAACTATAACATGGTCTAATTAAAGCTTAACTAAAAAATAATGCACTCACATCACATCAATGGGCTCGGAATTACGTGAATACACATTGAGCTAAGGTATATGCATTGTGACAAATAAAAAATCTTATAATTCGTGTAATATCTTTTAGTGAAGTAACAAGTGGTTCTAATCTACTTACTAACTTTTGGTCGCCACCTCATGTCTCAATCATTGTGTATTATGAGTTGAGGAATGCTTAGCCATTAATTGAACCCCACGGGCCACCAAAAACAAGAAACAAATAGGACTAAAAGGCATATCAAGGAAACAGAAGATAACATCCAAAGTTCTGGTTGCCCATTCACTTGTGTCAGGGAGCGCATTGTCCCCTAATATGAGATTTTTTAGCGTAAATACAAATTTAATCGGACCTGAATACAGGTATCAAACACCTTGTGGGAAATCAAAATAAAACATCCAAAGTTGTGTACGGTCAATCAAGTTTATAAAAATTATGAAAGACTAATATTTAAATTAGAGGAGGATCTAGGATTTAAAATTTATGGATTCCTATGATGACTTCAAGTTATACTACTAATAATTGAATTACACTCAAAGATTTGTAAATATTAAGTGAACTTTTTATTATATATATACAGGGTCTGAAGAAAAGTTAGAGTTTACGTGAACCCGTAACCGACCTTCTAAATCCACCACTGGTTCAAATCTCATTAAAGACATGCAAAATGTTTTAAGATGATTCTTTATGATCTACATAAGTCTCAGTGAGTCGGTGGTACAGTTATTCAATATTTATGTAGTTGGAGATATAGTTCGTAGATATATACCCAGTGATGGTAGAATAGTCGAAGTGCACGGACAATCTTTTTCTCCTCCAACATCTAGGGCTCCTTGCACATCAAACAAGGTGATATCTCACACTGGGTAAATCCTTATAAATCTTCCCCTACTTACAAAGTCTAAGACTACAAATTATTCTTGTGAACATAAGTAGTGATTTCAAATATGAAGATTAATCGTTCTCTAACAACTTTACTTAAGGCAAAATTTAATTTTCTTTTGGGATATATAATGAAAAAATTATCGGATAAGTCACCCTTATTGAAACTCTAATATCAACATTAAAAAGAAAGAAAAAACCATCAACATCTAAAAAGAAAAGAAAAGAAAATTAGAAGATTGAAGATATATACAATTCCGACAATCATTTTCATACCAAATATACACGTCCCTACTCTTTGATCCCTCATTAATTTTGAAAGAATTTTGCCAAACATGAAGCCCCGTTGGTCTGTTGATAGCACAATATTATTATTCAATGACTCATAACAGGCTAATATGCTTGGTTCGAAGGGCCCAAAAATGGACAGTGAGTCTATTATGTCACGTGTAAATGTAAAATCTTTCCAAGATCTTTGCAATGGATGGTCCAAAATGCATGTCTAGAGCTATGTACCTGAAAATTGTTTCTCTTCTAGCTATATATTACTCTCAAAATAGTTTATGTTCTATCATCTATGTAATGATGGAAGTTTAAACTACCTTAGAAAGTTAGATTTGTAAGCTAAATCGGTCACTATACTAGAATATGGATCGATCGTGACGAATATAAACTCCATAATGTAAATATAATAGGAGAGACAGAGTTCAGTTCTCTTTTCAGTGGCGGACTCAGGATTCAATGATCCTGGGTGCTCACCTTAAAATCAACAAAAAATATATTACTTTGAGTTGAGTTTGAACTCAATTCCTTCATGGCTTAGCTTAAAGTCTATTACCTTTTAACTAAAGCACCAAGATCTTTTATTGCTTCTTGGATGCTATTTAATATTTAATATCAAAATTTTAATATTTTTTATATGTTTACATAAAGTATCCGCTACGGTCAATGGGTGCTCGAGCACCAAAATTTAATACATGAGTCTGCCCCTGTCTCCTTCCTTCTCAATCGAACAAAAGAGATATAAATTCCATTTGAAGGTCAAGGCTGGGCTATAACAGAAGGCCTCACGATGATTACCCCTCGGCCTCAGTATAGTTTAACCTGAGAGATAGCATATTGGTTAGTAATTTTAACAAGTTATCAATTAATGTATATCATAGAGATATACTTGTAATTATGTATAAGGGCTAATTTCAGAGAATTAGGTCATCAAACATATAGTACTATTACAGGAAAATCATCAAAGTAATTCTTAATTATAATTATTCCAAAAATAAAAAGTTTGAGGCAATTTATTTTCTTTATTGAAAATTAAAAGCAGTTATTAATTCATAAACGGACATGTATACAACTTCTTATTCGCTACAACCTCTTTTTTTTTCTTAAAAAAAGAGAGTGAATAAGCGTCAAACAATCTGATTTTTTTATAAGTCAAAGGAGTAAATATATCTCTTTAACTTTTCGATATATAGCAGATATACCTCTCGTTAATAAATTGATACATATATACCCTAACATTACATAAATTGTGCAAATATACTTCTGCTATTAATATACACTTTTCGCTGACATATTTTTTTAAAAAAAATTATTTAGCTTATTTTTAATTAAAAAATTCTACGAGGCTTTAAAAAAATAATTTGACCCATTTTTAGTAGACTTAGTTTTCTAAAGCCACGTGATAATTTTTTCTGGTGGGTCGGGTCTGGTTCGTTTAAAAAAAATATTTGTGACTTTAAAAAAAAGTCTACCTATTTTTTAAAACAAATCAGACCCAATCCACCAGGAAAAAAATAATCACGTGAATTTAAAAAAATATGTCTACTCAAAAAAATTGGGTAAACTTTTTTTTAAAGTCACGTGAAATTTTTTAATTAAAAAATAAGTTAAGTGACTTTTAAAAAATATTCCATCAGCAAAAATGTATATTTACACCATTTGTATAACAGTAGGGATATATATGCACCATTTTTTTAATGAAGGATATGTATACTCTATATCACAAAGTTGAGGAGTATATTTACACATTTTCCCTTTTTTCCAACCTAAACTGTGAGGCCTAGCAATATTGTCTTTCTTAAAGGAGTCAACATCTATGAGGGTACAATTCAGGTGGACACCCATTTCTCTTTAATTCTCTTGTCTTCTCAACTTTGATCTAGAACCTCACTTTCCATTCTTCAATAAATGTATTTGAAAGTGATAGGAACTATAGATGACAAATAGAAGGAATTAAGTAGTTCTACATCTTGGTGACTATTTATTGCTTTTGTTTTTATTTGCTTTGCTTTATTCTCTGGGAAGCTTGAGGAAGAGGAGAAAAAGAAGTTGATGATAGAGCTTTTATCCACTACATCAATCTATCTTATCAATATATACATTGTTACACCTCGTAAGATTAATACGATAATTAAGAACGTAATTAAGAAAATAGGATTCAAATACCGGAAATTAGTATACAAGAGGATGTGATTCCGGAAAGATGTTGGTCACAATGAGGGTGACGTTGGAAACTTATAAAAAATTGTATAGTCCCGATATGGGTTAATAATGTATTATAAAATTATGACATTGAGGATACGAGGCTTATGAAATTCTCGGGAATTAAAAAAAGTGGGTTTGAGATTTATTAATTGAAGAACTTGGGGGTCAAAGTGTAAATAATAAATTTCAGATTTTTTTTATTTTAAAACCTACATTCATCTCTTTCATTCTAAACTTTAAACAAAACCTCACCTCTCTTCTCCAACCCCCCCCCCCCCCGCTGGCCGAAAATCACCCCTAACCCCATACCCAATTTAAGATTTTTATCTCCTCTTCTTGGACTACATTATTCACAAAATTGGAAGTCAAAACAACACCAAAAACAATGGCAAAACAGCCACTGTTGGCCGAGATTATGCCCAGAAAATTCGAGATTTTGGGATGAAATTTTGGAAGAAAAACGTGTAGGGATGATGGCTTAACATTGTAGAACACTTGCATGTCAATTGGAGTTGAAGAAGTGAACAAAAAAAGGATAGAAATACGAAAACAGTGGGGAATTTCGGACAAGCAGTGGGCAGAAAATTGTGGACTGTTTTGGACGAAATTTGAGGTATAAAATTCTTCTTTCTATAATATAATTGGAATACATGTTGTTAGAATTAAGGCTATGGATTTATGTTAAGGAAAATTTGGAATTTAAACAATGCATGTGACAATTTTGGGATAGTTGCCAATTTTGGACAGATTTTGGTGATTGTTGGATTCGTTGGTTATTGTTGTATTATTATCACTAATTGCATGATGAAATTGAAAGGAAACATTGATATTAAAGTTTAAAATTAGTTATATGAAAGTATTGAAATATGGAATTGGATTTTAAGAGTTAAGAGAAGAGTTATGGAATTATGACATGTTGTGGCCAAGAACTTGCATGAAATCGTTGGACATGTTGAGATGGATATGGACTGTTTTAGAGACTGTTTTGTGGTGTTATAATGCTGAAAATTTAGTTACCATTATGCATGTTTAAGTGTGGTAATTGCTAATGTAAGTCCTAAAGGAATAAGGGTGTAGAAAGGTGTAGAAATGCTTCACATTCTACCCCCGTTGTTGTTGGAACATGGACTGTTTTTGTGGGCTGTTTTAATGTGGATTAAGAGGCTAAATTTACATGAGAAGTGGGTGTGTAAATCTCCTTTGTTGCTGTTGTCGCGCCCGTTTTTAACCCGACCCCGCGAGAGGTCAGAAAGCGGAGCACAAACGTGTTCGGTGATTCCTGGGTAAATTGGATTGAGGAGTCGCCACCTAATTATTTTACGGTGAATTAGAACATCTGAATATTAACTAAATGCTGCAATGTAACTCCAATTTTAAGGTCTGCGAAACTAATGAGATTCTAGGTAAGGGTTCTTTATTATCCTAAAGGGAAGGGGTTAGGCATCCTTTAAGATCCGCTAACTTGCGGTTATCCGATCAAACTCAGGTTAATTATTGTATTAAGAAAAATGCAAGTTTCAAAATATAAACTTAAAATGATGTTGCAAGTATTTTAGCAAAAGGATACATTTTGTACAAGTATGCATTTGTATGATATTAAAGAAAAAAGACATGTAAAAAGTATGCATTTATGACAATTTAATAGTAAGGAGAATAACGAATTATTTATAACGCCAAAGAAGTAATTTTTGGAAATTATTTTTTGAGTTGTACATTAAAAGATAAACTTATTTGTATGATTGATAAAGCGAATAAAAGATGACCAAAGTTGTTTAGAAAATTTTAAACATGCGTCACGAGCCTAAAATAAATAACTAGCGAAGGGTTTCTAAGTTTTAAACTACCCTATGAATTAATTCTAAGTTTGCATATTCTAAGCCTTTCAATAGTTACATAAGTGCGATAAATAATATTACAATATAGAGCGAGATAAAAGCTGAATTAAAGAAAGTAAATAAAATAAATAAACTCCGAGGAATATCTGCCTTTATTTACTTTATTCCCTGCAAGCTGTCAAGAACAAAAGGTTAGAAACAGTTAAATACAAATAACTTCGGATCCGCATCCAAAACAATGAGTGTTTTGGTCGCGGAGGGCTCAGACTTAAATTTTGAAAAGACCATTCCAATCATGTCGTGGCTGTAAACGTATGACTCGGTAGTTATTTTGATTGCCTCGCCTACTAAACGTGTTGGTCTCTCGGATGAAAAGAAAAGATCATTATAATCACGTCGTGGCTGCGAACATATAACTTGTTGGTTATTTTAGTCGCCTCGCCTACTAAACATGTTGATCCCTCGGATGAAATAAAAAGGTTTAAGCCTCATCCTTGCCCAGAAGTTATATTCTCTGTCTTTACAAATGTGGAGGCCTCAAAATCGACGAATATTTTTCATCGGCCAGTGTAGTATCGTGTTCAAATCAGTAAAATTAAATTGAAACAGTAAGCAGCAGCAGTAAGAAGTAAACAGAGAGCCAATTTCCGAAAAGACGCGGTGTTTAGTTTAAAACAGTAAAAACAGTAAAACAATAATCTGGAACCGAGCAAAGGAATCAAGCGAAGCGATTGCACGAGCAGACGGTATTTGTTCAAAACAGTAAAACAGTAAGATATCTGTTGCACGGATGTTTAACACAGTAAACTGAAAACAGAGAAACGAAAAAAAAGTGCGGCCTCGAATTCAATTTTATCGGCCTAAATGCAGTATTAGTAAAAAAACAATCAAACAGTAAAACAATAAGATATCTGTTGCATGGATGCTTAAAACAGTACTGAAAACAGAGAAACGAACAAAAAAAAGTGCGGCCTCGAATTCAATTTCATCGGCCTAAATGCGGTATTAGTTCGATCAATAATAACAGTGCCAAAGAAACAAACAGTGAGCAATTAAAGTATCCGACCCGAATTCTAAAATTTCAAAACCGAAACAGGATTAAGAAGTATTTATAAAAATCAGACCCGGATTATGAACAGTGACCCGAATGGGTGACCCAAATTCTGAAAAAAACAGACCCGAAATAGTAACCGAAATCGGAGTCAAAATTCAGATTTTCAGATAACCAACAACAAGATATGAAAAATGCAATAATCTGGAAATATACCAAAACTGGGTCGACCCGACCCGAATCAGAGATTCAAACCCGAAATCAAATATTTTCACTAATTTCAGATAACCAACATACAAGATACGAAAAATGCAATAGTCTGGAAATATACCAAAACTGGGTCGACCCGACCTGGGTCAGTGACCCGACCCGAATCAGAGATTCAAACCCGAAATCAAATATTTTCACCAATTTCAGATAACCAACATACAAGATACGGAATGCAAGAATTCTAAAAAATATCCAAATCGGGTCGACCCGACCCGGGGTCAGTGACCCGACCCGAATTAATTATCAAACCCGAAATCAAATATTTTTACCAATTTCAGATAACCAATAACAACAAGATATGAAATGCAATAATTCAGGAAAATCCAATTCGGGTCGACCCGACCCGAATCAGAGATTCAAACCCGAAATCAAATATGTTCACCAACTTCAGATAACCAACATACAAGATACGAAATGCAAGAATTCTAAAAAATATCCAAATCGGGTCGACCCGACCCGGGGTCAGCGACCCGACCCGAATTAAATATCAAACCCGAAATCAAATATTTTTACCAATTTCAGATAACCAATAACAACAAGATATGGAATGCAATAATTCAGGAAAATCCAATTCGGGTCGACCCGACCCGAATCAGAGATACAACCCGAAATCAAGTATTTTCTCCAATTTCAGATAACCAACATACAAAAATATGAAATGCGAGAATTCTGGAAATATTACCCAAACCGGGTCGACCCGACCGGGTCAGTGACCCGACCCGAATCAGATATTCAACCCGAAATCAAATATTTTCGCCAATTTCAGATAACCAACATACAAAAATATGAAATGCAAGAATTCTGGAAATATTATCTAAATCGGGTCGACCCGACCCAAACATACCCGAATCGGAGAATCAAAAACAGTGAAGAACAAACCTTTTCGGACTTAATTCTTGAATAACAAGGAAGGCAAATGTTTGAAATCAAGAACACAACCAAAATATTTTATATCCAATCGGACCTCCGAAAAAATCCTCCCTTTGTAAAACAAAAATGGGGGTATTTATAGATGGATTCGTACCCCTCCACGTTCAAAACAAGTTTGAATTTCAAAAATAAAGTGACGATTTGGGACGGATTTTAGGGGTATGGTAGGTGTGGAGTGATGGGGTAGGGTTCGGCGGTGTCAGGGACGACAGAGGGGTTGGTGGTGGCAGGCGGTGGTGTCGGCGATTAGTGGTGTCAAGCGTAGGGTGCGGCGACGTAGGGGTAGGGGTAGGAGTAGGGGTGTAGGGTGGAGGGTGTGCGGCGATTGGGTGGTTTAGGGATTTTAGGTTTTGATTTTGGGTTTTGTTTTAGGGGATAAAAGGGGAGGTTGTTGGGCTTCGGGTATGGGCGAAAAATAAGGGGGGTTGGGCCGGTTTAGGGATTCGGGTGGGCTTGGTAAAGGAATGGGAATTTAATTAGGGACTTTGGGTTTGGTAGAGGGTGGCCGGTTGGGCCAAAATTTGGGCTTGGTTGGGTTGCGAATTTGGTTAGGGGTTTGGGCTAGTTTGTAGGAATGAAATTAGTTTTGGGTAGAAATTATTTTGGGTTGGAAAATAAAATGTGTTATGGGTTTAAAAATATAAAAAGGGTTTAATATTAAAAATGCATTGAAGAAAAAATGTAAATTATTTTGATAAAAACATAACGATGTGATAATAATAAAGATATAATATTTGCGAAATATTTAATGCTTTAATAAAAAATGGAAATGCGATGCAATTTTGTGAGAATAAAATAACATAGAATTTTCGGATAAAACTTATGATTATGATAAAAAATGCAAATGATAGTAAAAAATGTGAATAATAATAATAATAAGAGAATCATAATATATATATATATATATATATACGCATGTATGTATATAGATTAAAATTGTTTTGAATGTTAAAAATATTTAAATTTGCAAATAAATTGGAAAAGACGGGACAAAATTGGGTGTCAACAGCTGTTTTGGTTGTGCCCTTAATTGGTGCTTGGTTATTGATGTTATTAGCCTCCTTTGGAAGTTGTGAAAACATGTATAAACAAGGGAAGTGCTGCCCGAATTTCTATAGAATAGGAAGTCGTTATTCGATATAAAGTATGCCAGTGATAATAGAATTGACGAACGTATTACCATTTTTATAGGTTGAAGTTCTAAAACAAGACGTACTCTAATATTGAGTTGATTAGTTCGTCTAAGAGGTATGTGAATTATTCCTTCTTTCTTTGGCATGATTTTTATTTAATGAAGGTACGACGGACGTACATGATTCTTATACAGTTTAATTCCTAAAGATGTTAGTTATGAGAAGTGCCTATGATTTTTCAGTAAAGAGTTTATTATGACATTATTATAATGATTTTATCGGGAGTCAAATGAAAATTTTGATTGCATATGGTTACTCATGAAATCTACTCGTGCTAAGTGTTATTACTTCACTTCACCGAGTCCCGGGCCTGGTTATGTTCGTGCACAGCCTTGCATTATTCACCGAGTCCCTCACTAGAGGGTCGGGTTACGTAGGATGGATCCATAGATGAGATATGACTTTACCGAGTCCCAGTATGGGCCGGGTTATGATATGACTTTACCGAGTCCCAGCATGGGCCGGGTTATGATATGACTTCACCGAGTCCAATATGGGCCGGGTTACGATATGATTCCACCGAGTCCCGCATTAGTGGGCCGGGTTACATTACATGTATATATATGTATATGGACATGCATTCATGTTTTCTTGACTTGACTCTCATTTTTATAAGGCACAACTGACTTTTATTGTTTATGACACAGTTGGATTTGGATCCTGATTTTTATACTGACCTCTTGTTATCCATTGGCTACTTATGATCCTATTTGCAGTATTTCTTGTTTACATAAACAGTACATTATTTCGTACTGACCCCCTTTCCTCGGGGGGTTGCGTTCATGCCCGCAGGTACAAGTGCTCAGTTTGGTGACCCTCCGGTTTAGGTTCCTGCACAGCTGTTTGGAAAGCTCCTTTGATCCAGAGCTTTATCATTTTTGTACGGAACCCTATCATTTTGATTTATGTATATTTAGGGGCACGACGGGGCCCTGTCCCGTCATATGTTGTTGTCCTTCTTATAGAGGTCTGTAGACAGTTGTGGGTTGTACTTATGTAAGGGTTATAACTCTGTTTTGGTCAGTCATTCTATTGTACTCTATGTTGGGGTGTCCCCGTGTATATATGATATTATCTAGTGGCGGCCTTGTCGGCTTGCCTGTTGTATTGTGTTGGCTAGTTGTGACTCCTCAGGAGGCAGGTACATTCGGGGATAAAGGCAGCCTTGTCGGCTTGCCTACCCTGGCATATGTTGTTATTGCAGCGTTATGCTGCCGGATTTCAGACTCATTAGGTGTTAGTTGGATTATGTGTGACAGGTCCGGATAATGACGTCATTAGGGCGGTTAGTCACGGCCCGTCGGGTCGGGTCGTGACATACATATGTATTTACGCGATGAAGAATGCAGTGAGATTTTCTCATTAATACAAATATATATAGTGTATACAATGTTGAATCCTAATTGAATAAAGATCTTATATTTACCATAATTATACACTACTATTAATTACAAAATATATGACGAATATATGATAATATTCGCTAATAGCGATGAATTGAATTCCACAATCATTTTAATTAGAAATCTTAAATTCGAGCCCTAAAAATAAAAATAACATGTTCATAGTAAAGAGTACTTCATCTTTAGTGAATCTTACATAACCAAGTTGAATTAGTGGGTAGTAAATGTCAGATGGTTATCCAAAATGATAGAGAATATGTTAATATTCTCCATATATTCTATAATTATTATTCTAGTGTAATTATGTAAAGTGGAGATCCTTCTCTAATTAGGCTTGTAAATTGTAAACACCTATAAATATTGCATTAATAAGATGCCTCCAATCAATGAGAATTACACCATTCATGGTATTAAGAGCCAAACCCTAACACCCTAAAATTCTTTCTTTTTTCGGTCGCCACCCCCCTCTCTTTCCGGCAACAACCCCCCAAACCCTAAAGAATTTTCGCCGCCCCTCCCCTCTCTTCCCAAATTTTCGGCGGCAACATGGGTTCTCATGATTCCTCCTCCTCCACACAAGACGTCACACATCCTCCTCCTCCCTCCTCTTCTACCAACCCTTTTTATCCGGCCTTCGCCGTCACAAATAGCAAGAACTTTATCCCTTTGGTTCTTGATCAAGAGGATGAACAATATTCTTCGTGGTAGAATTATTTCAAATTCATGCTTGTGCCTACAACGTTCTTGATCACATCGACACTATCATACCCCGTCCGCCTGACGTTGACAACACAATATGGAAAAGGCTTGATGCTATCATCAAGCAATGAATATATGACACCATATCCAAGGATCTACTTCATACCATTATGAAGGAAGGTGCTTCAGCTCACGAACTATGGACAAGACTAGAGGAACTTTCAAGACAACAAACATACTTGTGCCATCTATTTGGAGGAACAATTCAATAACACACGTTTTGAAAACTTTGAGAATATGTCCGACTATTGCAAACAATTGAAATTAGTTGCCGATCAATTAGCTAATGTGGGTGCAACAGTTTCAGAAAAGAAGATGGTTTTGTAACTAATAAATGGTTTGCCAAAGGGTGAGTACGACACACTTGCGATGATGATTCAACAAGCTGATCCCCTCTCTAGTTTCAACAAGACCCAGTCACAATTGCTCTTGGAGGAAAGTAGGCGTGCCAAACAGGACAAACATAATCAAAATGTGTTGGTAGTTGATGCACCGGTGACAACCACCACACCCATCGGCCAACCGCAGCACATGGATAACCAACAGCCGCGGAGCGGCTGCGGTGGCGGCAAAGGTAGAGGTCGCGGTAAAGGCCATGGTGGCAAGGGAAAATGACGCAGGGGATGGTCCAGTTCCGACAACCATAGCAGACCTAATACCCATCTCAGTGGATCGGCCCACTACCTTGGCCTATTTCCGGAACCTGGGCCTCGCCCCCATATTCCTTCCCGAATGTCTCGGCCCAAGGCACTGCCCAGTGGCAGCAACCAAGTGTTCTAGGCCCTCCTCCAGGCCAACGTCCAATGACCCATCCACAACAGGCCCACTTCTCGGTGACCCAACAACAACATTAACCGTACGACCTCCTTACTCCTACCGAACTGGGCCAAGCCTACAACACCATAAATTTACAGCAGCCCGACAATGCCTGGTATATGGATACAGGCGCCACATCCCACCTCACTCGCAACTCCTGTAATCTTCTTTAACTGTTTAATTTGAACAATCCTCAATTTATTTTGGTCGGCAATGGTAATCGCATTCCAATTCAAGGCTATGACACCACTCAAACTCCTCTACCTCACCCTCTCTTTTCTAAAAAAAACGTCCTATATGCTCCTAACATTATTAAAAACTTAATCTCTGTTAGAAAATTTGCTAGTGACAATTCCGTATCTATTGAGTTTGACCCTTTTGGTTTTTCTGTGAAGGACCTACGTACGGTGAAAACTCTTACGAGATGCAATAGTGTGGGGGACCTATATCATTTCTCTTCCAATTCCGCTGCAAGTGTCAATCCACATACATCTCTAGCTGCAATCTCTCATCCAACCCGGCACAGTCGACTTGGGCACCCAAGAGCACCAATTTTTAACTTTCTTAGAAGTCACAATTTGATTCAATGTAATAAAGAAAAATTTACCCAAAACTGCTATTCTTGTCCACTAGGAAAACATGTTAGACTTCCTTTTAAGTCGCCATTGAGTATTACTTTCTCTCAATTTGATATCATTCATGTAGATTTATGGACATCTCCCATTACTAGCAAAATGGGTGATAAATATTATTTGGTATTATTAGATGACTTCTCTCATTTTTTGGGTCTATCCGCTTAAACATAAGTCTCAAGTCTACTCCACCTTTCTTGAATTTCGATCCTACGTTAAAACACAATTTGAAAAGAACATTAAATCATTTCAATGTGACAATGGTCGTGAGTTTAATAATTCACCCTTTCATAAATTTTGTACGAACAATGGCATGGTGTTCCGATTCTATTGCCCACATACCTCACCTCAAAATGGTAAAGCCGAAAGAATCATTCGCACCATTTATAATATGATTCATACCATGATATTTCATGCTTCTCTCCCCCCTCCCTTTTTGGTCTACGCGTTATAAATGGTACCATACCTTCTTAATATATTACTTACTCATACCCTTCATAATAAAACTCGCACTGAAATTCTATCCCGTCGGCTCCTTTCCTATGGTCACCTCTGAATCTTTGGATGTATATGCTACTTTAATCTCGCCTCCACGGCTCCTCACAAATTAGCACCTAGGACTACTCCTTGCATCTTCTTGGATTTTTCGTCAAACCATAGGGGGTACATATGCTATGATTTATCCACAAATAAAGTCTTAGTCTCTCGCCATGTCACGTTTGAGGAGCACATCTTCTCTTTTGCAAACGTCCAAAAATTTCAAGTCACTGACTATGACTTTCTTAACGATTCAGACACTTTCCCCCTGTTTAATAATATGATCTACGGAGCAAGTAGTTCTACTCAAATCCCACTGCCCCGATATATCTCCCAGCACCCACTGCTCCAGTTACCTCTCATTGTCCTACTGCCACCCGTGACAACCCCACTACCACTCGTAATCTCCTCGGCCTACCCACTGATCCCGTGACAACCACACTGCCTTACTGCCACTTGCTACCATCATGACCCCCCAACCCCCCGTCGACCAACCCCCTGCCCGCAAGTCCCATCATCTTCTAAAAAAACCCTACTGCATGAGCCCCATCATCCCAGCACCGCTCTACAGTCCGAGTCCTCACCCGCCACAAAACACCCAACAGAGTCCCCATTCCAACGCACCATATTGAAACCCGTGCCCAACACAGAATTTTCAAACCGAAAGTCCACTTTAACCTATCCACTCAAGCCATCTTACTTATACCCAAGAACCCAAAATTAGCCAAGCTTGATCCTAATTGGAATGCGGCCATGCGTGAGGAGTTTGATGCGCTAACTACACACCAAACATGGGATCTTGTCCCAAAACCAAAGGGGGTCAATGTGATTCATTGTATGTGACTATATCATCACAAATTCAGGGACAATGGTGAGCTTGAACTCTATAAGGCGAGACTTGTGGCAAATGGCACGGGGCAACAAGAGGGAATTAATCGTGGGGAGACCTTCAGTCTAGTGGTTAAACCAGCCACCATCCACAATATTTTGAGCATTGCTATGGGAAAGAATTGGCTGATTCATCAACTTGATGTGAAAAATGCATTCATACATGAAAATTTTAAAGAAACCATATACATGCATTAACCACCTGGCTTTGTGTATCCTTCAGCTCCTCAGTATGTCTGCCGGCTTCGGAAGTCACTTTATGGCTTGAAACAAGCCCCCATGGCTTGGTATGACCGTTTTTCCATTTACATCTTGTAGATTGGGTTCATGTGCAGCAAATGTGATAACTCACTTTTTATTTTTCATCGAGGTAATGCCACTGCTCTATGTGGATGACATTGTCTTGACTGCCTCCTCAGATGTGCTGAAAAAATGAGATTATCACCATGCTCAAATCCGAATTTTCCATAACAGACTTGGGTAAGCTGGGTTATTTCTTGGGGATTTCCGTGACTAGATCCAAGAATGCAATATTCTTGTGTCAACATAAGTATGCCGAAGAGATTGTTTACATGGCTAATATGGGAAACTGCAAGATCATGCCCACTTCAGTCGACTCAAAGTCGAAGCTTAGCACCGATAACGGGGATCCGGTGCTTGATCCTTCTCGTTATAAGAGTCTCGCTGGTGCGCTTCAATATCTTACTTTCACTAGGCTCGATATTGCCTACGCTGTTCAGCAGGTGTGTCTGTTCATGCGTGCTCCCAGGGAGCCGCACTTCACAGCTCTTAAATGTATCATTCGTTACGTTGACTATGAGTTACATCTTTATCTATCTACACCGACCAGGCTGATATCATATACGGACGCCGATTGGGGTGGCTGCCCATACACACATCGATCTACTTTCGGCTATTGTGTATTTTTGGTTGATAACCTCATCTCGTGGTCTGCCAAACGGCAAGCCACGCTTTCTCGTTCGAGTGCAGAAGCAGAATATAGAGGCATTGCGAACGTTTTTATCGAGATTTGTTGGCTCAAAAACCTCTTTCTAGAGCTCCATTGTCCTTTACGTAGGGCATCTATTGTCTCCTGTGATAACATATCTACTATCTACTTGTCTCATAACCAGTTCAACACCATCGAATCAAACATATTGAGATGTATATTTATTTTATTCGTGAGAAGGTTGCCATGGGCCATGTTCGGGTGTTACATGTTCTTTTTTTCTATCAGTACGCATATATATTTACTAAGGGACTTCTTCGACAACTGTTCCTTGACTTCAGATCCAGTCTCAGCGTCCGGCCTCCTCCTGCTCCAACTGAGGGGGTCTGATAGAGAATATATTAATATTCTCCATATATTTTATAATTATTATTCTAGTGTAATTATGTAAAGTTGAGATCCTTCTCCAATTAGGTTTGTAAATTATAAATATCTATAAATATTGCATTAATGAGAAGCTTCCAATCATGGAGAATTACATTATTTTACACAAAATAAAAATATTGACAAATGGAGTAGCTTTTAGATGACATAAGAGTATAAAATATATTTAGTATGTGTTGTCAGTGTAAAGAAATTAAACCTAAAATTAAAATATTTAACTTATTTACGATATAATATTTTTTATATTAGTAGGGATCGTTTGATTGATGAGATAAATAATAACAATCCCAGAATAAAATGCGAGAATTTTATCCAAGTTTAGTCATGGTATTAATTAATCTCGGTATACATTTTATACTATAAGGAAGGAATTAGCTATCCATATAGAGGGGAAATAGCTAATCCCATAAGATATCCCAACTTATTTCAACTCATGAAATATTCTTGTATATTCCATTTCAGTAACCAAAGGACCCTTAGTATATCTTAACCTGTCGTAGCAGATAGTATGCCTTATTTTTATATTACTAATCTTATTTTTTTTTATAAACAATTACCTATGATTATTTTTTATGTGACATGAAATTTTTTTTTCCCCGTATGATTGGTAAATAGAAATTAATATTTAACAAAAAGTTCCAAGCTATCAAATTCCTAGAAGGAAAAAGAAGAAGAACATCACATGTTCAATTTATAGTTTTCCTCTTTGTTTGCTAATAACTCATCATGGAGCTTGATTTTTTCACCTATGGTTGCCATTCCTGCCATAGAATGTTGTCCTCTCCATTTTGTTATTAACTATAGAGAGATACATACCTATTTGTTAAATTGAAAAGAAAAAATAAAGGTTTCTCCTATTACCCAATGTTTGATATTCATTTTGAAACTCAACTAATCTGAATGTACATCGTGTATGGCACATTTAAGAGAAATTACTCCTTATCCATATTTTTTTCATATCCAAAGCGTGAATTCAAAACTTTTGATTAAGGATCACAATCTTTAGCAATAAAAAAATACAAAATAAAATAATTTTCAATTTTCCATTCAAACAATTTACAAATAAACAAATAGAGAAAACAAAATGAAGTGGGGCCGATGAGTAATAATTTAAGAGTAGCGGTGGGAAGGTAGGGGTCTATGTATGGTTAGGAAAGAAACAAATATGTCCCTAAGATCAGAGATAATAATGTCAAAAATACATCAAATCTTGTTTAGACAATCCCACCATTTTATTACCCCAAATATAGGCAATAACACATGGTTTGCTACTTTTGATTAACCATTTACCTACTATCTAATCAAACTATATTTGACCATAATACTTATTCTTTTTGTAAGCTAGCTTCCAATGTTTTAATTAGAGACAGATTTAAAACAAATTCAAAGGATAATTATACTCATTATTTTTTATGATATATATATATATATATATATATATAATACGATTATAGTTATTTTGAACTTACGAATTCTAGAGAGGGTGGATAAATTTATAATCATTTTTTGAGTTATTCACACGTTTGATAAATCCGAAAAGTTTTTAAAAAGTTAGAATCAACTAAAAATCATAAATTTGTTATTTCCAACTTAAAGCTTTTAAGTTTATAAGCAACTATTTTTAATCAACTAACCAAGACTGTCTTCAATTGGTTCATTTCCCTCTTGACCCTAACCAACTAGCAAACCACTACCCTACCCCTACCCCCACCCTCAGCCCCCCTTTTTCAAGATTTTTATAAACTTCTCTCATTCCACCAAATACCAATCAACAAACTCTAACACACCTAAAGAAAAATATGGCAACAAGTACAGCGGGAGAGAAGCAAAAGAAAGGATCCATGTATGTGTATAACTTAGACACTGGAAATCCAAAACCAAAACCAAAACCAGAAACAGAAATTACAGATTTATCATCCATGTTAAAGAAAAGTATTTCAAAAAGATGGCCCATTAGAAGATCGAAAACGTATCGCGAAAATCATCATCAAGGTGAGTTGAAAACAAATAATGTTGTCACAATAACAACAAAAGGAGAAACAAGAAAATCAGTTTCATCCATTGAAGGAGTTGTTGTTAAGTCAATTGAATCAAAAATTAATCCAGTTGTTGAATCAAGAAAATCAGCTTCTTGCATTGAAACAAATAGGAAATCAGTGACACATGTTGAATTAAATGTGGCATCAATTGCTGCAATTCTACAAGTTAAAGTTTTGGTTACTGACATGCCAGGATTTATGCAAGTTCATGCATTTAAATGTGCAAGAACTACTTATGATAGCTTGCAGAAATTCAGCTCTAAACATATGGCTTATAACATGAAAAAGGTATGTGTTTGTCCCATCTTTTTACCTTTGAATTTTGTGCATTACAGTTATAAAGTCAGAATTTTCATTAAGAAAAGTTAAAATATAAAAAAGTAAATACACGAAGAAGTTAATAGGATTCAACATGTAGTATATATTCCTAAAAAAAGACTTTTTTTTTTGCTTATTACACGATGTAATTCCTCGACAAAGAAGTATGAATCGACACCCCTTGAATAAGAGTAGCTCCGCCGCGGTATGCATCACTTCATTTATATTGTTTTCTTGGCCAATTTTCTTCCAATTCTGAAGTGGATTTTTGAAGGAGGCCTTGGAGCAATGGTAAAATTATCTCTGTGTGACCTATAAGTCACGGATTCGAGCCGTGAAATCAGTAACTAATGCTTATATTAAGATAGATTTGTCTATGTCACACCCCTTAGGATGCGACCCTTCTCTGAACCATGATAAGACGAGATACTTTGTGCACCGTGTTGTTTTTTTTTTCTTTTTTCTGAAGTGGATTTTCCTTTTGTGTTTACACAAATTGTTAGGCAAAATTATTTTGCAATTTGAGAAAGTTTAATTTGTGTGCACGGATATTTTACGATATTTTACACCATTTATGTTAAGATCACCTCCAAAAGTACACAGTTGTCTATTGTAATTCTAATTTGGTAACCTATTACATGCCGTAAATAATGTGCTATAACCGGTTAGAATATGTAGGTAGGTATATATATTTTGACCCCTAAACATGAAAACATTGTTTGGATGAGTGAGTTGAACTATTAATTATGTAGCTCAAATGCACATATAGAAACAACCCCAACCACATAAAATATAGCTGAAAGAAGTTTCTCATTCTGCCTCCCTTCATTTATTCATATACTTTACGTAAAGGTATTTGACGGGGCACAAAATTGAAAATAAAATGAAGACTTTTAAAACTTATAGTCTAAGACAAGTTATAGAAATTTATATCACTGTAAATCATCTCATTAAGAGTAAAATGAAAAGTTTAAAATAAAATCACAAAATGTAAAGTTTAAAGTTAAATTATTATTAAATATATACTTTTTTTTTTGGGTAGACTAAAAAAAGAGAGTGTCATATAAATTGAGACACGAGGAGTATTATTTTAAAAAAATAAGAAAGTTAGTTAACTTTTTTTTTTCAAATATATTATTGCTATAAGAAATGATCTATACAATTTCCTAAAATAATCTTGCAACAGTTATTTCTCATTTTGAGAAAAAATAAAAGATAATTTAATAAAATAACCTTTACTCATTTTTATGGCACATGTAACTGTTTGACAAATTACGATATCATGCAAACCTGTCAATCAGATCTGAGACAACTGATTGAGGGTTAGACCATATAAAAATCCCCATTAAAATAGTGTAGAATCACAGGTTAATAATAGCAAAATATATCTCTAATCATGTTCTAATTGTCAATCACTATTCACTTCTTAGTCATCCCATGTGAATAACAAAAGCCAAAAGGTTGCTACTTGTAAGAATTAATAATTATATATTTATCATAAACCAGTTGTAGAAGTAATAATCTGTATGCTGGTTAAACACTTTTGGTCGTTGAGTTATCGATAAATTTTAAATTTAGTCATCATGATATTTGAGTAAACATATTTAACATTCAATTAATTAAAATATTTTTTTTGATATCTTTATGTGGAAAATATGTTATATTTAGATTATGTTTAAAACATATTGCCGTTATTTTTGAAGTAATAATACATGTTTAATTAACAAAATATATTAATTAAGTGATGAAACGATTAATAATTATAAAAAATTTGTGTATATATATTCAAGGTAAATTTACTTGGTCATATATCATAAGGACTAAAATCAGAATAATTAAGAGACTAAAAAGTCTATTAACCCTAACTCATATCACTTAAAATGAGTATATATAATAAATAAGATAGATATTACACAAGGATAAAGTACACCGATAATATAAAAACTATTTATGCTATAGGTGTATATAAGTTATAAATCACATTCTAATAAGATTTTTGTTTACAAATTTCAACAGGAATTTGACAAAGTATATGGGCCGGCCTGGCATTGCATAGTGGGCTCAAGTTTTGGGTCATATGTGACTCACTCCACAGGTGGCTTCCTCTATTTCTCAATGGAAAAGCTTTATATTTTAGTCTTCAAGACAAAAGTGCAAAAGACCATTGAGTCCTAATTTATTTATTTATTTTTTGGTAGTGATACTTTTACTATTGTGATTAAGATCACATTTTTAGAAAGTTTTTTAATTTATTTTTAGATTTGTAAATGTAAATTCATTGAGATGAAGTGTGTATATGTCGTAAATTCATTATTTGCAATTGATTAGTTTTTTTTTCCTTTTCAC
Source organism: Anisodus acutangulus (assembly GCA_029783415.1). Lineage (NCBI taxonomy): Eukaryota > Viridiplantae > Streptophyta > Magnoliopsida > Solanales > Solanaceae > Anisodus > Anisodus acutangulus. The sequence goes on along the minus strand of CM056511.1, from coordinate 37,689,525 downwards.
GTTATAATTTGGTTAGCATCTAACGTAGTCCAACTCGCATAAATCATTACCGTTTGTAGAATTTCTTTTTTCCAATGCGTGATTTATTTTAGTAAAAAAAATAATAAATGGCTTATACACACAATAAACTTTCTGTAAAAATTAAGTCACAACCCAACTTGTTCAACTTAAAATTATTTTTTAATATAATTTATTTTATAAGCAAATATATGACTATTTGTAGGGATTTTGTTGTACGCAGCGGATATTGAAAACTTATTTCAAACCCAACAAACATAGAACTGTTTGACTATAAGATAATTTTAAATTGTAAACATAAGACTTGAATGATACTTATATTTTATAATATCTGGAATCTTTATCAAACTGTGGGTGCGCACGCGAATGCCCTTTGGATTGCAAGCTCCAAGCTTCAATGTATTCCTCATTTGGAAAGCTAGGAAATCCGGCAGAGGTTCGAGAGAGTGTTTTGATTCTGAGTCTCTAAGACTTAGAATAACGATATGAAAATCAAGTGTATTGAATAATCAAGTCTAAGGACTTCTATCTCCCACACGCTGATCATACTTTAGACAAGTATAACAAACAGTATATCAGCAGGGTATACCAATACTTCCAAAGTATCCATGTGTCCTTCACGAGTAGACATTACTCATAGCATGTGAGACATACTACATCCTCTAAGGATGTGATGCAGACCACATGTCGACTTATCACATATCATCGATAGCCCATTCTCGATGATCATTAGTCGAGGCTATTTTAAGAGTTACGTTATAATATTAATATCTCACATTATTAATAACAACGTAACCTCTAGGGATGCATATTATAAACAATCAACTAATAATTCAATAATTTCAAATGCCAAAATATTAATCTCCATTAATAATAATACGAATGTGTATAAAGTACATTTTTTCTAATACAGATTGTCTCTAGGACATACATATACTTTCAATCTCCCACTTGGCCTAGAGCCAATCTCCAACATATCTAATGCTCATATTCTCAAAATGACCATTAAGCTTGACTAAGTTTAATGGTTTAGTGAATGTGTCAGCTAGATTATCGTATGTAGGAACATAGTCTAATCTAATCTCTTCAGTCTCCACAGTCTCCCTGAATAAATGGTATTTCCTTGGTACATGCTTGTTTCTGTTTATTGATCTTAGTTCCTTAGCCTGTGCAATCGCACCAGTGTTGTCACAATAAATAGTTATTGGACAACTGGCACTCGGAACTACCCTTAGTTCCTTCAGGAACTCAGAAATCGCGACAACTTCTTTACCAGCTTCCGATCCAGCAATGTACTCAGCTTCTGTTGTCGAATCAGCCGTTGTAGCTTGTTTTAAACTTTTCCAGCTCACTGCTCCACCATTGAAAATGAACGTGTACCCAAACTGAGATTTGAAGTCATCAAGATCCGTCTGGAAGCTAGCATCAGTGTACCTAGTAGCAGCTAGCTTTTCTTCCCCACCATAGACTAAGAAGTAATCTTTAGTTCGTCTAAGATACTTAAGAATACTATTGACTGCTTTCCAGTGTTCTTCCCCAGGATTATGCTGGAATTTGCAAGTCATACTAAGTGCAAATGCCACATCTGGCCTAATAAAGGTCATGGAATACATGATCGATCCTATAGCCGAAGCATATGGGATCCTCTTCATGCGTTCAAGTTCTATAGCATTAGAAGGACTATCCTTCTTAGATAACTTGATGCCTTGTCCCATAGGTAGACCGCCTTTCTTGGAATTTTCCGTAGAAAAATGTCTAAGCACTTTGTCTATGTAGACTGACCGTGACATCCCCAACAATCTATTTGGTCTATCTCTATAGATCCTAATTCCCAGAATGTAGCAGGTTTCACCTAAATCATTCATCATGAAGGTACTAGACAACCACTCATTGACTGACTGCAGGAGAGTCTTATTGTCTCCCATTATCAATATGTCATCTACATATATAATAATGAAGGTAATACTCCCATCCTTGCATTTACTATAAACACATGGATCCTCTTTGCTTCTGACCAAATCAAATGACTTGATAGCCTTGTCAAAGAAAATGTTCCAACTCCTCGAGGCTTGCTTAAGCTCATAAATGGACTTTTGTAGCTTGCATACAACATTTGGTTTGGACTCAAGTGAAAAACCCTCAGGTTGTTTCATAAACACCTCCTCAACTAGATTACCATTGAGGAAAGCGGTTTTGACGTCTATTTGCCAAATGTCATAGTCATAATATGCAGATGTTGCAAGCAAAATCCGAATGGACTTAATCTTAGCAACATGTGAAAATGTTTCATCATAATAGACCCCAGACCGTTGATTATAACCTTTAGCTACCAATCTTGCTTTATAAGTCTGTACATTTCCAAATGTATCAATTTTTTTCTTGAAGACCCATTTGCATCATATGGGTTTAACCCCAGCTGACAAATTAACCAAGTTCCACACTTGATTGATGTACATAGATTCCATCTCGGATTTCATGGCTTCTTGCCATCTCTTCGAATCAATGTCTAACATTGCTTCACTACAGGTTATGGGCTCATTGTTATCGGGAATATCTATCTCACTGTGTGTTTCCACAAGTAGATTTAATTTTTCAGGAGGACGATGAGTCCTAGTGTACCTACGGAGTTGATTGTTTTACAGTTCAGTGCTTGGTATGTTCTGACTGTGAGAGGGTTCTTGTGTGTTGGATAATCTACTGACTTGAGAGCTTTCAGGAATATCATTTTCGTGTATTTCCTGAATGGGAGGAGTGCAACCATTGCATCTACTCCCAAAGTCTGTGTAGGAGGATCTTGCATTTCTGCATTGTTCCTCGTAACACTCCCACTGGCCGAATGGCGTACTTGAAGTACCCAATCTTCACCAAATACTCCCACTGAATTCTTTCCTTGGTCATTCGGCAAGGATTCAACATCTATGTTATCTCGCGGTTCTTGAATTTCTTTAAGTTCTATCTCTGTGCAATTATGTTCCTGGTAGGGATATTCTTCTTCAAGAAAAGTTGTGTTCCTGAAAACAATGACCTTATGTTCTCCAGGAAGATATAAGTAGTATTCTTTAGTTTCCTTTAGATACCCCACGAAGTAACATTTCTCACTTTTGGATTCGAACTTGTCAGTGAGCATCTTCTTAACATATGCAGGGCACCCCCAGGGTCTCATATGTTTAAGAGTTGGCTTCTTGCCACACAATATCTCATAGAGTGTCTTTTCTACTGACTTGGAAGGAACCCTGTTCAGAACATTTATTGAGGTTTGTATAGCATGTCCCCAAAGGTATGTCGGTAGAGCTGAGAAGCTCATCATGGATCGAACCATATCTAATGAGGTTCGGTTTCTCCTTTAGGCAACACCATTCATCTGTGGTGTTCCAGGAGGTGTCCACTTTGATTGGACTCCATGTAGCTTTAAGTAATCTAGAAAATCCTTGCTCAAGTATTCACCTCCTCGATCCGATCGAAGGGTCTTGATACTTGCTGCAAGTTGCTTCTCTACTTCCGACTTGTACTCTTTGAACTTCTCAAAAGCCTCGGATTTATGTCTCATAAGATACACATATTCATACCTTGTGAAGTCGTTAGTAAAAGTGAGGTATGGTAAACCTCCTTTAGCTTGAGTCGAAAATGACCCGCATACTTCAGTATAGACCAACTCAAGAACCTCCTTGGCTCGCACACCTTTCCCAGAAAGTGGCTTATTGATCATCTTTCCTCTCAAGCAAGATTCGCAGTTACCATAAGACTCCAAGTCAAATGGTTCGAAGTAGTCTAACTTCCTCAACCTTGCTATCATTGATTCGTTGATATGACCATGTCTGCAATGCCATAGGTAGGTAGAGTTTCTATTACTTATCTTAGCTCATTTATTTTGTACATTGAATATTTCTCGACTACAGTTTAATGTATATAATCCATCCACAAGAGGAGCAGTTCCATATATAACATTATCAAAAGACAGTACTTGACTGCCATTATAAATATATGATGAAAAACCCTCCATGTCCAAAACAGGGATATAAATATTATTCCTTGTTAACGAGGGTACATAGAAACAATCATTTAACACTAGACAATAGCTAGAAAAGCAAATTTAATCTATAAGTTCCAACGCGCTCAACATCCACTCATGCTCCATTTCCAACGCATAGGTCCACCTCTTTTAGTCCAACCTTCCTGCAATCAGTTAGCCCCTGCACATTGGTACAAATGTGTGAGCCACAAGCGGTATCCAATACCTAGGAATGAGAGTTATTTATAGACATATTTATTTCAATGACATACATACCTTGTCCACCAGAGGTAGAAGCACCTGGTGCTTTTCCTCTTCCTGGTGCAGTGCAGTCCTTTTTCCAATGCCCCTTCTTGTTGCAGTTGAGGCATACATCCTTAGCCGGATTCACCTTCTTCTTCTTCACACCTCCCTTAGGTTTTATAGTTGAGGGCGCAACGACTGCTTTGCCCTTTTTCTTTTGCCATTCCTTACCTTTCGGCTTGGGTCGGCTAGTAGAGCTCACCATGAGCACAACTTTGCCTTTGGAAGTGGAAAACTCAAAGGTCTTGAGCATGTTGTGCAGCTCCGGCAGACTCACCTTCGTTCCATTCATATTATAATTCACTATGAAGTTTTCAAAGGAACGAGAGAGAGAGAGTTCAGGATGAGGGTGGTAGCGACATTCTTTTGCAGCTTCGTTCTAATTGAAGCAAGTCTCTCTATCATCCCTATCATCTTCATCACATGCTGCGAGACCTGGCCCCCTTCATTGAGCTTACACTTAAAAAGTTCTATCAGTAACTCATATTCCATGGTCTGGGATTGTGAGTCATAGAGACACTTCAAGTGTTCGAGAATCTCATTGGGACCCATGTTCTCATGTTGTCTCTGAAGTTCCATAGACATGGAAGACAACATCACGCACGGTGCTGAAGTGACATCGTCTAGGTGTTTTTGGTAAGCATCCTTATCAAAAGAGGCATATTCAGCAGAGTTTGTCGCAGAGACTGTTGGGAACACCGTGTCCAACATGTATTCTAATTTCTCTTGTCTCAGCACTATTTGTAAATTTCTTAGCCAGTCAAGGTAGTTAGGTCCAGTAAGTTTGTTCATTTTAATCAACATTTTCAATGATAAGCTCGACTTTTTTGATAATTTGAAGAATTAGATAGACTGGAAATCAAACTCAAAATTTATTTCCTATTATACACATTCATTTAGGCTAATCAATATGGTCTTTTGTTTAATTAGCTTTCACTATTTTAACATACTTCTACGACCCCATGGTAGAATACGGACCTATATTAATTAAGGTCATAATGAGCCAAGATCCAAGCCTATGTTATTTCCGCGTTTGCTTTGGCTGATAACTTTAATAACACATCTTGGTAGGTTCTAAACCAATTGCAAAACTTATTTGCAACTCTTGATTCATCAAATATTATATTTAATCTTGTGTCCTTAGATTAGTCCGACACTTTGACACCAAGATTTGTCTAAGCAAGTCAACCCCATTACACGACTGCGTTTATGTATCTAAGTAAATTTGGTCTTTGTGAGCAAACATTTTGGTGTAAATACCCACAAAAATTTATCGCTTACCTTTACATTTAAAACACATCTATGAAAGAGTCTGGGTCCTCGTAGACTTAGAGCAAATCCTTTGGCATAAATACTCGTATCGCCGAAAAGAATTTTGCACTCTAACAATTATAATGGACGACGCGTTTTAATTTAGACTTGTATTTAAATTTTTGGGAAATATTTTAATTCAGGGTTTTAACTAAGATCAATTCTTTTACTCCATATCCAATATGACATCTTAATATCATGCAAAACTAATGACACATATAGTTGGGAACCGTCAACCCAATAGGCATGGTATAAGATGGTTTAATCAAATACTGTGCGCCGCCTGCCCAGACAGTTATAGCGGACATTATGCTAATTATTAAATGAAACCATTTAAACACTTAGCATATAGTTCGTATATTATTCAATAATATACAATTAATAATAATCATGGGTTAACTTGTCTAAACTCTAAAATTTAAGTCTAATCCAAACAGTCCCTTAAACATTTTCTGATTTTAAAAACTGATTTTCAGGATATATATGTAAGTTTCAGATTTTCAAAATTTATAGTTTAGTCCCTCAAGAATTTAAAATTTCAATTTTGAACCCCTTTTCAGAAAATCCAATTTTAATTTTTAGAAAATATTTTCAGATTTCAGAGACATGTCTGCAATTTCCAGAATTTAAAATTAATTATAGATTTCACCCAATGGACCAAATTTGCGTTTCTGAAATTTTCAGATTTGCCCCAAGGACCAAATCTGATGATTTTAAAAACTTTTCCACGGACCAAATTGCAATTCCAGAAACTTCTAAAATTTTCAGATTTTTCTCAAGGGCTAAATTGCAATTTCGGAAACCGCCACTGTTCACGTTGGAACAATGTTCGGTACTGTTCACTGTTCTGAAAAAATAGATATATATTTTTTAAAATTGGAACCTGCCGGAACAGTGTTCGGTTACTGTTCATTTTACCGAAAAAAATATTTTTTTTATTTTTTTTTAAATTGGAGCCTCGGCGCCGCGACGCTCCATCGTGGAGTTGCAGCACCTCCATCGCAGAAGCACAAAATCCGCATTTCCGAAACCCTAAAACTGGTTCAGAGTCAGATTTGCAGATTCATCTTCGTTACCCTTCACTATCAAACAACACGTTCATCGACCATCATCCAATCTCTTCTAGTTCTTCGCTTCAGTGCACCATGTTCGCAATGAACCATTACACACATTGACTTAGAAGAGTTAGATCGGAATGACTTCCTCGATTACATCATTGTTTAATAGTTTGGGAGACAAGAATGATGTGCTTAGATATTAGGTTTTCAAGCTTTAAACGACATAAATTTTAGATTTAAACAAATTCTAACCCATATTATTATTAACTAATTACCTTATAATCATACAAAACAACCCTGACTCTGATACCACTGTAGGGATTTTGTTGGGTTGTTGTACGTAGCGGATATTGAAAACTTGTTTCAAACCCAACAAACGTAGAACTATTTGACTATAGGATAATTTTAAACAGTAAACATAAGACTTGAATGATATTTACATGTTTACAATATCTGGAATCTTTATCAACTGTGGGTGCGCACGCGAATGCCCTTTCGATTGCAAGTTCCAAGCTTCAATGTATTCCTCCTTTGGAAAGCTAAGAAATCCGGCAGAGGTTCGAGATAGTGTTTTGATTCTGAGTCTCTAAGACTTAGAATAATGACATGAAAATCAAGTGTATTGAATAATGAAGTGTAGGTCTGAATTTATAGGTGAAAAATTAGGTCAAACCGGATTAGGGTTTGACCTTGGGCCTGACCCAAAATTTGAGACATATTAGGTCATGGCGCCGCAGCCCTATGGTGTGGGCGCCGTGGCGCTGATGTGGCCCTACACTGTCTCATTTTATTTTTTGCACATTCTTAATTAAATCCAAAATCCAATTTTGACTTAATTAAAACAATCATTATTCATTTAAATATCTCGATTCTAAATCGAATATTTAATACTCTCTCAATACATCCTTAGATCGAAAAGACAATCGACATAGTGTGACCCTACATGCCTTCACATATCGACATTAATCAAATTAAGGTCTACGTGGAACTCCTAGATGCCGCCTCAAGACGAACTTAATATGTGAAGTACGTTTACATGAATCAAGTAAACTTAACCTCTATGTAGTAAGATAAAATCCTTTCATTCACGACACACCCGATTAAGCTTAGGATTTGTCAAGTGTCTATCCAAATGGCTTAATCATTGTATCTCATCTATATTAGTTGACAACTAGACCATATTCTAAATATGTCTATTGCGTTGGCCAACGACTTAGTCAACCTAATATCACTGAGAAGTTGAGTGTTCTCTCGAATATACATTCGAGGAATGAATCATAATCTTGGATCAACTACTACCTTTAATCCACATCGTAATGTACCCAATACAAGTCGTATCTCAACCTATAAGGCATTTGAGCTTAGGACATGATCAAAGTATATTACTTTGTAGACAAGGTGCGCTTTGACCTCAAGTCTAAGGACTTCTATCTCCCACACGCTGATCATACTTTAGACAAGTATAACAAACAGCATATCAGCAGGGTATACCAATACTTCCAAAGTATCCATGTGTCCATCACGAGTAGCCATTACTCGTAGCAGGTGAGACATACTACATCCTCTAAGGATGTGATGCAGACCACATGTCGACTTATCACACATATCATCGATATCCCATTCTCGGTGATCATTAGTCGAGGCTATTTTAAGAGTTACGTTATAATATTAATATCTCACATTATTAATAACAACGTAACCTTTAGGGATGCATATTATAGAAAATTATAAACAATCAATTAATAATTCAATAATTGCAAATGTCAAAATATTAATCTCCATTAATAATAATACGAATGTGTATAAAGTTCATTTATCCTAATACAGATTATCTCTAGGACATACATATATTTTCACTATTATGATTAACTCGTCTAATTTATGGCAAACATTGAATACGAATAAGTATTTTCTGACCACGACCTCATATAGGTCACTTGCCTTTTATGTTTTCATGCAAAATGATCATTTCTGCCCAAATACTATTTTTTTTTTTAATTTCTCTTTCTGGTTTTACAGAAAATATATTTCGTACTTAAATGCTAATAATAGTTCAATAATGAACTGAATTATGTGAAATTGACGTAGAGGGCCATATAGTAGTTAAGCTTAGTATTTGAGGGGTCTATTAGGATTTGCAATTAATAAATGGAAAAGTTAGTCTGGCTAAAGTACAAACCACTAATGGCTTGATTTTAAACATCATTCAATTTCAAAATTGACATTGTCTATATCGTTTACACTTTCCTTTCACTATCTATTTAATGCTAACATTCAAGTAATGAGACCTTCATTAAAAAAAAAATGGGATAATTACAGCTCAATACTTTTAGGTTATCTAATTTGCAAAATAATGAACAAATGTATAGGCTTTTTATTTGTGGTCGAAGGGACATAAACGAAAGAATTCATTTAAAAATTTAGTTGATTACATTAATTAACTGAATTGTGTAATTATATGACCCTTTACTTTTACCTTGAAAAGAATATCCCCTTATTAATATGTTATTCCTATACTCCTAGAAAATGTAAAAAAAAAAAACAGTTAAAATATCTTTTAGAGAGTTGTTCAAATACTTTATTATAGCAAGAGTGAGTTGGAGTAATTTTAAAAGGCTAAATAATCATTTAAAAAGAACCGGAGGAAGTATGTATATGTGTGTATATATTGCACAACGTGTAAACCTAGCTCTAATGGTAAAATGCCTCTACGTATCACTAATTGATAGATTGGAAGTTAGAATACCGCGAAGGAAAAATAAAATACGTGATTTCATTTTTCACGTGTTAGTATTGGTAAAAAAAATTCCATACAAGCTTGAGAAGCAAACTATATAGTATGTACTAAGCCCTAGGAAAACTATGTACGTAGGTTTTGTGATGCCCACGAGTCCATGTCGAAGGACGGATCACAAAAGACTGACATATTTCTAAGTTGACAAGCTTTTGAATAAGTAGTGCATATGATATTTTAGGCGAATTTGATATTGCAATGAGAGAAAAGTGAAGAGATTTAACACAAGTTCAAATGGTACGCGCACATTTTGGGCTCTACCATGGCATAGCCCGAGAGATAAAATATGTGAAGCATGTTGGGTTGAACTGAAGAACACGTGTCATAGGTTTGGGTCATGACAAATATTGGTATCAGAACCGGACATTCCCTGGTGATTGGACATAACCTTAGTGAGGACGCTGAGTCATTAAGGGGGTATAACTGACGCCCATGACGGAGCCAACCGACAATGGAAAGTCAGAGAAGGAGTACTAGCAGGGTTTTAGGCTCGCAAGCTTCTAAAGAAAGGGTGCACATTATACTTTAAGAGATACCTACGTCGGATTGATAGATAAAAATAAAGAGTTTTATAAGGAATACACAAGTTCGCATAAGGAATACACAAGCTCGCATGGTACACGCAGTTTTAAGTTCGATAATGGCGTAGCCCAATAGACGAATCCATTGATGCATGTTGGACCAAAACAGACAACAAATGCCATCGTTTGGGTTATATGTCTATCCCTATGCAATTAGGTAAAAATATTCATAGATTAATTTTCAACTCGTAAAAGATATTTATAAGTAGAGGCAAATCTAAAATTTAAACTTAAGGGATTCAAGATGTCACGAAATCCACTAAACATTATTGAGTTACTATATTTATTTATTTAGTAAATATCTTAGCACATAGTACACAAATCTAGTCTGACCCAAAGTTATTGGTTTCAGTTAAGCTCATAAGTATCAGCTTCCACATCGTAATATCTATAAAAAAACATTTGTTAGTAAATCTTGGATATTAAAATGGATATGCCATAACAATTAAATTACACTAGTAATGTACTAATCATTTTTGTTATCATTATAGCTTAAATCCTTAATTATTTTTTGGTTATTGTAAATACACTAGTGTGGGGTTGTTCAACCTAAACCTCCCCCACTTCAAGGCAATTTTAATTTTAATTACTTAAAAACAAGTGGACAAGACTACCAAAAAGAAAGACCCAGACAGGTTGTAATATTATAATATGTGGACTGTAATGCAACAAGACAACAAATTAATGGATTTAAGTTGGCAATTGGGTGGTTTATTTTATTATTTATCTATCACGAAAATGACTTGTCTTTATTTATAATAAAATACTAAATTCAATAACCATTTCATCCTTTGGTTTCTCCTGTGCCTTTTAAAAACATGACATCATTTTCGATGTAAATTCTAGGTAGATATGTTTCTACCAAATAAGAACAAAGGTCTACAGCTAATAACACTAGTTGTTTTAGGTGATCAAACTTTGGAATTTTCAATTATTATCAATTTGTTAGCAAAAAGTCAAAAACATTAGAGGCATCCGGAAAGAAATAATCTCTTAATTATTTTTATTAATTGAAAGACTATATATACAAGTTACATAATAGGAGAATTTTATTCCTATTCTATTCTTAAAACATTATTCTATACATATATGGTAATACACTAATTATGATAATACAATACTAATTATATTACAACCTTACCTAAATTAGGATACTAAATATTTATCATAAATTACACATAATAATCAGCCCATCCGAGGGCCAATCTGTGAGCATAGCCGAGACCTAATATACACAATATACACATATATTGTGTATATTTAACACACCTCCGCAGTCAGAGCGGGCGGTCTTCGAACGCTGAGACTGTCCCTAAAATCTTCAAAAAGGACCGAGGGAAGACCCTTTGTAAAGATGTCGACAATTTGATATCTCGACGGGACATGGCATACACGAATTTGACCACGGGCAACCTTTTCACGGACAAAGTGAATGTCCATCTCGATATGTTTAGTGCGTTGGTGCTGAACCAGATTACCAGAAAGGTAGATGACACTAATATTATCGCAATATACCAAGGTTGCCTTCTGAATGGGACAATGAAGCTCCAAAAGCAAATTACGTAGCCAACATGATTTTGAGACCATATTGGCTACCCCTCTATATTCAGCCTTGGCACTTGAGCGGGATAGAGTCGTCTGACGCTTCGTAGACCAGGAGACCAAGTTGTTGCCAAAGAATATCTGATGGCAAGACGTGAAGCTGCGGTGTCTGGACACCCACCCCAATCAGCATCTGTGTATGAGACAAGTGTGGATGTCGATGAAGGATACAAATGCAACCCATAGTCCAGTGTACCCTGAATATACCGGATGATGCGTTTGAGTACATTCATGTGCTCAATTCGGGGATCATGCATGAATAAACACACATGCTGGACAACATACGTAATATCCGGTCTGGTAAAGGTAAGATACTGAAGGGCCCCTGCTAGACTGCGATAGCGGGTCGGATCCTCATAAGGGACTCCGGCCGCGGCACCAAGCTTGGGCTTGGTATCAACTGGAATGGAAGTGGACTTACAGGATGACATCCCAGCCCTCTCGATGATCTCGGCTGCATACTTCCGTTGTGACAAGAACAACCCATCGGAATGACGAGTGACAACAATCCCCAAAAAATAACTCAAGGGCCCCAAGTCTTTCATCGCAAACTCGGAGCTGAGCATGGTCATGATGGGCTGGCGCAAGGCATCGGAAGAGGCAGTCAAGATAATATCATCCACATATAACAGAATGTAGGCTACGGACGAACCACGACGGTAGATGAACAAGGAATTATCCGACCTGCTGTGAGTGAACCCAATAGTTGAAACATAGTAAGCAAACCCTGTATACCAGGCCCGTGGAGACTGCTTAATTCCATATAAAGACTTCTTTAACAAACAGACATGATGAGGATGGTTGGGATCCCTGAACCCCATCGGCTGATGCATATAGACAGTTTCCTTGAGATCACCATGTAGGAAAGCATTTTTGACATCCAACTGATGAATAGGCCATGTCTTCGAAAGAGCCAAGCTAAGCACAATGTGAATGGTAGTCGGCTTGACCACCATAGTAAACGTCTCCCCACAATCTATACCAACCTGCTGAGTCTTACCATCATCCACAAGTCGCGCCTTATGTAGAGCAAATGAACCATCTGAATTCTCCTTATGAGCAAAAATCCACATAGACCTGATAACATTAATACCATATGGACGGGGCACCAACTCCCACGTCTTATTATCAATAAGATCATTATATTCATCAGTCATAGCAATTTTCCAATTTGGGTCGTTTAAGGCAGACACAGGATTACGGGGCAAAGGGGTTTTAGAGACATTAGAATATAAATTAAAATGTCTTTTAGGTGTAACAATACCCCGCTGACTACGAGTGATTGGTCTATGACTCGAGGAAGAATTGAGTGGATGTCGGGAATTTCTTTGAGCTCTGGGCCGGGTGACGGCGACGATGGGCTCTTTGGCCCAACTCGAAGCGATGCGATGGCAGAAACTGGACTAGTTCCAATATTGGGCTGGACATGCCCAATTGTTGAAAGCCCGATGACAAAAGCTGGCGAGAAGGGGCGTGGATCAAGCGAGAGGGCGTGACGGGCGATGGGACCAGTGAGGCAGTGGGCCCGTTGGAGAATTTTGGGTGCGGGAGATGTCCGAAAAATGCTGAATAATATACGGGGATATTTGTTCATTCAAAAAATTATACGAACTAGGCACGGGAGAATGACTTTTAGCAAATGGAAATTGGGATTCATAAAAAATTACATGGCGATTAATGATGATTTTATTAGAGGATAAATCAAAGCATTTGTAGCCACGATGATTAGAAGGAAAACCCAAAAACACACATGGAGTAGACCGGGCCTGAAGTTTGTTAATTGTGGTGGATGGAAATAACGGATAACATAAACACCCAAAAATCCGAAGATGAGAATAAGAAGGAGATTTATTATATAAAATCTGAAGAGGGGAAGAATATGTCAAACCTTTGGAAGGAGTTATGTTAAGTAGATATGTAGCCATTTGAAAAAAATATTGGGGTACAGAAGCATGAATTAATAGAGTGCGGATAATGTTATTTATGGAACGAATTTTACGTTCGACTTTCCCATTTTGTGAAGATGTATGGGGACAAGAAAAATAAAAATTTATCCCATTAGTAGCACAGAATTCCCGAAACACCCCACTGTCATACTGTTTTCCATTATCACACTGAATATTTTTTATTTCACGGTCGAATTGGGTTCTGATGAATGCTCTAAATTTTAGGAAGATGGAAAAAACTTGAGATTTCTTCGCTATTGGAAACGTCCATAAAAATTTCGAATAATCATCCAAAAAAAGAACATAATACCGATGACCCATAGAACTAGGAACATGAGACGTCCATAAGTCGCTATGAATAATATCAAATGACATTAAAGTATGAGATTTTGAGTCTACAAATGACAACTTAACAATTTTTCCTAAAGAACAAGATTGACAAATTGGAGTACGACTCATACCCTTACATGAAATAAAACTATTTTTATCTAAAGCTGATAAAATAGAGGACCCCGGATGACCAAGACGAGCATGCCACAAGGAAGGAGAGATGACTGCAAAAATGGATGGCAGGGCTTGACTCGATGGACCGGGACTGAGTGTGATAGGATAAAGATCTTCCGTACTATCACACCTCATGAGAGGACTCCCCGTTTTAAAATCCTTTACAAAGAAACCAAATGGATCAAATTCCATAGAAACGGAATTGTCAGTAGTGAATTTACGGACAGAGACTGAGTTTTTAATCAATTTGGGGGCGTGTAGGGTATTTTTCAAGATAAGAGGAGGATGAGGGAGAGACAATGTTTTATGACCATAACCACAAATTAGAACAGAATTGCCATTACCAACAATTATACCACGAGGGTTGCTCAAATTGGAATAAGATGAGAGAGTACCTGAATCGGATGTCATGTGGGTAGTGGCACCGGTGTCCATATACCAATTCGGGTCCGATTAAGTCAAACCCAGTGTGTGCATCGTGGCCTCGATATCGGTCTGAGTGGGGCCTCCTGCGTAATGGGCTTGCGGGGGCCGAGGCCCAAGCACCCCTGCTTGCGGTCTCGACCCAGACTGCTGCTGGTCATAACTGGACCAGGCCGAATTGGGCCTAGACTGTTGCTGGGCTTGCCACTGCCGCTGGAAGGTAAACTGGCTGGGCCCAAACTACTGTTGTAGGGCCCACTGCCACAGCATAAGAGCCCACTGTGGGCCCCAGAACTATTGTTGTTGTTGCTGACCACCGCGAGGACCCCCACTGCCACCACCATTCTGCCGTCTGCCGGCTGCCGCCGCAGTTTTTGCCATTTTTCTTATTTCCACCCTTTTTGCCGCCACCGTTGTTGCGGTTTTGGCACGAGTTGTTGGAATACGTAGGATATACCGTGGACTCGGTCATCATAACTACGTGACTAGTACCGGTAGCCGCTCGTTTCGCTATGCCTGCTTCTTCTAGTGTAAGCATAGAACGTGCCTGATAAAATTACGAAAGCGGATTGCTTTGCCGAAGAAGCGTTCCCACACCACTATAGGCCTCGGAGAGGCCGGAAACCATTTAGAGGACCAAACGATCGTTCGAAACCGGTGCGCCAACGTTGCAAAGTTGGTCCGCCAATTCCTTTAATCTTTTGCAATAAGCTGAAACATTAGGAAAATCTTTCATATTGATGTGGGAGAAATCCTGCTCAAGGGTCACGACTCTAGAATTTTGATTATCTTGGAATATATCACGCAGTCTATCCCAAGTCGCCTGTGCCGTAGCGTCAGGCTCAATAATTGTTTGCAAAACGTCGGTAGATATTGTGGAATATATCCACTGAAGGACAGTAACATCAATAGTCGTCCACAACTTAGGATCATCCTCGCGTTTTGGCACCTCCGTATCCTCAGGAGCCGCGGGGATTATGTGATGGATGACTTGATGCGATCGTGCGTGAATTTTGAACAGTTTGGCCCACGTCGCATATTGAACGTTTTCTATTTCAAGAACGAGAGGGATGTTATTCTTGATGTTAGAAATTGTAAGGGCCGGATGAAACATGTTCTGGGATGTAGACATATTGATAGAACAATATGTGATTGAGGGATTAGGGAGAAAATTTTGGGAATAAAAGAGGTCCCGTCGGCACACAAATCGAGAGCAAAACGTCTCGGAAGTGGAGGGAAGTCGACGGAAAATTTAGGAGAGTAGAGAGAGGATTTTAAGACCTAGACTCTTGATACCATGAAAGAAATAATCCCTTGATTATTTTCATTAATTGAAAGGCTATAAATACAAGTTACATAATAGGAGAATCCTATTCCCATTCTATTCCTAAAATCTTATTCTATACATTTATGGTAATACACTAATTATGATAATACAATACTAATTATATTACAACCTTACCTAAACTAGGATACTAAATATTTATCATAAATTACGCATAATAATCAGCCCATCCGAGGGCCAATCCGCGAGCATAGCCGAGACCTAATATACACAATATACACATGTATATTGTATGTATATTGTGTATATTTAACACATCCAACTTTTTTTAACCTTCAAGCTGTCTCTAATATTCAAGAATGGCTATCTTTGCTATATGCATAAAAACAAAACATCTTCACACAAGAAAAGAATGTATTTCCCATCTCTATAGACACTATATTCCATAGAGAAAGAGAGTTTGATGATCTAATTATGAGCAAAATTAACGGCTAAACAAAAAAGAAATACTAGAAAATATGTATTTTCTTCGTCCCAATTTATTTGATGTAGTTTGATTGAGTACGAAATTTAAGAAATTTAAGAAATAAAGGAAGACTTTTGATTCTTGTGGTCTAAAAACAATTCAAAGACATTTGTGTGGTTATAGATCATCTCGTTAAGCGTAAAAAGTAAAGTTTAAAGTTAAACTATTATCAAATAAAGAAATATATAAAAAAAAATGTGTTATATAAATTGATAAAAGGGAGTATTGTTTTGTTTCTTCTTTTACCTATTAGCACAAAAAATATTGGAGAAGAGAACGTGAAAAGGGAACAAAACCATCATATTTCACAAAAAACTTAATGATTTCATTTCTAAAGACGAAGACATATATAGTACATAGCCATAAGAAAATACGAAAGTTTTGAAATTATGAGGTTTTTCTTGAAGATCTCAGGTATGAATTCCATTGGAACCAAAAAAATTTAGGTTATTTCTTCTTCTTAGCTATATGCCTAAGACTTGAGGTACTCGACAATTGTACGAGTGGGAGATAATAAAAAAATGGTGAAATAATTAAAGTGTCCTCAAGGTAGCTCGAACACAGTCCCAACAAACTAAAAATAAAGCCTTTGTGGGAAGAGTTTCTTGCGATCGTCAACTATCTTAGTGGGAGGCAATAGATATATACCCAATAAAATCACGCAAATTGGTTCGAACACTATCATCATCACAATTAGAAAGACAAGACAAACGAAAAGCAAAGTTTTTGACAAAATATATGTGTATATTCTGTGTATATGTCGTGTACCACTCCTTACAATATTAGAGTTCTTGTATATGTGTAATTATGGTAATAGTCTTGTATTAGGAAAATGTAGTAGTCTTGTATTAGAAAAATGTAGATTTAATTATCATAATTAAATATTGTATATCATGTATATATACCTTTGATATTAATGAAAATAATTTGGTATCAGCAGTCTAGGAAATTTCCTTCTCCACAATTTTTTGCTTCCACCACCCTAATTTTTTTTTCCGAAACCCTAATTCTCCTCTTGTTCTTTCCTTATGTCTATCACAAAGAACACATTTCATCCAGCCCTTGCAGTCTCCAATATCAAGAATAACATCCCCATTGTTTTTGAGATAGGAAACACCCAATACGCGACGTGGGCAGAACTATTTAAAATTTACGCACGGTCTAATATAGTCCTTCATCACATCGTCGAACCGACAAAGGCATGGGAAGGTGCCTACCACCGATGATGAAATAGAGTTGTGGGTAACTCGTGATGCTACGGTGCTCCAATGGATTTATTCCACCATTTCTACGGACCTCTTGCAGACTATTATTGAACCTGACGCCACGGCAATGGAAGCTTGGAATAAGTTGCGTGATATATTCCAAGATAATAAAAATTCCTGTGCCGTGACCCTTGAGCAGGAATTCTCCCACATAAACATGGAGGATTTTCCGAATGCCTGCGTCTATTGTCAAAGGCTCAAGGAGTTGTTGGATCAACTCAAGAACGTTGGCGCGCCCGTCACTAATGATCGTCTGGTTCTTCAGATAGTTGCAGGCCTCTCCGAGGCGTATAATGGCGTTGGAACTCTTCTACGTCAAATAAATCCTCTCCTGCCGTTCTACCAAACATATTCCATGCTCACCTTGGAAGAAGTCGGATTGGCTAAAAAGGCGGCAATCGGAGCCAATTCCACCATGATGGTGGCCACGCCACGCGACACCGATGATCCTCACTCTTTTTTGGAAAATTCGGGCCAAAACCAAACCAATGGTGGCGGAAAAAAGGGTCAAAATCGGAAAAATGGTGGCAAAAACCACGACGGCGGCTGCAGCGATAGCGGTGGTAATGGCGATAGCCGCGGCGGGGGTGGCAGTGGCGGAGGACGGGGTGGTAGTGGCCAGTAGACTGGGCTGCAGCCTTTGGCCAGTGCACAGTGGTCGTGGGGCTGGGCCAGTGGGAAGTAGCCCAGTCCACCATATCCAGGTCCAGCAGGCGTTCCAGCAAATTTTTGGGCCAGGCCCAGTGGATTTCAACAACTATGGGCTCGACAGAATGGGCCCTGGCAGCAGCCTGGCCTGCTTGGGCCTCGGCCACAACAGGCCTTCGTTGCTGCGAGCCCAGTAACATCCTCGAGTCATACAGATATCAAGGCAGCGATACACACATTGGGATTAAATCATCCGAATGCAAATTAACGGCTTTGTTGTACATCATGAATCTTTATCGACTTCATTTTGAATAACTCAGATAATATCGAAGATTTGATCTTTTCACATGCAATCCTCGATGAGATGATTCAATTAGGCCCGTTTTTTTATCCTGAATGAATGGACGAAGGTAAATGGACACCGGTGCCACTTCTCATATGATGTCCGCGCCAGGTAATCTTTCATCTTATTTCAATTTGAGCAAAAATTGTGGCATTATTGTTGGTAATGGTAATTCAATTCTAACTCGTGGTTATGGTCACACAAATTTATCTCCCCCTAACCCACCTTTAGTCTTGAAAAATTTCCTTCATGCTCATCAATTAATTTAAAATTTGATGTTTGTTCGTAAATTTATAATTGATAACTGGATTTCTGTTGACTTTGACCCTTTTGGATTTTCTGTGAAGAATTTCACGACGGGGATACCTCTAATGAGATGTAATAGTCGGGGAGAGTATATCTCATCACCACCACCACCATCACCAGTAATCCAGCCACACCGTCAACGCTTGCCGCTTTAGCACCTTCCTTATGTAATGAACGTTTGGGTCATCCGGGAGCATATGTTCTTTCCTCTCTTAAGAATAATGAGTTTATTGAGTGTAATAGTACGCGTAGTACTAATGTTTATCCTTCTTGTCCACTTGGGAAACATGTTAAATTACCGTTTGTTGCCTCCAATTCTAGTACATTGTTGCCATTTGATATTATTCATATTGATTTGTGGACATCTCCCGTTTTGAGCTCTTTGGGCCACCGTTATTATGTGTTATTTTTTGATGATTATTCTAATTTTTTGTGGACTTTTCCATTATCTAAATAGTCTCAAGTTTATTCCACACTCCTATCATTTAGAGCATTTATCCATACCCAATTTGAACGAAAAATTAAAAACATTCAATGTGATAATGGGCCCTTTAGAAAAATTTGTAACATTAATGGTATATCTTTCCGGTTTTCTTGTCCACATACATCCTCACAAAATGGGAAAGCCGAGAAAAAAATACGCACCATTAATAATATTGTTCGAACATTACTAGCCCACGTTTCATTACCATCTTCATTTTGGCATCATACATTACAAATGGTCACTTACCTTCTTAACATACTCCCTATCAAAGGATTAGCACACCAATCTCCACTCAAAATTCTTTATCACAAAGATCCGTCCTATTCTCATTTTTGGGTGTTTTGGTTTTTATGCTATCATCTATTTCCCTCCGCTACAATAAACAAACTACAAGCACGCTCTACCGCTTGTGTATTTTTGAATTATCCGTCTAATCATCGTGGTTATAAGTGTTATGATTTATCCTCTAATAAAATCATCATTAGTCGCCATAATTTTTTTTATGAAATCCAATTTCCATTTGATGTTGCATAATTCCGTGTCTAATTCCTATAATTTTTTGGATGATGGGCTCTTACTGTATGTGGTCCACCATTTGGTCCGGCCCCCGTCTTGGGATTTGGACCAGCAAACATCGGCTGGCCCAGACCTTTTCCGTGATCATTTCCAGCCAGCAGGCCCAAATGTCCCACATCCGGATCTAGTTTCTCAGCCAGCAGGGACCACCTCCCAACCCGAGAATGTTCCTTCCAAACCGAGTCATTTCCGACGTCACCACACTGACACAGGTCTGGCCCACTTCTATTCTGAGTCAAGAGCCTATTACTCGTAGCCAATGTGGTATTTTAAAATCAAAACGTCATTTTAATCTCAATTCTAATGTCACTAAATCACCCCTACCACATAACCCCATATCTGCCATTCGTGACCCGAATTGGAAAATGGTCATGGATGATGAATATAATGCTCTTATTGAAATAAGACGTGGGACTTGGTGCCCCGTCCGCTTGCTGCAAATGTGATTCGCTCTATTTGGATTTTACTCATAAGAAAAAATCTGATGGTTGTTTTGAGAGGCATAAGGCCAGTCTTGTAGGTGATGGCAAAACTCAACAGGTTGGTGTGGATTGTGGAGAGGGACATTTAGTCCGGTGGTCAAACGACAACTATTCGCAATGTTCTCAGTCTGGCTCTCTTCGAAGCTTGGCCCATTCATCAGCTGGACGTGAAGAATACATTCTTACATGTAATCTCAAGAAAGCGGTATAATGCATCAACTCTTGGGTTTCAGGGACCCCGATCATCCTAACCATGTCTGTTTGCTGAAGAAGTCATTGTATGGGCTAAAACAGGCCCCTCGGGCCTGGTATAAAAGGTTTGCATATTATGTGTCTACTATTGGATTTTCTCGCAGCATGTCTGATCATTCTCTGCCCATCTATCGTCGTGGTACTTCTTTGGCATACATTCTATTATATGTGGATGATATTATATTGACTGCCTCTTCTGATAAACTATACAAGTCTATCATATCTCTTCTCAACTCTGAATTTGCTATGAAAGACTTGGGGCCTGTGAATTATTTTTTGGGTATAGCTGTAACTCGCCATGCAGGTGGTCTATTTTTATCCCAGAGAAAGTATGCGGCTGAGATTATTTAGCTGACTGACATGTCATCCTGTAAATAATCTCCTACTCCGGTTGACACCAAACCGAAGTTGAGTGCTAATTCTAGCACATCCTACGAAAATCTCTCCCACTATCATAGTCTTGCGGGGCTCTTCAGTATCTTATATTCACGAGACCCAATATTACTTATGCAGTGTATTTATTTATGCATGATCCGAGGGAAGAACACATGCAAGCTCTCAAACGCATTGTGCGTTACATTCAGTGCACTCTTGATTATGGTTTGCATTTATATCCATCCACTGTATCAAGTCTCATGTCTTATACAGATGCTGATTGGGGTGGAAGTCCAGATACTAGACGCTCGACATCTGGTTATTGTATGTTTCTTGGTGATAACTTGGTCTCTTGGTCGGCTAAACGCCAGACTACTTTATCGCGATCCAGTGCGGAGGTCAAGTATTGAGGGGTAGCCAATATGGTGTATGAGTCTTGTTGGCTGCGTAACCTCCTATTAGAGCTTCACTTTTCTATTCAGAAAGCTACCTTAGTCTACTGCGATAATGTTAGTGCGGTCTATCTCTCTGGAAATCCGGTCCAACATCCGTGCACTAAACATATCGAGATGGATATTCACTTTGTTCGTGAAAAGATAGCTCGTGGACAAGTACTTGTCTTGCATGTCCCTTCACGGTACCAAATTGCTGACATCTTTACTAAGGGTATTCCCTTAGTTCTGTTTGAAGATTTTAGAGACAGTCTCAGCATACGACAACCGCCCGCTATG
Organism: Anisodus acutangulus; assembly: GCA_029783415.1. Lineage (NCBI taxonomy): Eukaryota > Viridiplantae > Streptophyta > Magnoliopsida > Solanales > Solanaceae > Anisodus > Anisodus acutangulus. The sequence continues at coordinate 37,667,703 of CM056511.1, read as the reverse complement.
ACTGCGGGGGTGTGACAGAATATACGTGTGTATATTTTGTGTATATGTCATGTATCACTCCTTACAATATTAGAGTTCTTGTACATGTGTAATTATGGTAGTAGTCTTGTATTAGGAAATTATAGTAGTTTTGTATTAGGAAAATATAGATTTAATTACCATAATTAAATATTGTATATCATGTGTTGGGATACAATTGTTGTAGGGAACGAGAAGTAAGTAACTATTACAATGGTAAGAAAGGATAAACTAAATATTACAATAAACTAGAAATCAAGAACTTAACAAACGGCTTGTGTGATTTGCTGAGTCGAGTGATGACATTATGTCTTTAAGACAAGATTGCCCCGTATATCTCCTTTTACGTTGTCGGGCAATAGTCTCCCAAGATACAACAACAACTTAACAATTGAGCAAAGGAAACTCAAGTGTTACTCTTGAAGAACTTTTGAGTATAGTAACTTTGCTAGAGAGGAAGAAGATGAATTCAGAAAATTCTGGAGTATTTTCTAAGTGTTGTGTAGTGTTTTTCAATTGAGCCAAATGCCTCAATTTATAGTGTAAGGAGAAGACCCCTCAACTAGCCAACTAATGGCCTTCAATAGCCATGTAATGACACTTAATTGAGGAGTTACATTTAGCCAAATAATGGCTGAATTCATGTGCCAAGTAATGGAGAATCAATGCTCCAAAACCAGCCCAAAGGTCAGAACTTTCCAACTTCCCGTCGCAGCATTCTGCCTCCGAAGCGCCACGACTCCAGTGACTGGCCACCCAATTAGTGTCGCGGTGCTGCGGCTCCGACGGTGTGGCATCGCGGCCCTTCACGGCGATTTTTGACTTGTTTCATCTTACACTTCGTATACTTCTTCCTTCGTTTACCAACGTGAAATACTTTGTTATTTGGACAATAACCATCCATAATTCTATGTCTAAAACGTATTACATACGTACCAATATCTCTTTCACTAATGAAATTTGCGATACTTGGCACTACGTGTGCACGTGTGTGAAAACGACGTTTCCGACGTGCGGGCCCCAATTGTTCGAGTCATAAATTAACGGGATATACTTAATTCCACATTAGTAAATTTTCAGCATCATATATATATACCTTTGATATTAATAAAAATAATCAAGAGATTATTCTCTTTCATTTTTCATTAACAATATCACCCGTCAAATGTGTTGGTACAAATATACTAACCCGAACACCAACGAAAAAAAGAAAGACAGACCAAAAAAAAGTTGAAAAACTAAAGGTAACAAAAGTCTCATCTTACCCAAAAAGAAAAAAATTGATGATTCATTCATGTCTGAAGAAGAACGTACTTAGTACAAACCCATAATAAAACACAAGATAATAGATAACAAGCATGGAGGTATATATAATTTCACCAAAATATACATATACTAAGACTTACGTTTGACATTTTTTCTTGGTTTTTGAGCTTTAACAGGCTTCCCAAAAATGCCACAACAACCAGATACCTTAGGAGATGGTGGATCAATGGACGGTTGCATGTAGTTATCTGTAGCGTGAGATTTAATAGGTTTCGTCTCTGTTGATCTTTTTTTATTTTTCTTGTGTTGTTCTTGATCTTCATTTGTTGAAATTTTCTGGAGTTCCCCAGATAATAATTTATCATCCCATATTAAACCTGAAGAACCTTGCCTTCTAAATGATATTTCTGACCTCGGTAACATTTCTCCAATAGCTGGTTCAGCCATAGCAACTTAGTCTAATTTTTCTTCTTGATGATCTATGGGGTTCTTGATTAGGTGTGAAACTGAGTCAAAAGACTTGTTCTAATATTGATATATACAAACAAGAAATATGATATGAAAGATTAGTTGGACAATGACGTGATCATGAAAATTAAACATATCTTATTTTATAGTGTTTGAAATTACTACTTTGCCCTTTGATATTAGTGAAACCATAGCATATACATTTTTATAAGCAATACTGTATTTTAACATGTTATATTGTAGGAGGTAAGAAGAGGAGCCTTGAAGGAACTGATAAAGTTGTTGTCATGTGACCTGGAGGTCACAGGTTCAAGCCGTGGAAATAGCCTCTTGCAGAAATGCAAGGTAAGACAGCGTACAATAGACCCTTGTGGTCCGGTCCTTCCCCGGACCCTGCGCATAGCGAGAGCTTAGTGCACCGAGCTGCCCTTTTTTTATATATATATATATATATATATATATATATATTGTAGTAGGTAAGTTGTCTTATTTTTCATGTTACTAATTCATTCGTTATGGATGATTACACATAGTTATCTTTTGAGTGACCTAATGGAGTAAAAGTTATTTATTTTGCACGTATATAAATTAAACTCTTAAGTTCTATCAAGATGTCCTCGAATAAACTATTATAACAACTTTAAAAGTTATCAATAAAAAAATTAATTAATTAGTACTTATCATAGAAATTTATTTATAATTATCTTATAAGTAATCTAATTGTATATATATTCTTAATGCCGTTAATATATATATATATATGACTTAAAGTCTAATTGGTTTTGGTGTATAACAGACCCTTGCAGAGTCAAGGTTGAGAGGATTTGGTAATACATCATTAAATTAGATAATACTTTTATCACAATCAGACAATAAGTTGGATATTCAGGTAGTAAACCAAGTTTGAGGAAGTAATAATAATTGAGGACAGTCAAAATTATAGTGCAAAAGTAGCAGCCTTCTTTGAATAGAAAAGTATTAGATGAGTAATAAAATGTCACTAGCAAATACCTCTTTATTTATTCTGTACCTTCCAGATTATTTCGAAGTGATTGATTTGATTATTTTGTAACGTCTCAAATATTAGACCTAAACCATTACTGTATCATTTTTTTTTTGGTCTGAGAGGAGGGGGAAAAATATGATGTAATATCTATACTTAAATATTGATTGGAATTGACATGAATGTCAATGGTGATGATTAAGAATTGACAATTGATATAGTAAATAAATATTGAAATAGTTTCTTAACAACCTCATAGAAATGTCAATCTACTGAGAGATCAACCAGACTAGATAGGAGAAAAAGGAGATAACGTCTATATCTAATATTAATCTAATTTAACATGAATCTTAAGATAATTGGTAACATAAGTAAATATAGAATATAATATCGATCTACCAAAAGGGATTAATCAGAGCAGCTCACACAAAGATGAGTCTGGTCCTGAATTCAGGCACAGCCCGCCCGTCTGCTGCTAGGTCCGGACAACCAATTCCAAGTAGATCCTCCCTTCCCTTGCTCCACTTCGTTTCGCTCGTTTTTTCTTTCCTTCTGCCTGCAAAAAAAGTGATGACCGCCCTGAACAAATAGAAGGTGGGCCACAGGTCGCACATAAGCCGCCGGGTCGTGATATGAAGGATTACACAATAGAGTTAAACACCGGAGGCCTTCTTTTTTTGAATATGAAAAGAGACCAGTCAGCTTTTAGATAAAAGAAAAGAGGCCTGTATGCACTGTGCACTTCCATAGGAAAAAGGCTATTTTTCAATGTACCTGTAATATTCAATTGCACAGTTTCTTCTTCTACTACTTATCCATGACTTAAAACTGTTTCAAAAATTTGTGAAGTTTCAAATGCTAATCCAGAAAATTTTACAATGTTCACTTCCCTTCGACAAAATTTGCACCAAGCTAGAGCAAAGCTTTTCCAAAACTAAGTTTTTATCATAATCCTATAGACATTCTTTCAGACATATTTCATCAAAACCCTTAAATTCTACTCATTGCTCAAGCTCACTACTGAATCCAGCCTCCTTTTGTCATTGAGAATTTCACTGAGAGGTTTTGGACCTGAAAAATCTTCTCTTTCACTTCCTCCAGATGGTCCTGTTCTCTCAAAAGAATTTTCATTTTCTCTTCCTCTCATTTCTTCTCTAATCTGAGCTAGAGTCTTGGGAGCACTAAATATATTAGGAGCTTCAGTCGATCTCTTCCTAAAAGCCATCCTCTGAGGGGGTTCATTTGCAAAAGGTCGCGACTGGCCCCGTCTCCTGTCCTTGAAATGCTGCTGTCTGTAACTGCTTCCTTGAGATTGTCTCAACCTTTTCAGATGATTAGTGCCATCCACAAAGCCGGATGAGAAAGAAGGGTTGCTTTCAACTTTTGAAGCCAGTCTTTGAGGCATCCACCGGGAACCTTGTGGCCGATGCCTGTCTCTACGTTGCTCACGGGCACTCGACCTAGACAGATCAAACGTTCTAGACAAGTGATTTGGAGGATCACTTTCATTTACTCGTCGTCGCTTTTTCAGAAGGTCCCGAAGGTCAACATTGCCTCTGCCACGAAAAGCCAGTCCTCTAGGCGACTCTCTTTTAGGCAGTACACTCTGTCTCCCATAAGCAGGGGTAAGGATTTCTCCGACATATTCATTTATTTCATGATTCTCAACGTTATAATAAGAATTGTCTAGTTCATCATCGGACACAAGTCTCATATCTGGATATGCAGGATCATACTCGAGGTTATTCTCAAAATTATATCCAGCAAACCGTTCGTCAAGCTCCCTATCTTCCATATCATGGTGCAGCTCATACTGGTGATCATCTTCGTGACCCAAACCTTCCACTCTATCATCAACAAGAACATCAAAACCGGGAGATGATTCCAACCACTCTTCTCTCTCCACGTCTTCCACTTCTTCGTCTGAGCTCTGGTTGGGTGACAAATCGGATGCTCCTTGGGTAAAGCCTTCATCAGGGACTAAAGAATCTAACCTGACTGCAGTAGCTTCTTCAGATGGAGATCCTGAAGTCTCATGAGAAGCACTGTGCTCATCAACATTAATCGTCATCAAATGGAGATCCACTTTTGACTTTATATATTCAGGTGCTGCTTCCTTGGGCCCCGTTTCAGAAGAATCAAGATGTTTTTCGACTGCTGAAGGACCCGTTTCACTTCCTGCAGATGTCTTCTTCTCAGCTGTTGGTCCATCAGGAACTCCAGAAGCTATTTTCGAGGATTTCCACGCAGTAGTACCATCATCAGGTCCATGCAGATATGAGCAGCTTTCACCTTTATTGCAATAGCCGTTGAAATGGAAGTAACAGGGAACATTTCTCTTGTTAACAGGCACTGCAGATTTATTGGGTGGAGGAGCAGATTCAGATGATGTTTCAGCACGGCTCTCTAATGGCTGATAAAATGGACAGAGAAAAGTTAGCACGATCAAAGAATTTAAAATAACAAGTTCAAGAAGCAATTACTCAAGTCAGAAGAAAGACATGAAAGGTCAGACAAATATTTGCTTTAAAGCATCTTATTTCTTGATTGCTAAGTCCTTAAGCAATCATAACATTAAGTAATATAAGGTAATGACCAAACAAACGAGACCTCAGACACAAAAAGCCTTCAGACTCTGGAAGATCTAACAACCAGTCTCTATAGTAAATCCACCTCCCAAACCACCCTGCCCAACAATGAACTTCATCCACTTCGCTCCCTTGGTGACTCGAATCCCCAACCTCATGGTTGGGGGTGGATGGTCGTTTCAACTAAGCTATCCCTCCTCGTTAACCAGTCTCGGGGTACTTAACTCATTTACAACCCCAAGAGCCTCTTTTCTGTTCCACCAGAAGAATTAATATGAGCACTTATTAGCATCTTATATATGCATATAGGAGTGGTAAAATTTGTTTATGGCAGAATTGAACATGAAAATCTTACAGCCAAGTGGAGAAGGAATGTTATAAGTTAGTGTTCTCATATGTATAAACTACCCACTAAAAGTGAGGTATATTGCTGAATTCTCCTGTGGCTTGAGAACAATGGAGGATTTTGCGTGAGAGCAATAAGAAGAAGGTAAATCAGTCACCAAGGTGTTGAGATTCAGGGGAATGAGGGAGCAGAACCAAAAGTTTCCTCAATGGAGAAATTTCTCTGAGTTAAAATTATGCCTCTGAAGTCTGAACTGATCATGTTGCAATCTTTTTGTATCTCAAAGTACTTGAAATCCACTTCGCAAGATCTTATGCAGGTTTTTGCAGAATTCTGTCAGTATATCCTCAAAGATTACAAGCAAGAATAGCTGTTGTTCCTTTAAATATTTTACATATGACATGAAGTTTTGAGAACTTAACATAAGAAAATCATTCAGCAGAAAGGGTCTACAGAAAAAAAATCTGACGAGTTTCAAAATAATGTCATTTTCAAGATACTTATATAAAACAAATAAGGCAGACTGTACACAAGTTGTAATTGACCTACGCTATACACTAACACTAATATTTCAATTTCGAAAGATGAAACAGTTAAAACATGTCTGAACTCAACATACTAGTTTAAATTGAGAGAAATATCCAAGCCAAAACAAAAGCATATTTCATTTGTTGCATTTTTGCAGTAATAATACGTTGAAGTCAGCACAGTTATCAAGTCTAAGTATGACAGGTTTGTGCTTACCGGATGCCGAAAAGCACAGATTGGGTTAAGACAGCTTCCCGCCAACCAGTACCAGCAATCCCTGGGGTTGAGCCGAGCTATCTCACTGTGTCGATATTCACATTCTAATCCCTGGAACAAAAATCCATATAAAAAAAACCAGATTCTCAGATAAAATACTTCAAATAATGAGACAAGATGCACACAAACAAAATTATTCATCTCAGAGAAATCCCGGATATAATCAGGTATAATACTTGATATGACTAGTCAAGAACGCACAGGTAACAAAAACATCTAAGATCACCAATACTGGTAGCTTAAGTTAAACAACAACGATAAATGTTCATTGTATTGTGGCTAGTACTCTGATTGTTGTGATTCCATCATCTCTAAACCATAATTTATTAGACTTGAAACTAAAATTATAAATAAAAACAATTAAACACAATAGTAACTTAAACGAAGAAAATGTGCCAATACAGCAAACAAAATAAAGACAATTAACTGAATTCACAACTTCAGCAAACCACAATAGGATCGTCGACTCAATTTACTAGAAAACTTTCACATAACATACAAATCTTCAATCCATTGAATTTCCCTTGCATAAAATTCACCAATTAATCATTCCATCGTAAACGAAAATCAAGAAAGTAATGCAACCTAATCCAGAGTCCAGACAGAAATACATCCAACAGAGTACAAATACAGAGAGAGAGAGAGAGAGAGAGAGAGAGAGAGAGAGAGAATACAGACACTCTCTAATTCAATTTCATACGACGTGTTTACTAGACACAAAGTTTAAGATATTAATTTAACACATATGCTATATCAGTGTTAACATAGATAGAGATAAAAACACATAAAAATGGGCAAATAATTGACATATAAATTGGAACCTAGGTTAAAATTGCAGATAATCAACGAGTTAAACAAATACCTATACAGAAATTTAGACATCTCCCTGTAATACGAGCGTTCATCACCATGTGTATGTGTACATCCAACATAGTACACATACACATACAGGATACAGACACTCTAATTCAATTTCATACTTGTTTACTAGACACAAAGTTTAAGATATTAATTTAACCTATATATTATATCAGTATTAACCTAAATAGCGAGAACATCACACAAAAAAACAGCAAATATTTGTAGAAATTCTATAGAAAAATACTACTATTAGTGGAATCACAGACACAAATTTAAAATACCTTTCAAAAATGAAAAAATTGCCATATAAACTGAAACTCAGGTTAGAAATTCAGATAATCAACGAGTTAAATTTATAGGTATATCAGTGTTAACCTAAATAGCGATAAAATCACATTTCAAAAGGCAAATAATTTTAGAAATTCTACCGAAAAAAAAATACTATTAGTGGAATAACATCAAACATTTAGTATGTTCCAAAATGAAAACAAAAATTGACACATAAATTGCAGATAATCAATGGAAATTAAGATATCGCCCTGTAATACGAGCGTTCATCATAATTTTTCACCAATTCTTTAAGAGTTACAACAACAACAACAACAACAACAACAACAACAAAAATAGAAAATTCGAACAAATGCAAATGAAAAAAAATTCGAATAAAACCTTCTTGCAAGTGAGCGGAGATGCTAAAAAATAAACACAATCAGTATAGCGCTTCTGCAATTCTTCCTCCATTGATTATACAATTAGCGATGTATATATCTATCTATACATACAACATATACATACAACTGCATATGGTAGGGTATAGGGGTAGTGATTATGGTGCTCAAAGCTTTATTGAAGCTAACGCTTTGGGATTTATATAATTTTCGGATTTTTTGCTCATGGTCCTTACTTTTTTCGGCATGTTTCGGTACTTTCCCTAATATGTTTTTTAAAATTTAACTATCTCGAAGTCTACTGATTTAACTAATTCAGATTTGTACCGACTCAAATATTATATAAGAGTAATCTAATATAATTTTTACACTTTTTTCTATTAAAGATACTTATAAGTAAATAAAATTACTTAATAATTGATCACTACATATTCAATTAATCTGAATTCATATTGACTCAAATATTATGATAAGAACATAATAGTAGTTTTATGACATGTTATATGTACTTTGTTTTTCATAAATTGTTTCTATTAAAGGTACTTGTAAGCAAATAAAATTACTTGACGATTGATTAATTAATTAATTAATTAATTACTTTAATTGTAATTGCAAATTATGTGTGACTTAATAATTTTAGTGTTTTTGAAGCTTTTTTGGTATGTTTCATTACATCTTTTATTTGATTATATGTGAATCAGTTGATTCAATTAATTTGGATTCGTACCGACACAAATATTATGCTAAGAGTATAGTATTTTGTTTCCTGACATATTACATTTTTCTTTTCACATTTTTTTCTATTAAAGGTGCTTGTTAGTAAATAAAATTACTTGACAATCAATCGATTAATAAATTACTATATAAACCGTAAATTAAGTATGCCTTGATATTAGGAATGATGAGAACTTGATTCATTTGTCTTTTCGGCATATTTTAGTACTTTCTCAAAAGAAATTTATTTAATCATCTAAAAATCCCAGATTCAATTAATCTGAATTCATATTGATCTAAAATATTGTGGTAATAGTATAGTAGTGTTTTTACGATATGTCGTACTTTCCTTTTCACAAATTATTCCTATTAAAGATGCTTGTAAGTACATAAAATTACTCGACAATCAATTAATTAATTACTTACGCTATAATTATAAATTATGTGCGACTTAATAATTTTAGGATTTTTTGGAATATTGTCTTTGCTTTTTCAGTATTTTTCCTTACTTCTTTTATTTAAGGCTTAATACGTATGCGGACCCTTACATTTGCCCCATTTTTTTCATTTTGACACCTCAATTAAGCCTTGTTCCTATTAAACTCCTGAACCCGTCCTTAAGTGTGTCTATTAAACACACTCCGACTTACATGATATAAATCGAGAGATAAATCGGGAGTTTCATTTTTTTTTAATCTTGCGCATGAATGCCAAGCGCATCCTATGTGGAACATTCTACCAATTAAAACAACCACACACAGATCTTAAGCTCAACTCTTATGCATACTAATTCAAACCAAGAACCAAAGCAGCTCATAGTAGCAGAACATGAAACAAGGTTAAAAAAATGAAACTCCCAATTTATGTCATGTCAATCGGATTGTGTTTAATAGATACACTTGAGGGCGGATTCAGGAGTTCAATAGGAACAAGACTTAGTTGAAGTGCTAAAATGGAAAACCCATACAATTTAAGGGTCCACATATACATTAAGCCTTTATTTAATTATCTATGAATCGACTGATTCAATTAATCTGGATTCATACCGACCCAAATATTACGATAAGAGTATAGTATTTTTTTCCCCTAACATGTATATTTTTCTTTTCATACTTTTTCCTATTAAAGGTGCTTGTAAGTAAATAAAATTGTCAAAAACAGGATTAGTTGAATGGTACTAACTTGACAATCAATCAATTAAGTACTTACACTACACGCAAATTATTTGCGACTTAATAATTTTAGGATTTTTTTGAGTTATGGTCCTTGCTTTTTGGGCATGTTTCAGTATTTTTTTCTAGACTATTTTATGTAATCACTGATTAAGTTGGAGAGTGAAAGGGTTAAAATGTTATTTAATTTGTCTAGCTTGCCTATCCGACTTAAGTACCCAAACTCTAAATGGGCCAGGATTGAGCAACTCCAACCAATTTTTTTGATGTTTGTTGCAGATGTTTACTATAGCTTACGAGCAAGAGAAGAGAGGATCACATCAAAGTGTTGGTCAATAGGTGCTTCTTATACTCTTATTGATAGTTATATTACATGGGATTACATTGTGTGTGACATTTTTTCTGATAATTTCTTGCAATATTAGATCCTCCCAATATCTTTAACAAATTTGTTTTTCCACGGCCAGAAAGCCCCATCAAATCAATCATATTTTTGCATAACTTTTATAAATACGGATAAAATTTCTCCGCGAGGCTACAACTTGCACAAATTCTTAAAATTGACTCGTAACAAGGGTTGGACTATTCGAGGAATGGAAGGGCAGAGGCCTTTGGTGTTCCCTTCAATCACGAATTGTTATCCAAATGTTTTATGAGGGTGCCTTTTGTAGTATCATGAATATTATGTAATGTCATTCTAACCCTTTAGATAAGAATAATAAAAGCAATCAAACTCATGACTCTTCAAGTGCTTATTTTATTAAAATTGTCCCTACAATTTCTCTTACTTTTTTTCTCTTCCTTTTTTGGTGTTTCTAATAGTGAGGGTAATTAGCAACATGGTTTTGACTTCTATATTTCTGAGAGGTTTGTTTCAATTGGTTTGACAAATGCATGTGATGACCCAAAATATTCTTCAATAATTTGAACTTTTTTCCTTGATTGGAAAAAAGTAGAAAGAAATTTAGGGAATACAATCCTATACTAACACAGACTAAAACAGTAGATTTTTTATTTTAAAAAGGACTTTTTATTGACAGGGATATTTGAAACAAAGGGCCACTAATTTTATACAAGAAAGATAAATTAGAAGACATGATTAATAAGAATTGGTTCAGGCTGTCTGGATATGCCATGGAATTGGAACTATACGTCACATGAACTAGGACACCTGTCTACTATAAACAAGGCATATAATTTTGCATCGAATGTGAACTCAAGCTTATAACTAGTGTAAGAATCTTTTCAAATAATTGATTGGTAATCCTACATGGAAATGTATTAGTAGAGTATGTTGGGCACCGCCAAGGATGGTGATGGAATTGATATGATTCTTCCATCTTTAATGAAAGGTCTAAACTTCGAGCCTTAAAAATATGAAAAAAGTTCTAATAGGAAGCTCTTACACCTTTGATGGACCTTACATGGCGTGAATTTAAATTAGTGGAAACTCAAAGGGCGTATCAGATAGGGTGGGAAATCAAGAAAAAAAATGGACTATTTTGGGGCAAGAGATGAATCTGTGATTTAAATTTGATAAGTTAAATCATCTTCAAGATTCTTATCACTAAAATCATGCATTTTTTGGAGTTACTGGTTAAATTTAATACTTGTTGATATTTTAGTGTGTATATTTATGGTTCGTCTAAAAAAACTAATGGGTTCAACCTAATCCATTAAAAGTATGGTACATCCGCCTCTGGTTGGGGTTTGCTTCAACCACCTATATAGGGATGGGAATCAAGTGGGCGGCCTTTCTCTCGAAGTCACTATGATTTAGAGTCGATACGGATTCAGAACAAGCATAGTTTTAAATATGTTATTGAACTATCGAAAAAGACTCATTTATGTCACTCGTTAATAGTTTGACTCATTTATGCCATCATCGTTACCAAAATGACTCATTTATGCCATTGTCGTTACCAAAATGGTTCATCCATGCCATTTTTCATCGGCATTAATGAAAAATGGCATGGATGAGCCATTTTAGTAACGGCAATGGCATAAATGAACCAAACTATTGACGAGTGACATAAATGAACCATTTCCGATAGTTCAATGACATATTTGAGCTTTTTCCCATTTAATTAGTATATACATACTTTTTTTTTATGTATATATGTATATAATCCGAGTAGAACGTTGCTATTATGAATGTGCATACTTCTCCTAATGGAGCTTGTGTGTCTTAATTCTTAAATGAGGGATAATTTTCGCTGCAATCAAGTTTATCATGGGCATGGCATCGATCGGAGCGAATTGGGAATCCCCATCCAGAACTGATAAATAGTTGAATGTTTTACATCAAATTAGTAAATGCAAACATTTATCTTTCACACACATTGTACTTAAAAAGGAAAAGTTGAAAATGAGAAACTTTATATTGCACATGTCTAAATTATTAATCTACTAAATGTGATCTTAGTAAGAAATAAACAAGCGATGCTATTTGTTTACCAACCTACTAAACTTTTAAGCCTTGGCTTATTGCCATTACTAGTTCCTATTAGCAAAATGTGGACATAATGAGCTAGGAATCATGCAAGTGTAGTGTGGTGGATGGAGAATGTATAGATCTCTCTGGTCCACTGCCCTCACCCCTAAGATAAATAGTGTTTTGCAAATTCTAGTGTAACAAGAATATATTCCATATTCCTATCAAGTCAACTCACTAACTCTAATTGAAGCAATCTGTGGTGTTTTTCCTTATCTGGATGAATAGTCGATTTCATATTGAGCTCGACATATACGAATACAATTATTTCTAGTAGTTCTCTCACCCTAAAGAATGTACATAGGCCAATTTACTTGTACCTCGATGTAGCCAAGCTTACTGCTAGCTTATGGCCTAGAAGCCGAGCTTTGACCACGATTACTCTGCAGTTCTAGCTGCCTTATAATTAGTGTGATTGGTTCATTCTTGTCTCTTAAGTTTCATCTAACTTTAGAACCCTATAATATGACATTCACTTAGATTGTGTATGGTATGACAAAAGTCATTTATCATGCTTAAGTTTTTTGGAAAAATGGTCTCGAATGTTTGGTTTGTGAATGGAAATTGTTTCTCGAGAAACATATACTAATGATTAATGATAATATTAGCAAACCAAAGAGTATTTTAATGAAAATTTTGAGTACCAAAGACTAATGATAGTAATGTCTTAGTGTAAGTTGATTAAGTAGCATGAAGTTTAAAGTCCAGATAGTTATAAGTAGAATTAATGACATCCCTTCGTAAACGAGGGAAGTGATTTTCCCAATTTGATAGGAAATGTTTTCCTTGTCCCGGAAATTATCCTATTTATGGACTTAATATTAACTTATTATTTGATTTTATTAAATGGGAACAAATGGGGGAGTTTGACCATGGCTAGTGTAAAGGAGATGAGAGAGAGGTTGATGGCCAAGAGGGCTTGGGGGAGTAGTGGGGATGTTGTTGAGTTGTGGAACCTAATTCATCATCGACACTATGAAGACCTTATGCAGAGTGTGGAACGCTGATCGAGAATTTTGGGCTTGTATTATGTTCACTCTAGTTTTCGCTATATATTATGGGCGTCGTTTTTTCTTTGTATGTGAGAAAGAGAGAATTGTAAACACAAACTCCCTATTCGATTATAGTGAAATCTGCAGTGGCAAAGTAGAGTAGGGGGTGGAGCCCCCTGAAAATTTTATAATGTAAGGGTATTTAGTGGAGGGTATTTGGGAATTTCGGGGTTGTATTATGTTAGCCCTAATTTTCGCTATATATAGACTGGGGCGCCGTTTTCTTTCTTTATTGAGCAAGAGAAAAATGTGAGCAAGAGAGAATTGTAACACAAACTCCCTATTTCATTATAGTAAAAGATGTCGTGGCAAAGTGGACGTAACTCTCGCATTGAGAGTGAACCACTATAAATCTGTATGTTATTTGTTCTTGGCTTATTTACTGTTTTATGATTAGGTCAGATTTGAGACTCAAATCCTAATAGATGCGACCGGTATGTGGGACATAATGGCCAGTTGCATTCGAGAGGTAGCTAGAGAAGTGCTAGGGGTCTCGCGGGTTAGCCGTGGTGGGCATCGAGGGGACCGGTGGTGGAATGGTAAAGTTCAATAGAAGGTGGAAGCAAATAAAGCGGCGTATGCAAAATTGGTAGAAAAGAAGGATGATGTGGAGAAGTGGACGATTAGGGAATTGTATAAGATGGCGAGGAAGGAGGCAAAGCTAGCGGTTACGGTGGCGAAAATGACAGCTTTTGAACTCCTGTATATGGAATTATAGGAAAAAGGCGGGGATAAGAAGTTGTACAGACTAGCCAATGCGAGGGAGAGGAGGGCCCGTGACTTGGATCACATGAGGAGCATCAAGGACTAGGACAACAAAGTACTATTGGAGGATGCACATATTAAACGGAGGTGGCAGTCGTACTTCCATAAACTCTTGAATGAAAAAGGAGATAAAGTATCACGACCCAAACCGGAGGGTCATGACGGGCACCCGGACCTTACTTTCCAAGTACTACTAATCATGTATTTAGCATATAACCATAACTTCTCATTACCCATAAGGGCCGCACAAGATACCCTGCTGACATATGGATATAGTAAACTGGAAAAAAGTTATGTAAAATCCTGTAAACTGAGGAACTCAACCTATGCATATATACATACCAAGGCCGACAAGGCCATACATGAGTACAATACACAGGACAAATGTCTACAAGCCTCTAAAGAGTACGTGACATCATAAGGTCGAGACAGAGCCCCGCCATACCCCTATGTATATTAAGAATATCGTACCAAGACTAAACTGCAACTCTGAAATAAGTAGAGTGCTCCAATATTAGCTGAACCAGCAACCTACTAATGCGAACGGTCACCCTGTCTACCTGAGTCTGCGGGCATGAAACGTAGTGTCCCCCGACAAAAGGGACGTCAGTACGACTGATGTATCGAATATGTCAAACATGAAGAATAGCATAACAGAGACATGAAAGTAAACTGAGACAAGAAACAACCAACCAGTAGTGAATGCCTCTGAGGGCCATAATATGCATAAGTACCATGTCTGTGTAGAATGCCTCTGAGGGCCATAATATGCCTAAGTGTCATGCACAATGCAGTCATACATATATATATATATATATATATACGTCTATAACGTCGTATCCCATCATATCATTCAATCATCTGTGGGTATAATCATCATCATATACTAGATGATCATGTAGTATGCGTATATAATGTCGTATCCCTTTTCCCATCCCCTACATATATATATATATATAATTCATATCATATAGTAGCGTATATAACGCATGTGGAGTCCATGGTAATCCATGAATATAATGCATAAATCATAATAAAACATTCTGAGTTTATCGGGGTGACGTATTGCCACTTTACCTCCGATTAACATTATGAATACTAACATCTTTTTCATATACCTCAATAAGGATTTAGGAACATATTTAGACATTCTTTGAACATAGGAATGAATAACATGAACATTCCTAACTACTAAGAGTAGAATCATTTATGGGATAATATTACGTTAACGTTTCGTAATTTAGAACATGTCAAAAGAATAAAAGATTTGCCTTAACATACCTTAGTCATTTTGTGTCCACAATACAACTAAGCAGCCCGTAATGCACCCCAATCTTATCTTTCAAGAAACCCTCACAACTCAACAAATAAACGGAACAACGAGATTGAAGCGGTGTGCAAAACACCTATATTGTTCTTGACAAAAATTATACCGCACCTCCTTAAACTTGGGACTCACGTTGATGTTAAGAAGTGAAAATCATGTTTTTCTTGCTTGCTTGCTGCATATCTATTCCTAATAAAAGGAATGTGCTGCATCTCTATCCCAAAAATGAAAATATGACTTCTCATTAAGTGGAGTAAGACACATAATCACACCCCTTTGCTGGAGCTTTTCATGTGGTACCTACCTAGGTACCCACTCTTGACACTTAGAAACAAATGGTGCCACCCTATATATTCACTTTGCTGCCACATGGGTGGATGATATCCACCTCAATATTTATCCACGAACTAATTTATTAGTCACCCGCTAAAAATCCAATATTTAATCAATTACTCACATAATTAATTTCTTGATTCCAATTCACTTAAATCTTAATGACTTATAAAACCTTCATATACTCAATGTCATACTCATGCGATATAGCACTAGTCCATAACCTCATTTGGGACATACAACCATTATTTTCAATTCCCGTCGTCACACTTCTTAAGTCCTAAATTATTTCGAGACCACATCCTTTTATATATTAAGCCCTTCATTTGCATATGTGAATATGAACAAAAATCTTCCAATGCTCGGGTCTATTTACATACGTCTAGCGATTCAAATCATGGCCCGAAAGTACGGGATGTTACATTCTTCCCCCTTAGAAACATTCATCCTCGAATGTTGGGGTAACATATCTAATTCCCATCATGTAGTCAGAAAACACATCACCACTTCACGTGCCATATAATATAACATTTATCCTTATGTCGGACCTCCCATGATTATCAAGCATTAATGATAATAGTCTAAAATAGAACTCACCTTATGCTTCTCTCGGTACCTCGGCGTTGGTCTGAAATAGGTAAGAGTATTTGTGTCTCATCTCCTCTTTCGCATCCCGTGTCATTTCTTATACATTCTTATTCCGCCATAAAACTTTCACGGAGGCTACTCCTTTAGTCCGCAATTTGCAGACTTGTTGATTTAAGATAGCAATAGGAACCTCTTTATATGATAGGTCCTCTGTAACCTTCACATCATCAATCGGTACAATTCGGGAAGGACCCCCAACACATGCTCTTAACATAGAAGCATGGAAAATCGGATCTAACTCCGAAGGCAAGTCTAATTCGTAAGCTACTTGGCCGATTCATTGAATTATACGATATGACCCAATATACCTTGGGCTGAGCTTTCTCTTTTTTCCCAAATCTCATTACACCCTTCATAAGAGAAATTTTCTAGAAGACCCAATCATTCACTTGGAACTCTAAGTCCCGCCGTCGCACATCTGATTACGACTTCTGACGACTCTGAGCGGTTAACATTCGTTCTTGGATAAACTTCACCTTCTCTATGGATTCGTTCACTAGGTCAGGCCCAAATAATTTTGATTCGCCTACTTCAGACCATCCGATAGGAGATCTACTTTTCTGCCCATATAAAACCTCATATGGAGCCATTTCGATACTAGCATGCTAATTGTTATTGTATGAAAATTCAATAAGGGGTAAATGATCATCCCAACTTCCCTTAAAGTCCAATACACAAGCTCATAACATGTCCTCGAGCGTTTGAATCGTACGCTCGGCCTGCCCATCTGTCTGAGGGTGGAAAGTTGTGCTAAGATTAACTTGAGTGCCCAAACTTTTTTCTGAAATGATTTCCAGAAATTAGCCGTGAACTGCGCACCTCGGTCATATATAATAGAAATAGGCATACCATGAAGGCGAACAATCTCCTTAACGTACAACTTCGCATTTCCTCGGCTGTGTAGGTAGTTTCGACCACCAGAAATAAAGCTAATTTAGTTAGTCTATCAACAATCACCCAAATAAAATCAAACTTATGATAAGAGCGAGGTAAACCCGTAATGAAATCCATATTAATCATTTTCCATTTCTACGTCGGAATTTCAATGTTCTGAGTCACGCCGCCGGGCTTTTGGTGCTCTACTTTTACTTACTGATAATTAGGACACCGAGCTACAAACTCCACAATGTTCCTCTTTATGTCATTCCACCAATACATACCTTTGAGATCATGATACATCTTAGTAGATCCAGGGTGAATGGAACATCGTGAGCAATTGACCTCCGTCATTATCTTATCTCGTAATCCTGCTACATTGGGAATACTCAAATGGACCTTCTACTTAGGGGTCCCTCTCCCATTATACTCGAAGGTTGCAGTTATCTTTTTATTAAATATCCTTCCCTATCTTCTCTAAAAATAGGATATTCATCATGACATTCATTTTTTTTCCAGTATGAGGGATGACACTGCTGTATTATGAGTCATAGGGCTATCACTATCTGAATTCTCCAATCATACTCCCACTTAGCTAACTGATGAGTTTCCTCAGGTCAACTTCTCTCTTTAGTCCTCACATTAGTCAAGCCGCTTGTGGGTGAATAATTCTATTATCAACTTAGATTTGTTTACTAACTGGTGTGCTGAAAAATTTTATATTTGTAGTATCCCAACCATGAACACCTTATGGACAATGTCATCGAATCTGAAGTGCGCGTATCATCGCAGTTAACTCTCATTCATGGTCTGAAAGAAATCTCTTTTTTTCGTACCTTCTCACTACTCGTAATTATAAACAACTTCCTTTCTTTACTTGTTTTGACACTTGTTCACTCATTTTTTTACTTGTCGTACTCTTTTTAGTTCTAAAATATTCTGGTATACATACGTACTCTCAAATATTGCTACTGATTCCAATCTTTGGCATTACTACTCCTTAAAGGATGAGTTGTTAACTTATTCCCTCATTAAATACGTGGAATATTCTGAAGAATTTGCATTGCATGACGTTGGCCTACTATATCCAACCATGGTCATTCTACTTAGATTTGAATTCCTTCACTTGCCTCATGGCTAAGACTTTCTGTTAATGGCGCTTTGAGAAAAGATTTCCTTGATCTCGTTAAGCTTTAAACCCATTACTTTATCTATCTTATAGAACCTTTGGTTAGTTCAAAAATGCTCATAGACATCTGTATCCTGACATTTTATCTTCATTATAATGTCATTATCTCTTGACATATATCTTTAATGTCTACCTTGTATCCATAGGCGTCGTTGGCCTCTTTTTACCTGTTTAGGTTCTAGTCTCGAGCTTTACTCATTGTTACTTCCGTTTATATACTTTCTGAGAGGTATGACTGCATATATTGTGGAACCGATGCTTCGTATGTTTAGATCCAATTCACTGTGTTACATGATCCAATGACTTGTCAAGCTTTCTTGTCTTATCATTATTAGATCTCGCATCGACCGAGTGCTCATTCGTCTTACCTTTTCATTTCCATTTCAAGTCGCCTTGGGGGGTCTCTTATCTCAAAGTATTTCTCATACTATCTTCCTGAACATCAGAGGTTCGTCACCTTTGGCCGAAGAGTTCTTATTGTCCCTCATCAACCATTGGTCCTTACGCTATTCTGGAGTAATCGTATCTTTGTGAAACCTGCATAACTATAATCTCATTCACCTTTATCCTTCTTGTCGTAATCTTTCCTCCTGATCGTCATTAAACGAAAAATATTTCCGCCTTGATACTTGATCATACCATTCCATTCATACTTATTAACTGTTTTTATATTTCTTACAACCATTCTTCAATTGTTTCATAGTTCTCGTCCTCAATTGCCCATAACAAGCTATTGTTATTTAGAGGTTACTTAGAATTGTAACATGCTGCACAATGAAGCCGAAGACCTTACCAGTCCAATACCTATAGCATACCTTAGCTTACTAACATTGATACATGTAATTCTCAATAATACGCGGTATGGCCCTTTATGCACGGATGAGAGGCTTATGTCCCCTTCCACTATCATGGATAACTCGATCCTTATATATGACTTGGGCTCACTATTCTGGGTACGTCATTTTACATGATCTTCTTAAATTTACTGATGGTCACTCTTCACACGATTCGATTGTGGCAATCTATTCTTATTAAGTATATCTTGGAACCATTCCCAATCTATTATAAGTAAGACATTACAATTTAGGTCGTACGTACATAACATATTCCCTCATTCTAATCAACACGAGTCACTGTAAAATGTGTAGGTTTTCATAACCTACTAAACCTTCCAATTATGTCTTATGTGTTTCATCTGTACAATTTATAATCATCTTATCCTTACCTTTGCGTATCAACTTGGGACACTTAGGAACGTTGTGGCCATGGCTGCCAAACTAAGCCAACCCCCTATACCTTTGCGGCATAATTCAACATGCGCTCGACCACACTGACTACAAGATGGTCGGAGCGGTCTCACTCGACCTTTACAACTTTCACCCTAAGATATTGGCATCTTTGAACCCTTTAAATAATGGTGATCCCTGACTAATAAGTTCCCTAGGTTATGAAATCTCTGACCCTTCAAGGGGCCTATCTCTATCGGATGCTCCAAGATAAAGTCGTGCCTGGGAGGTAACTAATTGATTCAATACCTTCACCGCTTTCCTTACATCCTTACCAGACGAAGCCGGTGGTAGGACTGATGGTACATGAGCTTCTCTCAACTCCTCTAGTACTACTAGATCCGTCGATACCTGAGAAAGCAACTTACTCATATCCTCTTATGGATATGTCTCAATAGAAAACATACTACTCGCATTTACACCCAATCCAACCTCAATCTCCCTGTTAATCACAACCCTATTGGAAAAAGGCATTGATGTAATCATAAACGCGATAAGGTTTACAAAGAGAATTCTTACAATTCAGCTCTATAGCAGGATTCTAGATCAAGAAGGAATGTAACAATTATCCTAAATGCCCTGTAGCCTCATGTCTATAAGTGTGGTGCACAACACACTCATAAACAAGACTCTACTAGACACGACTTGTAAACTCCCTAGGACAGACCTGCTCTGATACCAAGTTTGTCACGACCCAAACCGGAGGGTCTGACGGGCACCCGAACCTTACTGGTCGAGTACCACTAATCATATATTTTCATGGCCCACAAGGTCCGCACGAGATACCCTGCTGACATATGGATATAGTAAACTGGAAAAGAGTTTTGTAAAATCCTTCAAACGGAGGAACCTAACCTATGCATATATACATACCAAGGTCGACAAGGCCATACATGACTACTACACACAGGACAATTGTATACAAGTTTCTAAAGAGTACGTGACTTTATAAGGTCGGGACAGGGCCCCGCCATACCCCTATGTATATCAAGAATATCGTACCACGACTAGACTGCAACTCTGAAATAAGTAGAGTGTTCCAATATCAGCTGAACCAGCAACCTACTAGTGCAAACCGTCACCCTGTCTACCTGAGCCTGCGGGCATGAAACGTAGCATCCCCTACAAAAGGGACGTCAGTACGACTGATATACCTAGTATGTCAGGTATGAAGAATAGCATAACAGAGACATATAAGTAATCTGAGACAAGGAACAACCAACCAGTAGTGAAAGCCTCTGAGGGCCATAATATGCATAAGTACCATGTCTGTGCAGAATGCCTTTGAGGGCCATAATATGCCTAAGTGTCATGCACAATGCGGTCATATATATGTATATATATATATATATATATATATATATATATATGTGTGTGTGTGTGTGTGTGTCGTCTCCCATCATATTATTTCAGCTTCTGTGGGCATAATCATCATCATATACCAGCTGATCATATAGTATGCGTATATAACGCCGTATCCCTTTTCCCATCACCTACATATATATATAATTCATTCCATATAGTAGCGTATATAACGCATGTGGGGTCCATGGTAATCCATGAATATAATGCATGAATGATAATAAAACATTCTAAGTTTATCGGGGTGACGTAATGCCGCTTTACCTCCGATTAACATTATGAATACTAACATTTTTTTCATATACCTCAATAAGGATTTAAGAACATATTTAGACATTCTTTGAACATAGGAATGAATAACATGAACATTCCTAACTACTAAGAGTATAATCATTTATGAGACAATATTACGTTAACGTTTCGTAATTTAGAACATGCCAAAAGAAGAAAAGATTTGTCTTAACATACCTTAGTCATTTTTTGCCCACAATACAACTAAGCAGCCCGTAATGCACCCCAATCTTATCTTTCAAGAAACCCTCTTCTTCCACATTACTTCCCTTCAAAGAAAGCCCGAATTACAACTCAACGATAAATGGAACAACGAGATTGAAGTGGTGTGCAAAACACCTATATTGTTCTTGAGAAAAATTATACCGCACCTCCTTAAACTTGGGACTCACATTGCTGTTAAGAAGTGAAAATCATGTTTTGCTTGCTTGCTGCATATCTATTCCCAAAAGGAATGTGTTGCATCTCTATCCCAAAAATAAAAATATGACTTCTCATTAAGTGGAGTAAGACACATAATCACACCCCTTTGCTGGAGCTTTTCATGTGATACCTTCCTAGGTACCCATTCTTGACACTTAGAAACAAATGATGCCACCCTCTATATTCACTTTGCTGCCACATGGGTGGATGATATCCACCTCAATATTTATCCACTAACTAATTTATTAGTCACCCACTAAAAATTCAATATTTAATTAATTACTCACATAATTAATTTCTTGATCCCAATCCACTTAGATCTTAATGACTTATAAAACATTCATATACTCAATGTCATATTCATGCAATATAGCACTAGTCCATAACTTCTTTTGGGATATACAACCATTATTTTCAATTCCCGTCGTCACACTTCTTAAGTTCTAAATTATTTCGGGACCGCATTCTTTTATCTATTAAGCCCTTCATTTGCATACGTGAATATGACCAAAAATCCTCCAATGCTCGGGACTATTTACATACGTCTAGCGATTCAAATCATGGCCCAAAAGTACGGGATGTTACATAAAGACATTGTGCGGGAAAATCTGGAGCAATCCGGAATGTACCGGGATATTGGATAATGTAGAAGCATTAAGGTTGAGGAGGTTAAGGGTGATGTTCGCAGGATGCGCAGTGGACGAGCGATCGGGCCTGATGAGATCCTAGTTGAATTTTGGAAGAGCGTAGGAATGACAGGTTTGGAGTGGCTGACTGAATTGTTTAATGTCATTTTTAAGACGATGAGAATGCCCGAAGAATTGAGGTTGAGTACAATGATTCTGTTGTACAAGAACAAGGGTGACATCCAGAGTTGCGACAACTATAGGGGTATCAAACTGCTAAGCCACACTATGAAAGTTTGAAAAATAGTCGTGGAGTTGAGGGTGAGAAGAGGCGTGTCTATTTTCAAGAATCAGTTTGGATTTATGCTGGCGCGTTTGACCATAGAAGTCATTCATCTTTTTAAGAGGTTGGTGGAGCAGTATAAGAAGAGGAAGAGAGACCTATATATGGTTTTCATCGACCTCGAGAAGGCATACGACAAAGTCCATTGGGAGGTCCTATGGAGATGTTTGGAGGTTAGAGGTGTACATGTGGCGTACACTAGGGCAATCAAGGATATGTATGATGGAGCTAAGATCAGGGTACGGACAGTAGGAGGAGACTCGGAGCACTTTCCAGTGATGATGGGGTTGCACCAGGGATCAGCTCTTAGCCCATTCTTACTTGCCTTGGTGATGGATGGACTGACGCGATAAATTCAAGGGGAGGTGACATGGTGTAGCTCATAAACCTTGGCAACTGCCCCCATTGCCATATGATGATAGAGGAGAAGGAGAGGAAGGCTTATAGCATGTTCGGTCAAACTTCTAAAATAGGTTATTTTGAAAAGTGAGTTTCAAAAAAGTATTTTTGGTAAAAACCAGTTTGTGTTTGACTAATCAATTTGAAAAACACTCAAAATCACTTTTTGTTCCCCTAAAAATTTGGTCAAACACGTCAACTTTGAAAAAAAGCTTTAAAAAAGCACTTTTGACCTTGGAGAATCTTGGCCAAACAGGCTATTAGTCTAACCAACCTCCGTTGTAACCTTTCTCATTGATGAACAAGATGGTTTACCGGTACACATCTGGTCTCGTCTTTTTATGGTGTTCTTAATTCATGCAATAATATTCTTGGGCTATTATAAATTTAATTACAAACACACCTTTAGTTGCATTGAAATTATACAAGCTTAGCTCAACAATGATGTGGTCCTAAGTGATACATTAGCCTTTGCATTAGCAGGGAAATGGAAATGAGTTTGAGACTTGAAGAAAATAAAGGAAGATAAAAGGTGGAATTGACTCACTTATAAAAGCAAAAGTATCAGGTTCTTATCTGTGTAATAATTGAGACTTGTTTCTTAAAGGAACCAATTAAGTTCCCTTAGAATGAAACTACTCATAAAGATTCTATGAATCTAATATCAGATCCTTAGTGTTAATTCTCCTTTTTTTTTCTTGCTGTAAAATTAATACATAGACCTAAATAGTGGTCCTAAATTATATATTAGCCTTTGCATTATTGGACCACCCTGTCAAAGGCTTGAAACTTTGTGAAGGGGAAAGTCTCGAAGGCGAAACCCCCCACCTGTACCAGAGGCCCCTTGGCCAGATGGAATGTAAATCGAGGGATATGCGCGAGTGTCAGCCCTGCAAGGGAGAGGACTAATGGAACACGAACCCAGCAACAGCCCTTGCAATATTTTAGCAAAGATTGTCACCACACAGATTCGAACCCGCGACGTCGGAGTGGTTGTACCCCAATCACCTTGTCACTTACCAACTCGCATGTGCCCCTGGGGCATCAAAGGCTTGAAACTTGGGAAGACAGAAAGAATGCAAAATCTAAAGGGATTTGATTTGTTAGAACACTTGTACAGTTACAACGCCGTTAGAAATTAAAAAAATCTAAAGAAAGAAAAACTAAAACGAAGATAGAAGAAGAAGAAAGAACAAATGTCGTTGAAGGTTAAGAGTTCTGGTGAATCTTCAATTAGAACTTAATGTCACCGCGTCCCTCAATATAACTCACTCTCTCAGATCACCTCCTGAAACACATAGAAATGAACAAGATGTTAGTAAGTGAAAAATGGTGTTGGAAAGTAAAACGTCGACTAGGAAGATGGCTCACAAAAATCCTTAGGTGTCTTGCATTTATGCCATTCTGCTCTACTAGCATAGTTGTGGATACCACATCCTATTCTGTTGATCAAGAAGGAAGTTGCGTCAAATATAGAGGACTGGTACTTTTTATGTTTATTTCCAATTTTATTTTATATACGTTGGACTAAGATGGGTTTAAATAGAGTGACATGGATAGTGAGGATTCATATAGCCGACGAACCTGTTGCAAATCCAATCACCACTCTTCCAACCAGGAAGAGCACTTGCATCATATCCATAACCTGCCCCAATACCATAATAATCATTTTTTGAGGCACCGCATCGGTAGCAGCTTGTTCTGGTTGCATAATTGTGATTATTAGCACGTGTGTACTACTATTGTATTTATCATATTTAGGGTTATCTAATTATAGTAGAACTAGGATCCCTGTTGTATAGGGATTTCACATTGTCCACCTATATATATTTTGTATTAATGAGAAAGGCTCCCCAAAAGAGATTAATACAATCTTACATAGTATCAGAAGCCTAAATCCTATTTTGTTTTTTCCTCCCCTCGGTTTCGTCTTCCCCGAGGACCAGCCTGTCCCTTTCTTTTCTCGAAAAGACAACACAATTGTCCCTATTCACAGGCCACAGAACAACAAAATTGTTCTTGTTCCCTCTGGCGTGTGTCCCTGCTCTGCCACCATTGCAGACTGCTGCCAATTGCAGCGCATCATTGTAGCTGCCCTCTGTCTTCCTAAGCCTTTTCTTTTCCCAAGAATCAAGTCACAGGACAAAGCACCACTTTTCCCACGATTTGACCACACATGTCTCATATTCCTTAATCTGAGACGAACCAGGTTTATGCCTGTCCATTATCTTTCCTTTACCCAAATATAATTAAAATTTTATCCTTTATCAGAGAACAAATCAATGGCTTCCTTGACCCATCCACAGCCCAATAATGCGTGGTATATGGATACGGGCGCCACGTCTCATCTCACCAACAATTCAAGTAATCTTCCTCAATCGCGCCAGTTACCAACTCCACAATCTATTATGGTCAGTAGTGGTCATCGCATTCCAATTCAAGGATTTGGCCACACCCTTACCCCATCACCGCATCCCCACTTCTCTCTTAAAAACGTCCTTTATGCCCCACACATCATCAAAAATCTAATTTCTGTTCAAAAATTTGCCACCGATAATTTTGTCTCAATTAATTTTGATCCGTTTGGATTTTCTGTAACGAACCTCCGTACCGAAAAACTCCTTAAGAGATGCAATAGTGAGGGGGACCTATATCATTTCCTACCCACATCCACTGCTAGTGTCACCCCTCCCATCGTTTTAATAGTCATATATCTCTCAACGTGGCATAGTAGACTTGGTCATCCGGGTTCTCACGTTTTTAATTCTCTTAGAAATTGAAATTTAATCCAATGTAACAAAGGGAACCTTTCTCATAGTTGCTCATCTTGTCAGTTAGGTAAACATGTTAGGCTACCATTTACGACTTCTATGAGTACTACTTTATTTCCCTTTGATATTATTCACGCTGATTTATGGACATCTCTCATAACTAGCAATTTAGGCCACAAATATTATTTGATATTTTTGGATGATTTCTCTCACTTTCTATGGGTCTATCCACTCAAACTCAAATCTCAAGTATTTTCCAAATTTGTGGAGTTTCGTACACTGGTTAAAACACAATTTGAAAAAGGCATAAAATTATTTCAATGCGATAATGGTCGTGGGTTTAATAATTCCCTCTTTTGAGAATGTGTTATACCATTGTTAATGCATATACCCAAAATGTAGGAGGGAGAAATGCATGGAAAAAAAAAGTACGAATCATATTATTAATTGTTTGGAGAATTCTTTTGGCTTTTCCATTTTGAGGGGATGTATGGGGGCACGAGAAACGGAAGATCATGTCATTAGCAGCACAAAATCGTTTCAATGTGATAATGGTCGTGGGTTTAATAATTCCCTCTTTCATAAATTTTGTGCTGCTAATGGCATGATCTTCCGTTTCTCGTGCCCCCATACATCCCCTCAAAATGGAAAAGCCAAAAGAATTCTTCCAACAATTAATAATATGATTCGTACTCTTTTTTTCCATGCATTTCTCCCCCCTACATTTTGGGTATATGCATTAACAATGGTATAACACATTCTCAACATTCTACCTACCCATGCGATTCAAAATAGGACACCCACCGAAATTCTCTACTGTCGGAGGGACCTATGACCATCTTAGAATTTTTCATTGTTTGTGTTACCCTAATCTGACATCCACGATCCCCCACAAATTGGCACCCAAATCCACTCCGTGCGCCTTCCTCGGTTACCCGTCAAACCATAGGGGGTACCTGTGCTATGAGCTCTACATCGACAAAATCATAATTTCTCTCCATGTCACTTTTGTTAAGTATGTTTTCTCGTTTGACAACATTAAAAATTCTGAGTCACTGATTACCAATTCCTCAAAGATTCGGACCCATCACTGTTCTCCATCCGTCAGACTGCCACTGTTCCGCCGGCGGTAGGCGCACAAACTACCACCACCGGCAGTCCGATCGTCAGCTCTACATCCCCTCCAGTGCGATCTGCCACCACCACTACTCCGTCAAACCCTGATCATCACTTTGCTCCACAACTATCTCCGATTGCCACCACCGCAAACCTATCCCTACCACCTACTATCGCCGTCACCGATGGCAGCTCTGCGTCTCTGTCACACTCCAGATATCCGTCCCAATAAATGTCGATTGCCACCACCACCACCGGCAATCAGCCCAACTTCTCGGTATCACCACCAGTCATCGTCCCCACCAGTGTGTCGCCACCACAACCCCGCAACCACACTAGCCACCGTAACCCACATCATCCCCCAATAAGCACACCACCAAACCAACTCTCCAGTGCCAACCCACTACCGACAACATACCCCACATCATCGACCTCAACCCATCTCGATCTACACAGATCAGTGACACCACCCAACCCATTGTCAAACCCAGATATCAACCACTCAGCCAATGTACCTAATCCATAGACCGATTCAACCCCATACCAGAACTCGGATCCACCCACACAGTGACCCAGATCCGATAACCAGCAAACATACCCAGTCTGTCTCCTTGCACCGTATGGAAACCCGTGCTCAACACGGGATTTTCAAACTCAAAGTCCAATTTAACATATATACACAAACCATATCATCCATTCCCCAAACCCCCCCCCCCCAAATTAGCAAAATTAGACTCTAATTGGAATGCGGATATGTGTGAGGAGTTTAATGCTTTAACAAAATAACATAGGTGGGATTTAGTTCCTCGACCGGATGGGGTGAATATGATCCGATGTATGTGGTTTTTTGTCATAAGTACATGGACAGTGATGATCTAGAGAGGCATAAGGCGAGACTTGTGGTTAATGGCACACATCAGCAAGAGGGTATTGATTATGGTGAGACATTCAGTCTGATTGTTAAACCGGCTACTATTCGCACAGTTCTGAGTATAGCCATGAGCATGAACTGGATTATTCATCAATTTGATGTGAAAATGTGTTTCTACATGGAGATTTGAAGAAACAGTTTATATGCATCAACCGCCTGGTTTTGTCCATCCAGCAGCCCCTCAGTATGTATGTCATCTTCGTAAGTCACTCTATGGCTTGCCTCTAGAGCGTGGTATGATCGCTTTACACAGTATATCATGTAGATTGAGTTTGTGTGCAACAAGTGTGATAATTCTCTATT
Organism: Anisodus acutangulus; assembly: GCA_029783415.1. Lineage (NCBI taxonomy): Eukaryota > Viridiplantae > Streptophyta > Magnoliopsida > Solanales > Solanaceae > Anisodus > Anisodus acutangulus. The sequence continues at coordinate 37,639,260 of CM056511.1, read as the reverse complement.
TATTTTTTATAGAGGTAGTAGCATTGCGTATTTATTATTGTATATTGATGATATTGTGCTCACTGCCTCATCTGATTTGTTGAAAATGAGATCATTACGCTGCTCAAAACTGAATTTACTATGGATGACATGAGGAAGTTGAGCTATTTTTTGGGGATTTCTGTGACTAGATCTGCAGATACTATATTTCTTTGGCAGCGTAAGTATGCAGAGAAGATTGTATACAGGGCTAAAATGGCGAATTGCAAGATCATGGCTACTCCAGTTGACTCTAGATCAAAGCTTAGTGCTTTGGATGGTGGTCCAATGTCAGATCCCACTTTTTACATGAGTTTCAATACAATACCTCACTTTCACTAGGCCTGATATTGCTTATATTGTTCAGCAGGTATGCTTATTTATGCATTCCCAGGGAGCCTCACTTTACTGCCCTTAAATGTATCATTCGATATGTTAAGGGCACACTTGATTATTGTTTGCATCTATATCCCTCTGCACCGAACATGTTGTTGTCATATACGGATGCTGATTGGGCAGGTTGTCCGGACACGCGACGCTTCACCCCAGGCTAATGTGTGTTCTTAGGAGATAATCTTATTTCTTGGTTCGCCAAGAGGCAACCCACATTATCCCATTCGAGTGCAGAAGCAAAATACAGAGGCGTTGCCAATGTTGTTGCTGAGATCTGTTGGCTTCGAAACCTTCTTTTGGAGCTTTAGTGTCCATTACGTAAGGCTTCTTTGGTTTATTGTGATAATATATCCGCCATATATCTGTCTTATAATCCGGTTCAACATCAGCGAACCAGGCACATTAAGATGGACATCCACTTTGTTCATGAGAAGGTTTCTCTCGGTCATGTCAGGGTATTGCATGTGCCTTCTTCATATCAGTATGCAGATATATTCACCAAGGGCCTTCCTAGACAGCGATTCCTCGACTTCAGATCCAGTTAAGGACGAAGCCTTACATGCCCCACTAGGGGCTATAGACTCCAACAAAAAAAATTACTATTACTAAATTAACAATTGCCAAAAAGCCCCCACCCACAAAAAACATTAGCCCCCAACCTTTTGCTACTCTTAAATTATCCAAGCCCAATAAATTTGCAAAAGGAAATTCATAAGCCCAACAAAAGAAAAAAAAGTACTAGTCTATGAATACACAACAAAGTCAGCGTATGTGCTGATTAAAAAATAGCGATGCCTTTCTCTATTAAAATAAAAAAACACTTTGTATTCTTCAGGGTTTCACGCTCGAGACCAACTTAGAAATTGACGATTCTTTTTCAGTTCTTCCGGTTCTTTTCTTGTGATCTTCTTCAAGACTTTGGTTTTTGTCATCTTTATTTGGTACATGTAAGATTTTTCCATCATCTATTCAATTTCATTATAATAGTTATTTTTTGTGAACCCTAATTAGTGCAAATTTATTATTATTTGAATTAATTAGTGTTTGATAAATGATCATATTGTTTTGTTCTAATCATGAGATTGTTGTCCCTAACATGAATGAAAAAGTATGTATCTCCTCGGCGGTCCAAGCGTAGAACTGAAGAAAAGACTAAAGATACTTATTTTCGCATTAAGTGCTTTTATGGTGTTTTGGACAAGCAACTTATGGAGTTAAATAGCCGATTTTCTGTGACAAATGCTGAATTTATTCTTTTTGTTGGGTGCCTTAATCCTAGCAATTCATTCTTTGCTTTCAACAAGGAAAGTCTAGTCAAGTTTGCTCGATTGTATCCTCGGGAGTTTTCTTCACATGATCTAGAGTTACTTGATAATCAACTTGAGACTTATATTATTGATATGCGTAGTAGCATTGAGTTTTCAGAAATTGTTGGCATTGGAGATCTTGCAAAGAAGATGGTGGAAACAAAAATACACGGAATCTATCCTTTGGTTTACATGCTTCTTACCCTAGCATTAACTTTGTCAGTTGCTACTGCAAGTGTAAAGAGAGCCTTTTCGGCTATAAGCATCATGAAAGATCGACTGCGAAATCGAATATCAGACGATTGGCTTAATGATTTATTAGTACCTTATGTTGAGAACGAAATTTTGTATGAGATCAGTAACGAAGTCGTTATGCAACGGTTTCAGACTATGAAATCTAAGGCGAGAAAATTTGTGATTATATTTTCATTATTCTTGAACGATTTGTATTTATGTTATTTAGAATTTAAATTATTACCTACTTTTAAAAAATTGTATAATATAGTACTAGCCCCCTCGAAAAAAATTGGTTGGCTTCATCCCTGGATCCAATCTTAGCATCTAGCCTCCTCCCGCTCCGACTGAGGGGGTGTATTTGCATATGTGTACCACTATTGTATTTATCATATTTAGGGTTATGTAATTATGGCAGAACTAGCATCTTTATTGTATAGGGATTCCACATTGTACACCTATATATATTTTGTATTAATGAGAAATGCTACCTAATGGAGATTAATACAATCTTACCGTGAGAACCACAGATCATGGCACTGCAATACCAGTCTCCAGCCATGACTTCTGCTTTGTTTAGTCCGTACATGGCAACATCAGCCGGTGTTGCATATTTAGGGCAGCTGCATCGTTGGCATGCATCCCGTTTCTTGAAATTTATGTGCTGGCATGCAGCACACATCCAATCTCCTTCCCTGCTCATTTTCTGTCTTCGAAATCTCAATTAGTAAACATGAAAAATACTGAGAACAAATTTGCATTATGAGAAGTAAAGTAGACCATCTTAAGAGGCGTGAAAAAACAATTGAGAAATTTTATTGTTTATCAACCTTTGAGGCATTTGAAATACTGTCTATATGTAAGAACTGTGCACTGCGTACACATTCACTGTCGTTTCATTCTAGAAACTAGAAAGAAATTTCTTGGCACATTAATCTTGTGTTGGATTGATGTTTTTGACAAACTTGTATTAAAGACAGCAGATTTTTTTGTGTAGAAGCTGGAAGGAGAGGAAATTTAGTTCAAATCTGAGAAGATAATATGAACTACACAAGGAAAAAAACATAATGAATGCCTTACCTAAAAGAAGTGAAGGATTTGAAGAACTGAGCTTCTCAACTAGACGTAAACTTGAAGCTCAAGAAATGGTTTGATGGAGCTGGTAATTTTGATGAATGGTTTGAGGAGGTTTATATGGTTGGAAAAACTCACTATTGGGGCCCAAAAGTTTCCTTTTTGATCTGTTGTGAACTTTAGACAGTTTCCTTAAACGGGATCCACAAGATAGCACAAAATTTCAAAAAAAAAAAAAAGAACTGGATAAACCTTCTCGAGTGTAGAGGTATGGCTTTCAAAAGTTGTCAACTGTTGAATTCTTGAGTATAGAGGTATGGTTTGACAAATGCATATGATGCTAACATTCATCTTTTCCTAAAATACTTCAATAATTCGAACTTTCTTTCTGGATTGGAAAAAAGTAGAGAAAACTTGGGGAATAGAATCCTAAAATAGACTAAAACAGTGATTTTTAAACAAAATATGACCTTTTATTGACTAATATTTGAAAAAAAGGGCCAATAATTTTGTACAATCAGAGATAAAAGACATGATTAATTAAGAATTGGTTCTGGCTGTCTGGACACCAGGAGATATGCCACGGAATTGAAACTATTTCACATGAACTAAGACACCTGTCTACTATAAACAAGGCATAATTTATTTTGGATGGAATGTGAACCTTTGCAAGATAATGGATTAGACCTATATGGAAATCTAGCAGTAGATTATATTGAACACACGGGCGGATCCACGATTTAAACTTGATAAGTTTATCTTTAAGGCTTCGTAGAAACTTCAATCTTTAAGGTCCTTATTGCTGAATACGGTGTATTTTGGAATCGTTGATTTGAGATACAATTTTTGTCGACATTTTAGTGATTTTTCACCTCTATATTTATGGTTTGCTTGAGAATAATGGCTTCAGTTGAACCTATTAATGTATGGCCTAGTTGCAAGAGATGTCCTTCCTGTCTGAAACTCTATTCTGCCTCCTTGAAAGGTGGAGGTGAGACAAAATGATCATTTTAACGGCGACCTACTGAATTGAACCTCTTACTGAGAAAGAGCAAACTGATCAAGCCTAAGGGCTCTGATACCACATGGAATAACAATGAGAATAGAGGAACTTCCATATATCTTATTCGAAGAACAAAGATGTATAAATACATGTAATTTGAGTTCTAACCAAGGAAGGATGAAAAATGAAAACCTATAGATATTCTATCTGTATTTGGCTATGTACCAACCAACTAAACTTTGAAGCGTAATGTTGAAGTGGGAAATCATCTCATCTAAAAGGATGTCTATATCATTTCGTAACATGGATGTCCACATACATTCTATAACATTTACCAACTAAACTTTGAAGCGTAATGTTGAAGTGGGAAATCATCTCATCTAAAAGCAAAAGTTGTCAGAGATGGCCCACTTCTATTGACTTAATTAATATATGTCTTCAACATGTAGCTTATTTCCATTACTAGTTCCTACTAGCAAAATGGGAATACAATGAGGAATCTTGATAGTGTTAGTGTGGTGGATGAAGAATGTGTAGACTGTTGTAGGGTGGAGGGACAGAGATAGGTATCTCTGCCACTGCCACGCAATGCACTTCAGCTCTTTACTCGAGTGGTGGATATAAAATGTATATGTAACTTTGTATGTACTTATTTTACGCGCACTCACACACACATAAATATACACTCGACCCCAAAGCACCAGGTTATATTGCAAATGCTAATCTGTGGTTGAATTTGTGACTGCTCATTCCTTCTTTGTGGTCAAATTTGCAGCTCCGCTCACCCCCACCCCTCATCCTTTGATCGTGGTTCAATTCTCCACTGCTTCTTTCATACCCCCGCCCCCTCCAACCCCCATCGCTAAGATAGTGCTTTAGAAATCAAGTGTAACAATAATTCATTCATACTTATAAGTCTACTCAATAACTCAAATATGAGCAATGTTTCAAGTAATTTTGCTTATCTAGATGAGTCTTGAATTAAAATATGATTTCATATTGAGTTCCAAATATACGACAACTCCTACTAGTTCTCATACGATTTTATTTTCACTTCAATGTAGCCAACTGCTGGCTTATCAGCTAAAAGCCAAGCTTCAGTCACAACTGCTCTTCACTTCTCGCTGCCTTATTATTGTGATTTAGAAATTCTTGGCTCATTATTGCTCTTAAGTTGCCTTGTACTTAAGAATCTTAAAATGGGGTTTCCACTAATTAGTGCATTGAAATTATATTCACTTAGATCAATGATGATGAAATGACTAACTTGAAAGTGTTTGCAGATAGCATGGAAGTGGAAATGAGTTTGAGACTTGAGGAAAAGGTGTAGTTGAGTCACTTCATTTTCTCACTTATAAAAGTAAAGTATCAGGTTCTTATCTGTGTAATAATTGAGAGTTGATGCTTAAAGGAACTAATTTGGTTCCCTTAGAATGAAACCACTCCTAAAGATTCTATGAATCTAATATCTGATACTTTTATGATTTTTCCTTTTTTTTCTTGCTGTGAATTAAGTGCATAGGCCTAAATAGTGGTCCTTAGTGATACATTAGCCTTTGCATTTGTCTGTAGGCCTAAACAGCATTAATTGATTGTTAAGATTACATAATGTTATTCATTGGAACAGCCTGACAAAAGCAGTTGTTAAATCTTGAAAGACAAAAAGAAAGCAAAATCTCAAGGGATTTCATTAATTAGAATACTTGCACAATTACAATGCAGTTAGAAATTAAACCCTTCTTTGAGAAACTAATCTAAAGAAAGAAGAAAAGAAAAACTAAAAGCATGAGAGAAGAGAAAAACAGAAGAAGAAGGGACTTTGAAGGTTAAATCTCAATAAAAACTTACTCTCGCCGCGTCCCTCAATATAACTCACTTTCTCTCAGATCACCTCCTGAAAAACAGAGAAATGAACAACATTTTAGTAAATGAAAAATGGTCGGAAAGAAAAATGTCGATGATGCAGTACGAGAATCAGAAGGAAGATGGCTCACCGAAATCCCTAGGTGTCTTGCACTTATAACAGTCTGCTCTACTGGCATAGTTGTGCATACCACATCCCATTTTGTCGATCAAGAAGGAAGTTATGTCAGTTAAATATGCCGCTAGTAAATATAGAGGACTTCTAGTACTTTTTATTTTTATTTTGTATAACGTTGGGCTAAGATGAGTTCAACTGGAGTGACATAGATAGTGAGGATTCAATAAGCTGGCCAAATTTGCTTTACTCATAAATTGTTGCTGCAAATCCAATCACCACTCTTCCAACCAGGAAGAGCACTTGCATCATATCCATAACCATAATAATCACTTTTAAAGGCACCACATCGATAGCAGCTTGTTCTGCTCTCATAGTTGTGAGAACCACTGTTCATGGCACTGCAATACCAGTCCCCGGCCATGACTTCTGTTTTGTTTAGTCCATACATGGCAACATCAGCCGGTGTTGCATATTTAGGACAGCTACATCTTTGGCATGCATCCCGTTTCTTGAAATTTAGGTGCTGGCATGCAGCACACATCCAATCTCCTTCCCTGCTCATTTTCTGTCACATGAAAAAATTATGTGAACAAATTTGCATAGCGAAGCAAAATAAGCCATGGTAATAGGCATGTGCAACAATCATTAAATCTTATTGGTTATACATCATTGAGGCCTCATTCTTTAAATAGATAAAGTTCATAAGATACTGTCTATACTCTATATGCAAGAACTGTGTTGCTTACACATGAACAGTCATTTCATTCTACAAAGAAATTTCTTGGCACATAAATCTCGTATTGAAGGCCTAAATTTTTTGAAAAACACGCATTAAAGACAGCAGTTTTTTTTCTTGTGTAGAAGCTGGAAGAAGGGGATATTTACTTCCAGTCTGAGATTATAAAATGGTTTACAGAAGGAAAAAAAAAGCATAATGAATACCTCACCTAAAAAAGTGAAGGATTCAAGAGCTGAGCTTCTCGACTAGAAGTAAACTTGAAGCTCAAGAATGGTTTGGGGAGGTTTATATAGTTGGAAGAACTCATTATTGGGGCCCAAAACTTTCCTTTTTGATCTGTTGTGAGCTTTAGACAGTTTCCTTAAATGGGATCCACAAGATAGCTCAAAAAAGAATTGGATAAACCTTCCTTCTTGAGTGTAGAGGTATGGCTCTCAAAAATTGTCAACTGTTAAATTCATGCATTGAAGGACTATTTTCTTGAGTATAGAGGTATGGGTTGACAAATGCATATGATGCTAACATCCATTTTTTTCTAAATATTCTTCAATAATTTGAACTTTCGTTCTGGATTGGAAAAAAATAGAGAAAATGTAGGGAATATAATCCTAAAACAGACTAAAACAGAAAATTTTAAACAAGAAAATGACCCTATATTGACATAGATATTTGAAAGATAAAAGACTTGATTAATATGAATTGGTTCTGGCTGTCTGGACCCCAGGAGATACGCCAGGGAATTGAAACTACTTCACATGATCTAAGACACTTGTCTCGATAAAAAAGGAATATAATTAATTTTGCATGGAATATGAGCTTTTCCAAAATAATGGATTATCCCTACAGGAAAATTTAGCAGTAGAAATATGTTGGACGTACAGGCGAATTCATAATTTAAACTTGATAAGTTTAACGCTTCAAAGAAAGTTCAATCTTTAAGGTCCTCATGGCTGAATACAGTGCATTTTTGGAATGGATGATTTGAGATAGAATAGTTTTAGTGATTTTTCATCTGTGTATTTATGGTTCGTCTTGAAAATGATGGGTTCTGTTCAATCTGTTAAATGTATGGTCCTTTCGCCTCTGACTGGGGTTGTTTCTACCCCCAAAGGATGGAAATCAAGTATGCACCTTTCTCCCCAAAACCGTTAGGGGTCCAGAACGAGTGTGGTTTAGTATAATTTGAGCAAAACGCTGTTGCATACATTTATTTTCGTTCTTCTGATATAATCGAGCAAAATGTTGTTACAGAGATCCGCCTTGCGTTCTCCAAATGGGGTTTGTGGGACTTAAATGAGGGATAGAACATCAGTTTTGTCATGATCAGGTCCAAAACCTCCCAAATGTGCATTTACTTCTATGGATAAGCACATCCTCATAGACAAGGCACTATATAAGGACCAGTTGAAAATGACAAATTTTAAATGCATGTTTAAATTGTTATCATATTACTAGATTAGAGAGAAACATACAAGCATTTCTATCTGTTTACTAACATACTAAACTTTGGAGCGTGGCTTATTCTCATCAATTACCAGTTCAATTAACAAAATGGGGATACAATGAGGAATCTTGATAATGTTACCATGGTGGAGGGACAGAGATAGGTCTCTCTTTCCTTGCCATGCATGCAATGCACTTCAATTCTCTTCTTGAGTGGTGGATCTACAAATTTAGAAATTGTAGGTTCTAAATTGAGATAGTGAGTTCTAAAATGTATATTTAACTCTATGTGTACTTGTTTTACCCCTGCCTCCCCTGCACGCGCGCACACACATATAGACTCGAACACAAGGACCAGGCTCTGTTGATAATGCTAAGCCGTGATTGAATTTGCCACTGCTCCGCTCACCCACATACCTTGTCTGTAGTTGAATTCACTTCTCCTTTCACACCCCCACCCCCAATCCCTAAGATAGATAGTGTATTTTAAGAAACTCAAGTGTAACAAGAATCTATTCCATATTCCTATTAAGTCTACTCAATAACCCAAATATGAGAACTCTTTGAAGTTTTCCTTATCTAAATGAGTCTTGCATTAAAACACAATTTCTTATAGAGCTCCAAATAAATGGAAGCCTCTTCTGGAGCAAGGACCAGGCAGTGGGCTCTTGCCCAAATCGATGGCAGGAAGCCTCTTCAGGCGGTTCGAGGTGGGGTGGGCTGCCCAATCTTTGGAACTGCCATTCGATCCTTTGGATTTCTTTGGCCTAGGCGGTACTGTGGGTCCAGCGGGCAGTGGGTCCGCTGGAGGATTTTGGGTGCGGGAGATGTCCGAAAAATTCCGAATAATATACGTGGATATTTGGTCATACAAAAAATTATACGACTTAGGCTCGGAATTATGAACTTTCGTAAAAGGGAATTGAGTTTCATCAAAAATGACATGGCGATTAATTATGATTTTCTTGGAGGATAAATCAAAACACTTATAACCACGATGATTCGACGGATAACCCAAAAATACACACGGGGTAGACCGAGCCTGAAGTTTGTTAATTGTGGTGGATGGGAATAACGGATAACACAAGCACCCAAAAATCCGAAGATGAGAATACGAGGGGTCCTTATTATATAGGATTTTGAGGGGGAGGAATATGTCAGTCCTTTAGAAGGAATTATGTTAAGAAGATATGTGGCCATTTGTAGAGCATGATGCCAAAAATATGGAGGTATGGAGGCATGGATTAAGAGAGTTCGGACAATGTTATTTATGGAACGAATTTTACGTTCGGCTTTCCCATTTTGTGAAGACGTATGAGGACACGAAAAACAAAAATTTATCCCATTATTAGCACAAAATTCCCGAAACTCCCTATTGTCATACTCTTTCCCATTATCACATTGAATATTTTTTATTTCTCTTTCGAATTGAGTACGAATGAACGCTCTAAATTTGATGAAGAAGGAAAACACTTGTGATTTAGTCGCAATTGGAAACGTCCACAAAAATCTAGAATAATCATCTAAAAAGAGAACATAATAGCGATGACCCAATGAACTAAGAACAGGAGATGCCCATAAGTCGATATGAATAATGTCAAATGGCATAGAAGTATGAGAATTGGAGTCTACAAATGGCAACTTAACAATTATTCCTAATGAACAAGACTGACAAATTGGAGTACGACTCGTACCCTTACAAGAAATAAAGTTATTTTTATCTAAAACTGATAAAATAGAAGATCCCGGATGACCCAGGCGAGCATGCCACATGGAAGGAGAGATGGTCGCAAAAGTCGACGGCAAGGCCGACTCGATGGACTGAAACCGGGCATGATAGGATACAAATCACCCCTACTATCACACCTCATGAGATGACTCCCCGTCTTGAAATCCTTCACAGAGAAACCGAAAGGATCAAATTCAACAGAAACAGAATTGTCATTTGTGAATTTTCGGACAGACACTAAATTTTTAATCAATTTAGGAGCATGTAAAGTATTTTTCAAGAGGAGTGGTGGATTGGGTGGAGATAACGTTTTATGACCATACCCTAGAATTGGAATAGAACTGCCATTACCAACAATTATCCCCCGAGGGGTGCTCAAATTGGAATAAGATCAGAGAGTACCTGATTCGGAAGTCATGTGAGTAGTGGCACCGGTGTTCATATACCAATTTGGGTCTGATTGAGATAACCCCAGTGTGTGCATTGCGGCCTAGATATCGGTTTGAGTAGGGCCTGCTGCATGATGGGCTTGCGGAGGTCGGGGCCCAAGAACTCCTGTCCGTGGTGTAGCTGGGCCGTAGCTGCTGTTGCTACATTCTTTGGGCCAGCGATGGGCCGCCTTCTTTGTTGGGCACTGGGTCGTTGGCCAACCCAGCCACTAAGCTATTTCTTTGGATAGTATGGGTTCCACTGCCATGGGCCCAGGGCGGTGGTGGGCTACTGTACCCTGGATGGGACCCACCGCCTGCTTGTTGACCACCGGAACCGCCACCAGAACCGCCGTGTTTGCCCCCGCGATTTTTGTTATTATTTTTGCGATTATTCTTGCCGCTACCATTATTATGGTTTTGGCCCGAATTATTCACAAAACCCGAAGAACTAGGAGAGGATGCCACCATGACGACAGGGCTTGCTCCGGTAGCCGCCTTTTTGGCCAAACCGGCTTCTTCCAACGTAAGCATGGAGCGGGCTTGATAGAAGTCGGGAAGAGGGTTGCTTTGGCGAAGGAGAGTTCCAACACCATTATAGGCCTCAGAAGACCGCAACCAATCTGTAGAACTAGGCGATTATTTCTTATTGGTGCGCCAACATTACGAGTTGATCGCCAACTCCTTCGCTTTCTTGCATGCCGAAAGCGTTTGGAAATTCGTCCATTCGAGCGAAAGAGAATTCCTGCTTGAGTGTGACGACACGTGAATGTTGGTTGTCTTGGAATATGTCACGCAATCTATTCCATGCAGCCATAGCCGTGGTATCCGGCTCAATAATCGTCTGTAGAAGGTCCACTGAAATAGTGGCATAGATCCACCGGAGAACGGTAGCATCAAGTGTAATCCATAACTCAGGATCCTCCGCAGGAAGGGGTCTAGCGGGAGGAATGATGTGATGAAGAACTTGATAAGAGATAGCGTGAATTTTAAACAACTCCGCCCACGTCGCATATTGGACGTTTTCCATCTCAAGGACAATAGGGATACTGCTCTTGATATTGGACACCGTGAGGGCAGGGTGATAATTGTTCTTACACATATTGGGAGAACAAAGAAGGAAGGAAAATTTAAGAGAGGTGTTTGTGAGAGCGGAAGACGAATTTTGGAAGAGAAACCCGAGGGGGGGGGGTGTCTCGGCCACAAGGAAGACAAAAGTTGAGAGAAAAACTTTTGTTTAGACCTAGTCTTTTGATACCATGAAAGAAATAATCCCCTTGATTATTTTCATTGATTGAATAGATATATATACAAGTTACAAAGCCTTCTTCTACCATAATTCTAACTCTACAATTATGGTAGTGTATATTCTTAATTATGCTAACATATACATTACAATATATTACACATATATTTTCCTAATATACAATATTTTTACCTTGTCTAATATTAACAATTACCAAAAGAAGTAGAGCCAAATATGGCCTGTTGACCGAGAGTCATAAGGCAGCAAAACCGAGAGCCTTAATAAGGCAATATACACTTGTATATTGTGTGTATATTGCCTTATTTAACAGCATGCAATGCACTTCAATTCTCTTCTTGAGTGGTGGATCTACAAATTTAGAAATTGTAGGTTCTAAATTGAGATAGTGAGTTCTAAAATGTATATTTAACTCTATGTGTACTTGTTTTACCCCTACCTCCCCTGCACGCACGCGCACACATATAGACTCGAACACAAGGACCAGGTTCTGTTGATAATACTAAACCGTGATTGAATTTGCCACTGCTCCGCTCACCCACATACCTTGTCTGTAGTTGAATTCACTTCTCCTTTCACACCCCCACCCCCAATCCCTAAGATAGATAGTGTATTTTAAGAAACTCAAGTGTAACAAGAATCTATTCCATATTCCTATTAAGTCTACTCAATAACCCAAATATGAGAACTCTTTGAAGTTTTCCTTATCTAAATGAGTCTTGCATTAAAACACGATTTCTTATAGAGCTCCAAATAAATGGATCTCTTCTAAAAGATTAAATTGTTAGAGAGCACATGTTTAACACACCTCCTCACGTGCGCGCTTGATTCCTTTTCATGGACTAAGCACGTGGACATTCTTTTTTATAATGGTCTGCGGTGAGACTCGAACTCACGACCTGTATCTGCTAATCATACCATATTGAAATGTGTGACCATCTCATTTTAAAAGCTTAAACTGTTATAGAGGGCATACATTTAATTACTTAATTAAGTCTTCAACAACTCCTACTATTTCTCTCACCCTAAAAGTATGTATATAGGCCCTTTTGTTTTTGATGCAGCCAAGCTGACTGCTAACTTGTCGACCAAAGGCCAGGCCTTGATCACGATGGCTCTTCACTTCTGGCTGCCTTATTAGTGAAGTTCTTGGCTCATTCTTGTCTCTTAAGTTGCATTGAACTTAATATCCCTCAAATGGGGTTCCCTCGTAAAAGTTGCATTGAGATCTATAAACTTAGCTCAACGAGTTGGAGACTTGAAGAAAAGAAAGGAAGAGAAAAGGTGGAATTGAGTCACTTCATAGGCTCACTTATAAAAAGTAAAGTATCAGGTTCTTATCTGTGTAATAATTGAGAGTTGATGCTTAATAATTTGGTTCCCTTAGAATGAAACCACTCATAAAGATTCTATGAATCTAATATCTGATCCTTCTATAATTTCTCCTTTTTTTCTTGCTGTGAATTAAGTATATAGGCCTAAATAGTGGTCCTAAGCAATACATTAGCCTTTGCATTTCTCTGTAGGCCTAAACCGGATTGATTGATCGTTAAGATTACATAATATTATTCATTGGACCAGCCTGACAAAAGCAGTTTCTGAAACTTGAAAGATAGAAAGAATGCAAAATCTCATGGGATTTCATTAATTAGAATACTTGCACAGTTACAATGCAGTTAGAAACTAAACCCTTCTTTGAGAAACTAATCTAAAGAAAAACTAAAAGTAAGAGAGAAGAAAAAAGCAGAATAAGAAAAAGAAGGAAGGGTCTTTGAAGGTTAAATATTCAATAAAAACTTAGTGTCGCCACATCCCTCAATATAACTCACTTTCTCCTGAAAAAACAGAGAAATGAACAAGATTTTAGTAAATGAAAAATGGTGTCGGAAAGCACAATGTCGATGATGCAGTACGAGAATCAGAAGAAAGATGGCTCACCGAAATCCCTAGGTGTTTTGCACTTGTAACATTCTGCTCTACTGGCATAGTTGTGCATACCACATCCTATTCTGTCGATCAAGAAGGAAGTTATGTCAGTTAAATATGCCGCTAGTAAATATAGGCGTAGTAGTTATTGTTGTAGAGTAAATGTGAACTAACCTGCTGCAAATCCAATCACCACTCTTCCAACCAGGAACGGCACTTGCATCATATCCATAACCTGCCCCAATACCATAATAATCACTTTTTACGGAACCACATCGGTAGCAGCTTGTTCTGCTCGCATAGTTGTGAGAACCACAATTCATGGCACTGCAATACCAGTCTCCAGCCAAGACTTCTGTTTTGTTTAGTCCATACATGGCGACATCAGCCGGTGTTGCATATTTTGGGCAGCTACACTGTTGGCATGCATCCCGTTTCTTGAAATTTAGGTGCTGGCATGCAGCACACATCCAATCTCCTTCCCTGCTCATTTTCTGCCTTGAAATCTGAATCAGTAAACATGTAAAGATTATGAGAACAAATTTGCTTATAAGAAGTAAAATAGACCATCTTAAGAGGCATGAAGAAACAACCGAGAAATCTTATTGTTTATCAATCTTTAAAATAGGCCTCATTCTTCAAAAATCTATAGTTAACAAGGTTTTAAGTGCATTTGAATATATGCTAGCACAGTCATTTTCATTCTAGAAAGGAATTTCCTGGCACATTAGTCTTGTATTGAAGGCCTAAGTTTATTGAAAAACATGTATTAGAGACAATAGCTTTTTTGTGTAGAAGCTAGAAGAAGATGAAATTTACTTCCAATCTGAGATAATGAAATGAACTACTCAAGAATAAACAATTATCGGTGCCTCACCTAAAAAAAAGAAGTATTTGATGAAATGAGCTTCTCAGCTACACGTAACTTGAAGCTCAAGAAATGGTTTGCTGGTGCTGGTAATTTTGATGAATGGTCTGGGGAGGTTTATATAGTTGGAAGAACTCACTATTGGGGCCCAAAAGTTATCTTTTTGATCTGTTGTGAGCTTTAGACAGTTTCCTTAAATGGGATCCACAAGATAGCTCAAAAAAAATTGGATAAACCTCCTACTTTCTTGTGTGTATAGGTATCAACTGTCAAATTCATGCATGTGAAGCACTATTTCTTGCAGAAACTCAATAATGCCCCTCCTTAGCAGTTCAGTTCCCTGTCCATTATTCTTTGTTCTGTATCCATTTCTAGTAGGTGTTATGAGGGGAAGATGTTATATGAAAAGTGGGGTTATTTCACCGCGTGCTCTTGCTAATACGGATGGCCCTCAACATGTGTAATCCACATTGCCGATGCAAGCAACTGCTTGACAAGAAGGCTAATGTCGTTCAGGTAGAAAATGGTAAAAACTCCATGGAATCAATTCCCTCATAATGCATAATTTAAGTTCTATTCTTCTTCTGTGTTATATTCTTCTTAATAATTCAAAAGGTGAAGTAAAGTGGACTTCTTTTCATCTCCTGTTACGTTTACTTGTCTATTTTGACAAAACCAGTTTTAGAGCTCTTAACCACACATTTAGGCCTTTATCATTATTTGGAAAAAACATAATAATTTAAACACCATCAGACCTAAGAGTGGCCAGTGGGCCGGGCTCGGGTCTGGCGGGCTCGGGGTCGGGGCGGGACGGGAGAAGGGGCGGGGTCGGGTCTGGCGGTCTCTGGCGGGGGTCAAATGGTCAGCGGGGGCTGAGCAAGTCCCGTCCCGATCCCGATCCCGTCGGGCTCGGGTCGGGGCGGGCTCGGGGCGGGCTCGGGCTCGGGGCGGGATACGGCGGGTTTTCTTTTCTTTTTTTTTTTTTTAAAAAAAAAATAACATATGTATAAAAAAAACTCAATAAACAAAACAAGATAGTATAATAAAAACATCCCAAGGCTGTTTTTGTGCCTCTTATATTATTTAATAGACATATGATTTTTTTGTAATACAAATACAATTGTCTAAAATCTAAATTGCAACTTTGTGGTGTTGTCCAAAAGTTACAAATTACATAATAAAATTACAATTAAAAAAATTACATTCTCAAAAAAACCTGTTCTAATTGCTTGATGATTTCATGTGGTTCTTCGGTTGGAATTGGTATTTGTTGGTCAAATTGATCCACGTCGCTTCCACTACCTTACATTAAGATTTCGTTGTAGTTTTCATCATCTTCTTCGTTGATCTCAGGTTGACCGCACCTTCTCGCTCCGCTCGTATCCAATCTCTGAATAATCTTGCAATTTCCAAGTTGTCTCAGGCTAATGAGTGTCTGTGGTCTCCTATTTGATATCTGCTGCGAGAAAAAGCGCTTTCAGACAGCTTGATTGGCGACGCTTGAATGTTCAAAACATCTCGAGCCATCATTGAAAGTGTCGGAAAGGTCTTCTCATTCCCTCCAAGATTTCAAAGAAGTCTTCATGTCCATCTTCATTGATAACTTCTTGATACGATGCATGAACCACGCAAAACAAAAATATCCAACTCCCTAATTTGGTTAGTAGTAGAGGTACGACCGCACATTCTATTTACGAGGCTTTCAATACTAGCCGCAGAACAAAGATGTCTTTTGTGAGGTTGTATTGAAGATGAAGAAGATGGTATGGAAGCTGGTAAGTTACTAGCATTTTCTTGTTGATAAAATCTATATATATTTTTGCATTGGTGTTCTACGCTAGACAATACTTCTTCTTTAGTTTGTTCAATAGGTGGTGGGTGATTTAGATTTTTGGGACTTGGAGGTGGTAGTACTTCTATACAATCGTAAATAGTTTCAATTAGTGATTTAGTACCGTCTATTTTAATAGTAGGATTTAATACAGAACCAATAATATAAATAGAGGGAATAGGAATAAAATATTTTTATTTTGACAAATATTTTTTAATAGTCGCCTTATAAGTTGCTTTTTCCATATATTCACTAAGTAATAAAAATATTAGAGTTATATAAAATAACATAGTTGAAATAGTAGGATAATATATACCAGAAAATTCTTTTGTTGCTTGAAAAAATTTCTCTAAAAATACAATAAGTTCCGAAATTTTTTCCCAATCACTATCTAAAATCATATCACCGCTTTTTATTATGAGAGTTAAAAAATAAAGTTATAGGTAATTTATAGTCATAAGCAACAAGTAGTTGCTCGTATAAAGAATTCCACCTAGTGGATACTTCTTGTGAAATTTTTCTAAAAGGTAGTCCACAATCATGACTTTTTTTATATTCTTTTCTCGTTGTACTTTATTACTTTTAAAAATAAAGTTTATAGCAAATTGTATTTTACTAAGAATGTCTTCAAAAAGTGATAGACCATCCTTTACAATTAAGTTATATATATGGCACGACATTTTATATGAAAATGGTGCAGAAAAAGCGGAGTTAAGCTATTTTTTAAAATTGTAATTGCGTAATTGTTATTAGAAGCGTTATCTAATGTAATAGTCATAATTTTATCGGTAATTCCGTAATAATCGCACACTTGATAAATATTTTCTGCAATAAAAGTACCGGTGTGCCTATCATCTATATATCTATACGCTAAAATACGTTTTTGCATATACCATTTATAATCTATCCAATGACAAGTTACGCTTAAATAATCATGGCCGTTAGTACTACGACCTATATCAGACGTGATGGATACTTTGCCATTAAAATGATATAATGAAAACGTAAATATTGTTGATATTCATGCGCGAATTTAAATACATCTCTCTTAACAGTTGATCTAGGAAAACCGTTAAAAGCGAGGATTATATATATCTCTAATGTAATGAATAAAACCGGAGATGAAGGAAATGAAAAAGGCAAACCCTCCACAAAGAACTAATTTTGATATTGCTTCCCTATCTCTATGTTTATTGTATTTAGAGCCTACAATTCCCCGTCATAGGGTTAATTTGACCTTGTACTTGGTGGGACAATATTAGTATGTGAACTTTGTCTGATGGAGCGGGCGTTTGTGCACCGGTTTTGAAGCCTGGTATTGGGCATACCTAGTGGATGAGCACTTGCTACGTGTCTAATTAAACCCCGTCCCACCGTGACCTTTTCCAGCTTTTAAATTTTAAAACATTTTTACAAATTTTACATATGGCTACTTGATTCTCTACGTCCCTATCAAAAAATGTCCATGCATCCGATTTTAATGGTCGTTTCTTTGGACCTCGTCTCATACTAGGGGGAATAGGAGGTATTTCAGTTGAAGGTGCACTAGTGGGTGTGTTGTCATCAACATTAGTGGGTATATCATCAAGATCATCGTCTAAATTAAAGTCTTCTTGAGTTCCAGAAAATAGCTCCTGGTCTAAATCTAATGGTATTGTAGGAAAATGTTGAGTATCAACAAAATCATCCTGTGTAGGAATAAGATGACTAGAAGAAGTACCCTTGCCCTGGTTGCCCCTACTAGAAGAAGCACCCTTACCCTTACCCTTAAACATACCTTTTAATCCTTCCATCTTAATTATGATAATAAATAAATAATTAAAGACAATAAAATTAAGTGATCTAAATTCTAAACTAAATAAACAGACAATAATAATTTAATGAAGGAACAAATGTACCAAGCAGACGTAACGTCGACGTGTAATCGAAGGTTGAAAATTGAAACTTTGCTCGATGGAAGATCCTCAAGCTAGTTGCCAACTTCACTACCAATTCCCAAATGAATAAATAAAATTGAATATTTAGCAAACAATGTAGAATTGTAGAGAGATATATTGAGAAATTAGAGAGATTGTAGGAAGATTTGTGAGAAAGATGAAGAGAAAATGAGTTATTTATAGTTGAAAAATTGGGTTAAAGTGTAAATATAATAACTTATGGGTTAAAAATAAATATTAAGGGGTAGGGGGTTGGGGAGGGGGCTAAAATGGCCGTTGGCCATGGCCATAATCTAAAATGGCCGTTGGTGCAACGGCCATTTTTCTAAGAAGCGGCGGTCGGGGTCGGGGTCGAGGCGGGCTCGGGCGAGTCGGGTCTCGCGGGCCTGGGGCGGGCTCGGGTCTCGCGGGACGAGACATCGTCCCGTCCCGAGTTCGAGTCCCGCCCCCGTATTTTTTTTTTTTTTTTTTTGCGGGGTCGGGGCGGGACCGGGACGGGGTCGGGGCGGGACCGGGACGGGCTCGGGTCGGGGTCGGGCTGTCCCGGCCCACTGGCCAGCCCTAAATTCAGACCTGTCCTTAGTTTCACAAAACAGATTGCTAAGAATATAAAAAAAACATTTATCGGTGCAGACAGGTGATACATGATTTAGGAACAAAACATGAGAGTTACATTATTCTTGACAGTATCGAATGTATCAACTTGAAGAGAAACACCTCTTTCATGAGGTTATTGATCATCACATGGTGTTTATCTCTGTTTTTCATCAGTAAAGAAAATCATCAATATTCTCTGAAGATTCTTAAAGTGATGCATTGTACAAAACTTGAATTTTATGAATTTAATGCCCTACAATTGCAGATGAGAACTGAAAAAGTTAATTATCTTGACCATAGTCAATATGCTTTTGAGAAAAGGAACAGAAGTATTAGGTTATATGAAAGAAATAATCCCCTTGATTATTTTCATTAATTGAAAGGCTATATATACAAGTTACATATTTCCATAATAGGAGAATCCTATTCCTAATCTATTCCTAAAACCTTATTCTACCATAATTCTAACTATACAATTATGGTAAGTGTATATCCTAATTATGTAACAAATACACTACAATATACACAAAATATACTTTCCTTAATATACAAATCTGATCACTGATTTGCTGCCCAATTCCGAGATGGGCCTGGACGAGTTGGGCCATCGCTTCATCGAGCAAAGCATGATCGCTTCGCTTGTATACCGTGATATATCTGCTTTGTATATTCGGTGTTTATCACAAGTATATTACCTTTGTTTAACACACCCCAAATCATAGCGGGCGCTCTTGAACGCCGAGATCGTCCCTAAAATCTTCAAAGAGAACCATTTGGTAGACCCTTTGTAAAGATGTCTGCAATTTGATAACGAGACGGGACATGGCATACGCGAACGTGACCCTTTGCAACCTTTTCACGGACAAAGTGAATGTCCATTTCGATATGCTTGGTACGTTGGTGTTGAACTGGGTTACCTGGAAGATAGATGGCACTAATGTTATCGCAATATACCAAGGTTGCCTTCTGAATGGGACAATGAAGCTCCAAAAGCAAATTACGTAGCCAACATGATTCGGAGACCACATTCGCTACCCCTAGATATTCTGCCTCTACACTTGAGCGTGATAGAGTTGCCTGACGCTTTGCCGACCAGGAGACCAAGTTGTTGCCAAGGAACATCAAGATGGCAGTCGACCGTCTGGTGTCGGGACAACCACCCCAATCAGCATCCGTGTAAGAGACAAGTGTGGATGTAGATGAAGGATACAAGTGCAACCCATAGTCCAGTGTCCCCTGAATATACCGAATGATGTGTTTGATTGCATTCATGTGCTCAACTCTGGGATCATGCATGAATAAACACACCTGCTGAACCGCATACGTAATATCCGGTCTGGTAAAGGTAAGATACTGGAGGGCCCCTGCAAGACTGCGATAACGGGTTGGGTCCTCGTATGGTGCACCTGCTGCGGCACTCAGCTTGGGGTTTGCATCAACTGGTGTGGAAGTAGACTTACAGGATGACATCCCAGCCCTCTCTATGATCTCAGCAACATACTTTCGTTGAGACAAAAACAAGTCACCTAAATGACGTTTGACGGCAATCCCCAAAAAATAACTCAAAGGCCCTAAGTCTTTCATAGCAAACTCAGAACTGAGCATGGTCATGATAGACTGGCGCAAGGTATCTGAAGAGGCAGTCAAGATAATATCATCCACATACAACAGAATGTAGGCCAAGGACGACCCACGATGGTAGATGAACAAGGAATTATCTGACCTGCTGTGAGTGAACCCAATAATGGAAACAAAATCAGAAAACCTCGTGTACCAGGCCCTTGGATATTGCTTAAGCCCATATAAGGACTTCTTCAACAAACATACATGATGAGGACGGTTTGGATCCCTTAAACCCAACGGCTGATGCATATAGACTGTTTCCTTGAGATCACCATATAGGAAAGCATTCTTGACATCCAACTGATGAATTGGCCAAGTCTTTGAAAGAGCCAAGCTAAGCACAGTGCGAATGGTAGCCGGTTTGACCACCGGACTAAACGTCTCACCACAATCGATCCCAACCTGCTGAGTCTTACCATCACCAACAAGTCGCGCCTTATGTCGAGCAAATGTCCCATCTGAATTCTCCTTATGAGCAAAAATCCACATAGACCTGATAACATTAATACCATATGGACGGGGCACCAACTCCCACGTCTTATTATCAATAAGAGCATTATATTCATCAGTCATAGCAATTTTCCAATTAGGGTCATTTAACGCAGACACATGAATGCGGGGCAAGGGGGATTTAGAGACATCAGAATGTAAATTAAAATGTCTTTTAGGTGTAAAGATACCCCGCTGACTACGAGTGACCGGTCTATGACTTGAGGAAGAATTGAGGGAATTTTGGGAATTTTCTGGACTCGGGACGGGTGGCGTGAGCGAGGGCCTTGGCCCAAATCGAAAAAGCGACTCATCAAGCTGGACCGGTTCGAGGTGGTGGGTAGCCCAATTCTTGGGGCCGATCGATGGCTGGAAGCTTCTTGGCGATCTTGTGGGTCCAGTGGGCGATGGGCCCTGGAGGATTTTGGGTGCGGGAGATATCCGAAAAATTCCGAATAATATACGGGGATATTTGGTCATCCAAAAAATTATACGACTTAGGCTCGGGAGTATGAACTTTCGCAAAAGGAAATTGGGTTTCATCAAAAATGACATGGCGATTAATTAGGATTTTCTTGGAAGATAAATCAAAACATTTATAACCACGATGATTCGACGGATAACCCAAAAATACACACGGAGTAGACCGAGCCTGAAGTTTGTTAATTGTGGTGGATGGGAATAACGGATAACACAAGCACCCAAAAATCGGAAGATGAGAATAAGACGGGTTCTTATTAAATAGGATTTTGAGGGGGGAAGAAAATGTCAGACCTTTATAAGGAATGATGTTAAGAAGATATGTGGCCATTTGTAGAGCATGATGCCAAAAATATGGAGGTATGGAGGCATGAATTAAGAGAGTTCGGACAATGTTATTGATGGAACGAATTTTGCGTTCGGCCTTTCCATTTTGTGGAGATGTATGAGGACACGAAAACCTAAAATTGATCCCATTAGTAGCACAGAATTCCCGAAACTCCTTATTGTCATACTCTTTCCCATTATCACATTGAATATTTTTTATGTCTCTTTCGAATTGAGTACGAATGAATGCTCTAAATTTGATGAAGACGGAAAACACTTGTGATTTATTTGCAATTGGAAACGTCCACAAAAATCTAGAATAATCATCTAAAAAGAGAACATAATATCGATGACCCACTGAACTAAGAACAGGAGACGTCCATAAGTCGCTATGAATAATGTCAAATGGCATAGAAGTATGAGAATTGGAGTCTACAAAGGGCAACGTAACAATTTTTCCTAATGAACAAGATCGACAAATTGGAGTACGACTCGCACTTTATAAGAGATAAAGCTATTTTTATCTAAACTCGATAAAATAGAAGATCCGGATGACCCAGCAGCATGCCACATGGAAGGAGAGATGGTCGCAAAAACTGATGGCAAGGTGGACTCGATGGATCAAACCGGCATGATAGGATACATATCACCCCTACTATCACACCTCATGAGATGACTCCCATCTTGAAATCCTTCACAGAGAAACCGAAAGGATCAAATTCAATGTAAATGCATTGTCATTTGTGAACTTTCGGACGGACACTAAATTTTTAATCAATTTAGGAGCATGTAAAGTATTTTTCAAGAGGAGTGGTGGATTGGGGGAGACAACGTCGACCATACCCTAGAATTGGAATAGAATCGCCATTACCAATAATTATCCCAGGGGTGCTCAAATTGGAATAAGATGAGAGAGTACCTATTCTAAGTCATGTGAGTAGTGACACCGTGTCCATATACCAATTTGGGTCCGGTTGAGTTAACCCCAGTGTGTGCATCATTTGCCTCGATGTCGGTTTGAGTGGGGCTCTTTGCATGATGGGTTTGTGGAGGTCGAGGCCCAAGAATTCTGTCCGTGATGGAGTGGGCCGTAGCCGCCATCGCCGCCGCCGGGCCATCGCCGATGGGCCGCCACCGCCGGGTGTTGGGCTGAATCGTTGGCGCCCCATCGCCGGAATTTCCTGGCCGATAATAAGGGTGGCCGCCCACGGCCCATCGCCATGGGCCCCACCGCTGGGACCAGGGTGGTAGGCCATCGTTCCTAGATGGGCCCACCGCCGCTTGTTCTTGACCACCGGAACCGCCCGTAACCGCCGCGTTTGCCCGCGGTTTTGTTATTATTCTTACGATTATTTTTTCCGCCACCATGATTATGGTTTTGGCCCGATTATTAACAAAACCCGAAGAACTAGGAGAGGACGCCACCATGACGACGGCTTGCTCGTGAGTCGCTTTCTTAGCCAAACCGGCTTCTTCCAAAGTAAGCATGGAGCGGGCTTGATAGAAGTCGGGAGGAGGGTTGCTTTGGCGAAGGAGAGTTCCAACACCATTATAGGCCTCCGAAAGATCGGCAACCAACTGTAGAACGAGACGATTATTAGTTATCGGTGCGCCAACATTCCGGAGTTGATCCGCCAACTCCTTTAGTTTCTTGCAATATGCAAAAATGTTCGGAAATTCATCCATTCGAACGAGAGAGAATTCCTGCTCGAGTGTGACGACACGTGAATGTTGGTTGTCTTGGAATATGTCACGCAATCTATTCCACGCAGCAATAGCCGTGGTATCCGGCTCAATAATCGTCTGTAGAAGGTCCACTGAAATAGTGGCGTAGATCCACCGGAGAACGGTAGCATCAAGAGTAATCCATAACTCAGGATCCTCCGCAGGAAGAGGTCTAGCGGGAGGAATGATGTGATGAATAACTTGATAGGAGATAGCGTGAATTTTAAACAACTCCGCCCACGTCGCATATTGGACGTTTTCCATCTCAAGGACAATAAGGATACAGTTCTTGATGTTGGAAACCATGAGGACAGGATGATAATTGTTCTTAGACATATTGAAAGAACAAAGAAGGAGGGGAAATTTAAGAGAGGTTTTTGAGAGCGGAAGACGAAATTTGGGAGAGAAACCCGAGGGGGGGGGTTCTCGGCCGAGAAGGTCCAAAAAATTTAGGGAGAGAAAATTTTTGTAAAACCTAGTCTCTTGATACCATGAAAGAAATAATCCCCTTGATTATTTTCATTAATTGAAAGGCTATATATACAAGTTACATATTTCCATAATAGGAGAATCCTATTCCTATTCTATTCCTAAAACCTTATTCTACCATAATTCTAACTATACAATTATGGTAAGTGTATATCCTAATTATGTAACAAATACACTACAATATACACAAAATATACTTTCCTTAATATACAAATCTGATCACTGATTTGCTGCCCAAATCCGAGATGGGCCTGGACGAGTTGGGCCACTGCCCACTGAGCAGTGGGCTGCCCACTGCTTCTGCTTGTATACCTGTGATATATACTGCTGTATATTCAGTGTATATCACAGGTATATTACCTTTGTTTAACATTATACTACAAAAGAAATTCTACAGTCTGTTTTAAGGAATGTTTACTGGTGTTACACACTCAGAATATTAATACCAAATTGCAATTTTCTTTTAATCAAACTCCCTGAATAAAGGGACAGTTGATTATTCATTTATAGGAGAATAATTTCAGCTAAGATTCTGACTTGGCGACGGTTCAACTTGTCAATTGGTAAGAATTTTCAAGCAAAGAACCCAAAATTGACAAATTTTCCTCAGTTGTAAGTGGCAAGAACTAATTGAAAATACACAATCTGCTATCCTTGATGAGTCACAAACAAAAAAAGAAAAAGAAACAGACCTCTCATACAAACACAAACTATGGTGTTCAAATTGGAGCAAATCAAGAGTAATGTGAGATTGACAATGAGTTGAAATGTTTTGACCAATTATTGGGGCCATAAACACTGACATGGCAATGGCAGCTGATTCCACCTAAGCACAGAAGCTCGCGTGTTGACATAGGATTTGATAAGGAGGAATCCTAATCACCATTTTTAACCAGATAGCATGAATATTCTGGATATGAAAACCTCAGACAAAGCTCCATACTTTATTCTTTATATGTGACCATTCTGTAAAGGAGGCCAATCCTCCTCAATAATACTTGCCAGAATCTACATCCTAACGGCAATGATAAAAATAGCCGTTGCTTTTGAATTTTGCATATTCCTATTGTGCTGTCAGAAGGTCTAGTGCTACTTTTGCTAATAGTGCTTAATTAAGATATATTCTTCTTATCTATACGAGTGAGTTATTTGCAAACAGAAAGGAGAAAAAAGGAAACAACTCATGGAGTAATAACGATATTGATGATAGTGACCATAAAATCAAGAAGAATGATTGTAGATGCCTGTCCCTCTCTGGATGTGTTCATTATAGCAAAAATAATGCATCTAGAGCTGGCCAGTGGGCCGGGTCGGCCCGGTCCCGGCCCGAACCCGAGTTGTTAAAAAAAAATTGCGGTATCGGGACTCGAACCGGGACGGGACAATGTCTCGTCCCTACCCGGCCCGCCCCAATCCCGCTTGTCCCAGCCCGATCCCGATCCCGCCCGAAATCTCACTTTTGCAAAAATAACCGTTGCACCAACGACCATTTTACATTTTGGCCGTTGTGCATCGGTCATTTTTGGCCTCCCCCTCCCAACCCAACCCCCTTTAATATTTATTTTTAACCCATAAGTTATTATATTTACACTTTAACCCAATTTTTCAACTATAAATACCTCATTTTCTCTTCATCTTTCTCACAAATCTTCCTACAATCTCTCAATTTTTCTCTCTACAAGTCTACAGTGTCTACTAAATATTCAATTTTATTTATTCATTTGGAAATTGAGAGTGAAGTTGGCAACTATTTATTAGTATTTATTTATTTCATTTACTTTAATTATTTATTAGTATAATTATAAATTTATAATGGAAGGATTAAACGTATGCTTACGGGTAGGGGTCAGGCTTCTTCTAGTAGGGGCAACAAGGGGAAGGGTACTTCTTCTAGTCATCCTATTCCTACACAGGATGATGATTTTGTTGATATTGAACATTTTCCTACAATACCATTAGATTTAGACAATGAGCTATTTTCTGGAACTCAAGAAGACTTTAATTTAGACGATAATCTAGATGATACACCCACTAATGTTGATGACAACACACCCACTAGTGCACCTTCAACTGAAATGCCTCATATTTCCTCTAGTATGAGACGAGGTCCAGCAAAACGACCATTAAAATCAGATGCATGGATATTTTTTGATAGAGACGTAGAGAATCAAGTAGCTAGATGTAAAATTTGTAAGGATGTTTTAAAATTTAAAACTGAAAAAGGTCACGGTGAGACGGGGGGTTTAATGAGACACGTAGTAAGGGCTCATCCAGTTAGATATGCCCAATACGAGGCTTCAAAACCAGGTGCGCAAACGCCCTCTCCATCAGGACAAGGTTCACATACTGATACTGTCCCGGATCAAGTACATGGTCAAATTAACCCTATGACGGGGGGAATTGTAGGCACTAAATACAATAAACATAGAGATAAGGAAGCAATATCAAAATTAGTTGATGTGGAGGGTTTGCCTTTTTCATTTCCTTCATCTCCCGGTTTTATTCATTACATTAGAGATTTGTATAATCCTGCTTTTAACGGTTTTCCTAGATCAAACTGTTAAGAGAGATGTATTTAAATTTGCACATGAATATCAACAGTATTTACGTTATTCATTATATCATTTTAATGGCAAAGTGGCTATCACTTCTGATATAGGCTGTAGTACTAACGGCCATGATTATTTAACGGTAACTTGTCATTGGATAGATTATAAATGGTCTATGCAAAAACGTATCTTAGCTTATAGATATATAGATGATAGGCACACTAGTAATTTTATTGCAGAAAATATTTATCAAGTGTGCGATTATTACGGAATAACGGATAAAATTATGACTATTACATTAGATAACGCTTCTTCTAACAATTACGCTATTACAATTTTAAAAAATAGTTTAACTCCATCTTTTCCATATCATTTTCATATAAAATGTGTGTGTCATATATATAACTTAATTGTAAAAGATGGTCTATCACTTTTTGAAGACATTCTTAGTAAAATACAATTTACTATAAATTTTATTTTTAAAAATAATAGAATACAACGAAGAAAAGAATATAAAAAAACTTGTCACGATTGCCAACTACCTTACAGAAAAATTCCAGAAGAAGTACCCACTAGGTGAAATTCTTTATACGAACAACTACTTGTTGCATGACTATAGAAAACCTATAACTTTATTTTTTAAGTCTCATAATCAAAATCCAGCTTATATGGTTGTAGATAGTGATTGGGTAAAAATTTTCGAACTTATTGTATTTTTAGAGAAATTTTTTCAAGCAACAAAAGAATTTTCCGGTATATATTATCCTACTATTTCAACTATGTTGTTTTATATAGCTCTAATATTTTTATTACTTAGTTAATATATGGAAAACCAACTTATATGACAGTTATTAAAAAAATATTTATCAAAATTAAAAAATATTTATTCCTATTCCCACTATTTATATTATTGGTGTTGTATTAAATCCGACTATTAAAATAGACGGTACTAAATCACTTATTGAAACTATTTACGATTGTATAGAAGTACTACCACCTCCAAGTCCCAAAAATTCAAATCACCCACCACCTATTAAACAAATTAAAGAAGAAGTGTTGTCTAGCGTAGAAGACCAATGCAAAAAAGTATATAGGTTTTACCAACAAGAAAGTGCTAGTAACCTACCGGCTTCCATACCATCTTCTTCTTCTTCAACACAACCTCACAAAAGACATATTGTTTCTGCGGCTAGTATTAAAAGCCTCAGAAATAGAATGTACGGCTGTACCGCTACTAACCAAATTAGCGAGTTTGATATTTTTGTTTTGCAGGGTTGTGTACCGTACCAAGCAGTTCTCAAATGAAGAATGACGTGAAGACTTGCTGAAATACTGGAGGGGGAATGAGAAGACCTTTCCGACACTTTCAATTATGGCCCGAGATGTTTTGAACATTCAAGCATCATCAACTGTGTCTGAAAGCGCTTTTTCTGTCGGCAGATATCAAATAGAAAACCACAGACACTCATTAGCCGGAGACAGCTTGAAGATTGTAGTATTATTCAGAGATTGGATACGAGCGGAGCGGAGAAGATGCGGTCAACTGGAGATCAACGAAGAAGAAGACGAAAACTACAACGAAATCTTATCCGAAGGTGGTGGAAGAGATGTGGATCAATTTGACCAACAAATACCAATTCCAACCGAAGAACCACAGGAAGTTATCAAGAAACTAGAACAGATTTTTTTAAGAATGTAATTTTTTTAATTGCAATTTTATTATGTAATTTGCAACTTTTGGACAACACCACAAAGTTGCAATTTCGACAATTGTATTTGTATTACAAAAAAATCATGTCTATTAAATAATATAAGAGACACAAAAATAGCCTTGGGATGTTTTTATTACACTATCTTGTCTTGTTTAATTATTGAGTTTTAAGTTTTTTATACATATGTTATTAAAAAATAAAAAATAATAAAAAAGGAAAACCCGCCCGGATCCCGATCCCGCCCCCGACCCGATTCCGACGGGATCGGGACGGGACTTCGGTAAATCCCGTCAAACCCGATCCCACCTGACCTGCCAGCCCCGATCCCGCCCCTTCACCCGTCCCGCCCCGACCCCGCCAAACCCGGCCCGCCAGTCCCGAGCCCGGCCCACTGGCCAGCTCTAAATGCATCTCTGTTTGAAAAGTGAGTTGACACTCTTAAATCTCATAAGAATAAAGGTCTTAAAGATTGCTTGATATTGGTTCTAAATAAATTCACTAGTAGTGGTTAAAAAAAGAATCACAGAAAATCATTTTGGCTATAGCCCTTTGGTAGTGCCCACTATGACTTGTTTTCTTATTGGTCTTAAGCATCAAAATAACCATATAGGAATGAGTTCAGTTGGATATTTTTGGTCATTGTATCCACTGATCGAGTCGCTGGACCAAAGCACCAATAATCAAAAAAGTAACTCACTGATCAACTCTCAACCAGCAGCAAGTAGCCACAGCTGCACTATAAGCAGGCAGAGATGGATTCGGGATTTAAATTTGACGGTTTTAGTCTTTAGATGCTTACCACTGAACCCATCGGGTTCAAAATTTGATATTAGCTGAAATTTAATGATACTTCAAAAATATATCTACGCTCTGTGTCGAAAATACTGAGTTTTAGTTGAACACATTGACTATATACTCCATCCGCCTATGGTGCTAGGGGCTTTTGTCTTTTGACTTCTTGCAGATGCTCAACAATCTTTGGTTATAGGTGTCAAGCAACTCCCAGATAGTTATTCTTTTGAACATTCTCAATGTAATCTCAACTGCTAATTATTGCCTCATTTATCTCAAAAGCCAACCAAAAAATCTCTCTAAATGCCCTTCTATCATCTATAGAGGCAAATGTGGCCTTAGAGAAATGGATTCATCTGAACCTTCTAATTTCGACACAGACCTTGAAAATCACTACATTTTCAACGAATATTAAATCTAAATGCACAATTTCAAAAGTATAATGAGTTCGGTGCTAAGAACCTTAAAGGTTGAACACATCAAGTTTAAATTCTAGATTCGCCTCTGATCATCTATCGTTCAACTTATGCTTCTACCTCAACATGAAAGAGACAGTTTACACATCAAGGTTTTTAGCATGTAAGAGTAATCCTTTTGCTAAGGCTTTTATATATTTTTCCTCTATAGATTAGGATTTGAAAACTTAAGGTTGTTCTTCGTCCTCTCCAAAGATACTTTTGGAGGATCCGACACACACCCGACAATATTTTGAAGAGTTCTAGAAACGTAGTCAGAATGATAAGCAAGGATCTCTAGAATACATAAACAAAGGAATGTATAATCCATTTAGTTTCTTGGTTTTCATCATTCTTCAACTTACAAATTGCACCTCTGTCACAAATATGATAAAGCTCATCATCCAGTCAAACCTGTTTAACGTGACAAATACTTTATTTTAGCCCAACAATTCTGTATCGAACGCCATACCAGTTTTCCCACATGAAAAAGGTTACATCACCCTGTTGGATATATAGTTGTTATGGTTATACCTCCACTTCCCCTACAGAACCTGGAACAGTATAAAAAATGCTTAGTCAAATACTTTGTAACAGACCAACATTTGTGTTGCAGAATTACTTTTGAGCCAATTGCAAAAGGCTGCAGCTTGACAGAACAGAATAGATTCTTAAAGACATCTACATCTATATTCTTTCTAGCCTACTGAACAAACTCCCATAATGTTCATACATAGGTTGTATACTTAAGAAAAACATCTATCTTTTTGGACAGTGGATGAAACACAAGTTGTAAGATCTCTACAAACCCCCTAGTCCTCACCCCAACATATAAATCCCTTTCCCTTTTTTTCTCTTCTTAAGGCAAAAGATTGAGAAAAGGACCCTAAATGCAGTTGTTTTTGGTGAAAAAACACTTGTTAAAAACCATTAACCACATTTGAGAACTTACCTCATCCACATCGTCGATACTTTTTCTTCCAATCGTCTTTTACACCCTCAATTTCTATTGTTCTTTCGTCCTCCTTAACCGATTAAGCAAAAGCTCAAATATGCTATCGAACTATTGGAAATTGCTCATTTATGCCACTCGTTAATAGTTTGGCTCATTTATGCCATTGTTGTTACCAAAATGGCTCATTTGGCGGTGTTAATGAAAAATGGCATAGATGAGCCATTTTGGTAACGGCGATGGCATAAATGAGCCAAACTTTTGACGAGTGGCATAAATGAGCCATTTTCGATAGTTCGATGACATATTTGAGCTTTTTCCCTCGCATCTTTTATTAGAGTTTCACTCACAAGAAAAAGATTGTTGACTTTTTAAGATATATCTCCTCATCCACCCTCGGTTAGATCTATAACCAAAGGGCGTATATAAGCTGAAATGGAAGCCAAACTGCCCACCCATGGAGAATATTCCCCAGGAGCTGCTCAAGTTTCCCGATACTGGCTTCACAACAAGGCAGATTCAGCAATTTCGGCGTCTATCGCCACAACTTGGCCGTCATAGCAGAACTCGGAAAACTCATGCACTTATAAAAGAAAGCATCTATTAAAATAATTTAACACTCCACACTCAACTATATTTAAGCTGAAATGGAAGCCAAACTGCCTGACTAAGCTGTCACGCTGAGGATTCCTTGCTCTTGAAACACCTCCCCTAAGTGGGCTAGGACAATGAAAACAACAACAACAACATACCCCAAGTGGGTGTCCGGAGAGAGTAGGATGTACCCAGACCTTACCCTACCTTTCAAGAGCAGATAGGTTGTTTCCAATAGACCCTCGGCTCAACGACGAAGTACTAAAAAGAGGTTAAATGGAGAAAATATCGTCAACAAAGTGGCAAGATAAACACAACCAATGAATGGTAACAAATAAAAATGAAGTAAAAGATACTACGCAAGTACCAAGGAAGACATAGGTGTGGGTAATGTTTTTGGCCTAAATTTCAAGATTGGAACTTTTTCCCATTTTCCCCATGATATTATTAAGTTATCTTGTAGTATCAAACTAGAACACAAAACAATGATTCTCTCTTTCTCCAACCCTTCAACTTTACCTATCACTATCCTCCACTTTCTCCCAAACTCAAATCCCCCTTACAAACTCCTCCAAACACACCCTTCTTTTTCCCTCTTATCCAAATGCAAAAACATTAAGGACCTCAAACAAGTACATTCACACTTCATCAAATTTGGTTTACACAACACACAATTTGCACTAAGCAAATTACTTGAGTTTTGTGCTACTAATCCATATGGTGACTTCTCATATGCTTTATCAATCTTTAATACAACTGAAAACCCTAATCACATTATGTATAACATGATAATTAGGGGATGTTCATTGAGTTCATCCCCACATTTAGCTATTGATTTTTATGAAAATTTGCTTTTTTCGGGCAATAAACCGAATTCTTATACGTTTCCGTTTATTTTTAAATGTTGTGGGAAAATAATGGATACCCAGATGGGGAAAATGATTCATGGACATGTTTTTAAGGTTGGGTTAATGACTGATGTTTATGTACATGCTTCACTTATTAATATGTATGCTCAAAATGGTGAAATGGATGATGCTCAGTTAGTGTTTGATAAAAGTCCTCACAGAGATGTTGTGTCGTTTACGGCGTTGATTAATGGGTATGTGTTGAAGGGTTGGATAGATGAGGCTCGTGAACTGTTTGATGAAATGCCTGAGAGAGATGTTGTTTCGTGGAACGCGATGATTTCAGGGTATGCTCAGATGGGTCGGTTCGAGGAGGCGTTAGTATTGTTTGAGGAGATGAGAAATGTCAATGTGACACCTTCGGTGAGCACGTTGTTGAGCGTACTCTCTGCTTGTGCTCGTGCAGGTGAACTTAAGTTGGGGAGTTGGGTTTGGTCGTGGATTGAAGATCATGGACTTGGTTTGAATGTTCGTCTTGTTAATGCACTTATTGATATGTACGCAAAATGTGGCGATCTTAAGACGGCAAGGATGTTATTTGAGGGTTTAGAGGAGAAAGATCTTGTATCATGGAATGTTATGATTGGGGGTTATACATATATGGGCAATTATAAAGAAGCGTTGGCTCTTTTTCATCGAATGCAGCAGGAAAATATGGATCCTAATGATGTTACTTTGTTGAGCATCCTTCCAGCTTGTGCACATTTAGGTGCCCTAGATCTTGGCAAGTGGATACATGCCTATATTGACAAGCATTATCAACACTTACAAAACACTTCTCTATGGACTAGTCTGATAAATATGTATGCAAAATGTGGAGCCATCGCAGCAGCAAAACAAGTCTTTCAAGGAATGAAAACTAAAACTTTAGCTTCTTATAATGTGATGATCTCAGGGCTAGCAATGCATGGGGATGCATACGAAGCTCTGGAGCTTTTCCGGAAAATGAAAGACGAAGGAATGATGCCAGATGACATAACGTTCGTTAGTGTTTTAACAGCGTGTAATCACGCTGGTTTAGTGGATCCCGGTCACGAATATTTCACTACCATGATCCAAAGTTACAAATACACACCAAAGTTGCAGCATTATGGATGTATGATTGACCTTCTAGGACGAGCAGGAAAATTCGATGAAGCAATGGCTATGATAGAAAGCATGGAGATAAAACCCGATGGTGCGATATGGGGTTCCTTGCTAGGGTCTTGTAGAATCCACAAGAATGTTGAGTTGGGTGAATATGCTGCTAAGAACCTATTTGAACTGGAACCTGAGAATCCTGGTGCTTATGTGCTCTTATCCAACATTTATGCAGGTGCTGGAAAATGGGACAAAGTAGCATTGATAAGAACTTTTTTAAATGATCAAGGAATGAAGAAAGTTCCTGGTTGTACCTCCATTGAGATTGATAGAGTAGTCCATGAGTTTCTTGTTAGTGATATTAAACATCCGCAAAGCAACGAGATTTATAAAATGCTGGATGAAGTTGATAGGCTATTGGAAATGGCTGGCCATGTTCCAGATACATCTGAGGTACATCATGAAATTGATGAGGAATGGAAGGAAGGAAAGTTAAATCAACATAGCGAGAAGTTGGCGATTGCCTTTGGATTGATCAGTACAAAGCCAGGGACCACTCTTAGGATTGTTAAGAATCTTAGAGTGTGTGGCAATTGTCATGAAGCCACGAAGCTGATATCAAAGATATTTAATAGAGAGATCATTGCAAGAGATAGGAATCGATTTCACCATTTCAAGGACGGTTCTTGCTCGTGCATGGACTATTGGTGAACTGATAAAGATGAGGCGAGTGATGACTCAGTTTATCGCCAGAATGCTCTCATAGTACTATCAGTATTTGTGGAAAGCAAATGATAATAGCCTATGAAGGTTCTACTTATATTATAAGATGAGAATATAACTTCAGGTTGCTGATTTATCCAATATATTCATCATTAAGATGGACATAAATTTTGTACATACTTCTCTGTTAACTCCCTTGATGTTGTAGTCTTGAAAATGGTCATGAAGATTTAAAGATATATTTCGCAGTGGGGTTAAATGATTCACGTTGCAATAGGCATCGAAACCAGATTATTTCATTTGATCGAGGTTATTAAGTTTAAGTTAATTCGCTGTTTGATAAAAGCCAACTTCATTATTTCACAAGAATAGATGTTGATGTTGGTAATATATAGACAGAATGACGTTTCTTTGTGCTCTATTCCCTGTTAATATTTAAACAGGGATTACACTAATGTTGATATCAGATACTCCCTTAGTGCTAAAATGCTTAAAAGAGTTTAGTGATATAATTGTTGCCAGAGAAGAGGCTGACCCTTAATCAGCCTTGTTTGTTGAATGAGTTTTGCCTAGCTGTTTTCAGAATGGTCTTGTCTGCTACTATAAAGTATGCCATCCCAGCAGCTGTGGAGACAATGAGAGCTTTAGCAGTGGGATTCAGATTTGCTCTTGCCCAAGGTAACATCTTTCCACAAGCCAACTGCATGTTTCATCAAAATTTGAAATATTAGAGCACAAGAATATATTATGTGTTTGGTACGACTAAAAATGTTCTCATACTCATTTTCTGGTGTTTAGTAAACCATTTACACAAAAAGAATGAAAATGACTCACTTTACTTTTGGGTGGAAGTCATTTTCTTTCATATTTATGTTTAACTCTTAACTTCATCTCACCACTTTAACCAACATTTAAACGTTATTATCAATCTTTAATACTCCATCGAACAAAACACACACCTTAAATCTTGAAAAATATTGAAACAGATATAGATAGTGTAACCTACAGTTGGAATGGCAGTAGCAACTGATGCAACAACAGCTGCTTTTGCTCCTGCAACTACTCCTTCTGCATTTACAATTATACACAACATTCATCAGATGATCATGTATATGGGAAAATTAAGGTGTTTTTTTAAGGTACAACCCAAGAAAGACAAGGTACCATGAGAACAACGCTTAGCCATTGCTAGTTTTTGGTCCACTGATGCCAAACTCACATTCTTGGCCGCCATTTTAGTTTTGTATCAAAAAGACTTAATTTCTACTGAAGAAGAAGATATATATGCTGCTTAATTTGCAAGAGTTGATGAGTTTGTGAGTGCAGTAAGAATCAATATTTATAGGCATTCCAATTTTCAGGTGTTGGAGTTTGAACAAAAGAGTTTGATGGTTTTGGCTAATTTCCAATGTCCCAGTCACTTGTTTTGTTTCACACTTTAAGGAGTACTATGTAATTGCACACTGAGATTTTTCAGTTTTGGTACTAGTATTATACTAAGTAGTTTTATTCACATGTTACCAGGTTCTTGTTGTGGTCAGTTTATTACATTTGTTTGTCGGTACATGAACTGGCCTGGATTATGTGGATCTATAGTTTTAAAAATTAAGAGAATATATACCGGTATGATAAAGATTAATGATTAAATTGGAAATTATAACGAGTAATATGAAGTTAAAAGTTATTCCATATGTTTCACTTTATATGATACAGTTACTATTCAGATAGAAAATAATTTTATTTTATTAAAAAAAATGACTTCCATTATATCAGATACAAGCATCTAAGATCAAGGATATATACATTGGTTCCGTAGTTTTGCGAGAGGAGAGGCCAGTGGTTTTGGGAAGTTGAGGACAAAAAGCACTTTGAAAAGGCAAAAGCAATGGGTAAAAGGGTGCGTGCCGTTTAGGATCTAGTGCCTGATGTTCACTCTATCAGCCTTTAACACCTGCCCAAAGGGACTCATCATTTCCTCAATTTTTAATGAATACATATTTTTTTCAGGAAATTTTCTCTTGAAAATTAAATAAGAGTTGAAATATGAGTTGATCCGAAATGAGTATTAAATTAAAGTTCTCTTAAAGAAGATCGTCAATTCCTATTGTGAAGATATAGAACGCCCAGTCCTTTCTTCTTGTGTCAAAGTGTGGTGTGGTGATATTTTGTCTCACAGAAAGGAGAAAATGAAGAATTTATTCAATTTTTTTCTAACAAAGAGACCATAGTATTAGAATATTTGAATGTAATAGTTTCCTTAAAGCATTGTCAGCTCCATGAGCTTCCATTTGAAGAGAATTTTCACTCCCTTTTGCTATAAAATTCAAATGTCTTCCCAGCTCAAACTATTACCATTATCAGTAAAATATAGGTGAAAGTTTCCATAATATAGCTGCATTTTCTATAGATAAAGTAGAATCCTGAGATAGACCATGTCTATTCATTTTTTAAGTTGTCTAATTGTTCTACTGTGAAAAAAAGTACACAGATGAGAGTTGAAGTGACCAATATATGTTAAATAATTTCTTCTCTCAGCACTTAGCATACAAAATTCAGATTTAATCTGGACTGAAAGAAACTTGACAATGACCTTGCTAGTTATCCTTTCAGTAAATCTTTCTGGGACTCAACTAAGGGTACTTTACTCCACACATGGAAAATATTATTGCCTCGTTTTTCAAGAATCTCTTCTCAGTTCCATTGCAACATAAATTAAATAAACAAAACATAAATGATGAAGGGTTAGCTACCATGTATACTACTACAATTGGAAATATAAAAGTCATCACTTGGATTTTCCTTTATTTGAAGGCCCTTTTGTTGATGATTTCTTGTAGGGCGACTTCCTCGCCTTCAACTTGCTATCCTTTGACGATGACTTCCCTCCTTGGCTCCTTCCTTTCTTGTCTTTTTTCACGTTGTACATGTTTACAGCCTACAGTATAGGTGAAAAAAACGCACTAAATAGCACATAGAAATCTTGGACGATGAAAGGATAGAGATGTACATAATGCATATGCCATACCTTTTGCACATTGAGTATCTCATGGGAGTTCTTGGCCATAAACTTGTTTAGAATCTTTTCGGTTTGCTGTTTCTCTAAGGAGCCCATTCCTGATCCTTCTGCAACTGGTAAGAACTGGTTGTAGACAGGAGCGAAATGGACTTAGATATATACAATCAGGTCAGAACTTAGTAGGCGTTTGGACATGAACTTGAAATCATGATTTGAAATTATTGATTTGGGTGAAGGATGATTTGAAGTTGAAATTGTGTTTGATCATAAGTTTTGCAAACAAAGATTTGAAATCAAATTGTACTTTTCCTCATAACCATGAAACCCCACAATTTGTAAAAACTTAAAAACTTCACCCAACTCTTATACAATCTTACAAAACGAGCAAACCTACCTAAACTAACATTAACAAAGGATGCCTAGCAGTAGCACCAACTGATTTTTGGGTGTGTTTTATAGAAGGGAGAAAGTGGGTAGGCAAAGTATGAGTTGGGTAATTACTTTGGTAATAAAGATTAGTTTATTTTTGCAAAATCTAAAATTATGGGCCAAGTTATAAATTTTAGAAAATTGAAATCACAAATTTGAAGTTGATATTCTACCTTTGAGGTGAATTTGGAGATTTGAAATCAGAATTTCAAGTTGGAGTTGAAGTTTTATCACAATGTGATAACAAACACAGGTTTGAAATCATGATTTGAAACTGTATGTCCAAACGGCACCTTAGCAAAATTATGTATGCACTTCATAATACAAACCTTCCGATACTTTTTGTCATGTTTTGGAGCCTTTTCCCCAGGCAACTTCTTGTCAAATTTTCCGCCACTAGCTGTTGCATTTGCTGCCATTCCAGCGACATTCCCGAGTTCATCCTTGCTAATTTTCCTTGGTGCAGCTTGTGTTTTTCCTGTTATAGGGAGTGCTGTGGCAGCAAGCTGAACGTGACTGCAAAACAAGAAATGGATTGTGAGGCACATATTTTGTGGCAGCAAGTTGCCAACTCATGTATGCTAACATATCGTAGTGAGGAAACTCTATAAAAAGTCAAGGGCAAGAAAGAGGACATCACCAAATCAACCCCAAGGGAACCTCAAAAACAAAAATGAACTTCCATTTTTTTTATTCGCTCACTAATCTTATGGATTCTCTTTGGACCAACTCAACAGAACAAACACTATAGCCTGTTTAGCCAAGCTTCAGGAAGCCAAAAGTGTTTTTCTTAAAAGATGTTTATTTTAGAGAGTTGAGGTGTTTGGCCAAGCTTTTAGGAACGAAATAAGTACTTTTGAGTAGCAACAGAAGCTAAAAATGTAATTTTCCCTGGAAGCACGTTTGGAACCTTGACCAAACACAAATTACTGCTCTAATATTGACAAAAGTGATTTTGAAATGGATTAGCTAATGACAAACTGCTACTCTCCAAAAGTACTTTCTAAAAAGCACTCTTACGAAAAGCATTTTTTCAAAATAAGCATTTTTTGGAAGCTTGGCCAAACAGGCTAAGAAAAAGTAGAGGCAGACTTCACATAATTTAGCAACTGATAAAAACAGAGCTTGACAGTTTTTCCTGAATGAAATCTTGCTAATCAATAGAACACTTCAATAGCTACGCTAAAATGGATAATTTTTAAAAAATGGATTTTATACATGGAGGAAAAAACCTAATAAATCGTCACAGAAGGCAGGAATTAATAAAGAATAAGGTTTTGGCAGAAAAACATTATGAGAAGTTTAGAAGAACGAAACCTTGGCAAGGCACCAGCTTTTGCAGCTTCCTTCAAGTTGCTATGTCGATTTTTCTCTTGTTTTTCTACTCTCTTCTTCTTCTCTTCATGTCTCTTAGCAAAAGGATCTTGACCAGGCTCTGGAAAAACAAAACATTTTCAGAACAATATCAAAGTGCTAATGCAGATATGTTCTTCCCTTCACTGACAAGATTAAAGTTGTGTTTGGTTATACTTTTTGCAAAGGGGAGAAGAGAGCACTTTATTTGGAATTTATGAAGATGGAGTTGGAAAACAGGTTTGGAACTCTTTCCAAATTTGGAATCCAACTCCAAGTTGGATTTGGAAACTCATGACCAAACAATACAACAACAACAATACCCTGTGTAATCCCACAAAGTGGGATCTGGGGAGGGTAGGATGTACGCAGACCTTACCTCGACCTTTATGGGGTAGAGAGGTTGTTTCCAGTAGACCCTCGACTCAAAAGGAAAACAATAGATGCAGGTTTGCAAGGAGAATAAGACAACAACATATCTAGTTATAAAACAAATAGAGCAACATATAGTAATACACACATAAAGAGGAAGGATCTACGCAATACCTAAACATACGACTAAAAAGGAGAAGATGAGAAGAAGAGGATAGCCCCCTACCTCTCCCACAATGCGACAAAAACTCAACTACCCACTGACCTTCTACCCTAATTCTCGACCTCTAAATCTTCATATCTAAGGTTATGTCCTCAGGCAGTCAGCTGTATTTGTGACATATCTTGTCTAATAGTCTCCCCTAGTTCTTCTTCGGCCTACCTCTACCTCTCCTGCATCCTGGTACCGCTAATCTCTCACACCTCCTGGTTGGCGCATCCTCACATATCCTCTTCACATGTCCGAATCATCTCAGTCTCGCTTCCCTCATCTTATCATCTCACTCCGACCTTGTACCATATAACTTCGTTCTTAATCATATCTCTCCTAGTATGACCACACATCCATCTAAGCATTCTCATCTATGCTACCATCATCTTCTGAACATGGACGTTCTTGACCGCCTAGCATTCTGCCCATACAACAATGCTGGTCTAACCACCAAACAATGATTTGAAATAAAGTGAAAATTTATTCCGGAAAAAAGTGAATAACTTTAATGGCCAAACGGGCCCCAATTTTTTTTAAATGGTGATTGACAAAATTAAGTTGCTTTCCCCTAAAGTTATCATTGTGAGGACTTGAGTTACATAGTTGAGTACAATCAAAATCAGTATCAGTCAGAACTGAGATAATGAACTTCGACTTAAAGATATACATTTATTTTAGGATCTTATGACCTTTAAGAGCTTGAGAATTAAAAGCAAATTGAATATTGCAGAAGTCGAGAATGAAAATTCTCTTATTTACCATCAGTTGCCTTGGCTTCAATGATTGGCACATCTTTGTCATCATTTACGCGATCGTAGCCATGTCGACGCTTCCATGAACCAGTTTGGTCATCAAAAACAACCTTGTCTTTCTTACGTTTTTGTATACCTGCAAGACATTTTTCACAAAAAAAAAATGAAGGTCAATTAAATCAAGAATCAACTATTCTAGGACCCAAAAGTTATTCACATGGTACCTTTCTTCTTGGCAAACACTTCCCATTTTGTTGGAGGTTTAGGCCTTGGAAGCTGCAACAATCAAATCAGAATTAGCTATTGATACCACAACTGAATTTTCAAGCAACTGGATAGAAAACAAACCAAACAAAATCGAAAGATAAAAAAAAATGTTATCAAAAAGAAGTTTTCTTTTTCACTATGCATATATAGAAGATGGGGGAGGGGAGAGAGGGAGGGAGGGAGGGGAGGAGGCATCTTAAGCATCCTATATAAGAAAACTTTGATAATAGTATCAGTGAAAGAAATTCCTTAAAATATGAAATCAACAAACTTTGGATCAAAATATATCATAAATGCTATTACATCAACCATTGTACTATAGATTTGGGGGGAAAGGAAAATAAACTAGTAAAGTCATCAGGAGCATCAGCGACATAATTCTTGCCACATAACTTCTCAAATTATGAAGGTTAACATCTTCATAAAGATGGGGGATGGTAGGGAGGGAGGGAGGCATCTTAAGTATCCTATATAACAAAACTTTGATAATAGTATCAGTGAAAGAAATTCCTTAAAATATGAAATCAACAAACTTTGGATCAAAATATATCATAAATGTTATTACATCACCAGAACTTTGCCCATGTATCCTCTGTAATAAATTGTATTTTCATAGCTTATGCTGCATATCAGATACAATTCACATTTGGAGCTATAGTCACATAAGTGCCCCAAAGAAATTATGAGATTTGACTATTCTTTATCAGAAAGTACCAACATAATAGAAAACAGTTCAGTTGTTGCAAGTATCCTGAATGTCCAGAAAAATGAGTTTATTGTTGCAAATACATGCTCTAACATACAACTCTTGGAACTGATAAATAGCCTGCTTGGCCAAGCTTCTGGGAAGCCAAAAGTGATTGTTTTTTTTCAAAAAGAAGTGCTTATTTTAGAGATTTAAGGTGTTTGGCAGAGCTTCTAGGAACAAAATAAGTGCTTTTGAGTGGTAGCAGAAGTTGTTTTGTTAAAATTATAGCTTTTTCTTAAAAACACTTTTAGAACCTTGACCAAGCATAAATTAACGCTCTAATTTTAGCAAAAGTGCTTTAAACACAAACTGCTACTCTCCAAAATCACTTGTGTTGAAAAGCACTTTTCAAAATAAGTAGATCTTGGAAGCTTGGCCAAGCAGGCTATAAGAAAAACACACAATTCTTGCACAAACAATAGAAATGAGATTTTACAGGCTTTTCTCTAGGCAATCTTGTAGTTGGTTGCGGCAACGCGACTAGAGGACCATCCGGGCTTTCTGTTGAAGGTAAGTTGAAGAGGGCATCTGCAACAGCTTGAACTAACTTGGTCGCCTCCTGGAGACACTCCTTCGCCAGCTCCTCTCTACATATTAGGAACAACAATATATGACGAATATAAGAAATCAGTTGAGTGTCCTTATACTTGTAACTTAGTCAGAACATCAAAACATCAACTTCAACAGAAATACTCCTTATTTTTTATGAGGAACAAAAACACTCCTTATACAATTTTTGAGAAAGAACACTCATATATTTGGAGCAAGAATGTACAAAGCATAGAAGAAATTCCACATGTGTTATTCTCATTATAAAAGGCGTTGAAATCATAAGATTACAGCTTTTCGTTGCAATTCAATTAGAATCAAGACAACTAGACATCTCACATGTTGCAAAAAAAGAATTGGCTTAATTCGCCTTTAATATCGAATATTTGGAAGTTAGTTAAGATTTGCCCCTACTTCCCGTCAAAATGAGTCCCTAAGACCCCGAGATATTAGTGTAATCCAACAGTGAAGTATTAAGGATCGCATCCCAAGGGGGAAACTCAAAAAGGGAGCTGAACCAGATATCATAACAAACAAAGGTGGCTTTATCAATCAATCAATCAACCAATATAACAATACCAATTGATTTCCCTTTTAAAAGACAATCTAGGAGTTCTCTAAATCTCATTGGCTCTACATATCTAACCAGTGTAATCCCAACTAGCTAGGAATCACTTAGGCAAACAGTTCTTCACCGATTCTCAGAGATTTTTAGGTCTTCTGACAATTTTACGTCAACCCCTTACACCAAAATGACTCTGCCACCTCATAAATCAAAAAGACAAAAATCGCTTAAGCAAAAATCGTCCACATAGTGGAAGAGAATACTCTAAATCCTTTCCAAGATTCCATCTTTCGAGTAGTAAAAAGCACAGAGAAGGGTACTTTTCAAGAACATAACTGACCAGCTTAATCCAACTAGCTAGGTATCACTTACATAAACAGTTCACTTCCATCTATTATACTCTTAGCTAAATCTGCACTGATTCCCAGAGATTTCTAGGTATTTTGACAATTTCCTACAATTTTAGGTCTACCCCTTCACCCAAGATGACTCCTTCACCTCATAAATCAAAAAACAAACATAATTTAAGGAAAAATAGCCCAATTAGTGGAATAGAATACTCTAAATCCTTTCCAAGATTCTACCTTTCAACAGAAAAAAAGCAGACACACGTCAAAGAAGGATACTTCTCAATAAACTGAACT
Source organism: Anisodus acutangulus (assembly GCA_029783415.1). Lineage (NCBI taxonomy): Eukaryota > Viridiplantae > Streptophyta > Magnoliopsida > Solanales > Solanaceae > Anisodus > Anisodus acutangulus. Next base: position 37,596,684 of record CM056511.1, on the reverse strand, counting down.
AGTAATTACTCCCTCCATCTCAAATTATTTGTCGCTTTTTTATCTACACGCCCCTTAAGAAATATTAACTAAGAGGGGTATTTGACTTACTTTTTACCCTTATTTATGTCTAAGTTATAATTATCTCTCTATTAAATATTTACTCAATTTATGTGTTGTGTCATCTTCAATGGAGAAAAATAATTAATTATGTCTTGAACTTCTAAAACGTACAAATAATTTGTGACAACTATTTTTAGTAACCACGACAAATAATTCGACGGAGAGAATATACTCTTAGCTAAATCTGCACTGGTTCCCAGAGATTTTTAGGTCTTTTGACAATTTATTTCTATTTAAGGTTTACCCCCTTAACTCCAAGTTGACCCTTTCACCTCACAAAATTAAAAAAAAAACATAATAACAACATACCCAATATAATCCCACCGGGGGTCTAGGGAGGGTAGAGTGTACGCATACCTTGTGAACGTAGGGAGGCAATTTCCAATAGACCCCCGGCTCAAGAAAAGATGCAAAAAAACGTAACTTAGGCAAAAATAGCCCAACAAAGCTAACCAGCTTAATCCAACTAGCTAAATATCACTTGAAACTTTACTTCTATCTATTATACTCACTGATTCCCAGGGATTTTTTAATCTTTTTTCAGCAATTTTAGGTCTGCCCCTTAACCCCAAGATGACTCTATCACCTCACAAATCATAAAACAAACATAACTTAAGCAAAAATCATCCAAACAGCATGTTAAAGAAGGGTACTTTTTCAAGAAACTGAACTAGCTAGGGATATTTTGGTCTTTTTGACAATTTCCTGAGATTCTATGTCTACCCCTTTACTCCAATATGACTCTTTCACCTCATAATTCAAAAAAAAAACATAACTTAAGGAAAAATAATACAAATAGTGAAAGATACTACTCTAAATCCTTTCCAAGATTCCACCTTTGAACAAAAAAAACATGTTAAAGAATGGTACTTTTCAAGACACTGAACATAGCTAACCAGCTTAATCCAACTAGCTAGAGATATTTTAGACTTTTTGACAATTTCCTGCGATTTTAGGTCCACCCCTTTACCCCATTATGACTATTTCACCTCACAAATCAAGAAAACAAACATAACTTAAAGCAAAAATCATCCAAATAACTATGTTAAAGAAGGGTATTTTTCAAGAAAGTAAAACCTGGAAGATGGAGGAGAAGCAAAGTTGTGATGTGGGTATGAAGCCATTAGATTACCCACGTCCAACTCATATGATGATTCTTGTTGTGCCATCTCCATCTCCATCTCCATCTCCATCTCCATCTCCATCTCCATTTTTTGTTTGTATGGTTTTTGAGTTTTCTGCCGAATACCAGAAAGAGAGTGGGGGAGGGTTTAACAAGGGGCTGAACTTTTATGAAGAAGTGAGGTTATAATATGCAAATAGGTCAAACTTGATAACCCTGGGGTTATTATATCTTTCTTTTCTTACATTGTTTTTTCTTTTTTCGTTGGGGGGGGGGGGGCGGGTTAGTTAATTTATTTTAAATTTCTTTTTTTTTATATCAGGACCCGCAGCCACTACCCTTGAACTATTGATTGGTCTGTGCCCTTATCTGCCCCATTTGAATTCAAAACATAAATCTGTCTTCGAAGGCCAATTTGTTTTAAATTTACCATTTGTTAATTTCTTTTAAGAACCCGTTTAGCCATAAAATTATTTACTTTTTTTCAAAAAAAAAATATTTTTTTCAAAAAACAGTGTTTGACAATGAAAATTTCAAATACAACTTGAAATTGTATTTAAATTTGAAAAACAACCAAAACCTTATTTTTCACTTTTTTCCCAACTAAAACCTTGTTGGAAAAGTACATTTCAACAACAAAATATTATTTGCAAAAAATATGGCCAAACACAACTCCAACTCCAACTTCAACTTCAAATATTCCAAAAAAAATAAAAGTTTTTTGTTTCTATAGCCCAACATCTACTTAGTTTTCAATCGGGTATCCGGTATTCACATTGGAGCTCAACTATATTTTGATTCGTGTCGAGTAGGACCCATTCGGGGGGAAGTGATCTCTGTGAAAAAAAATTTCATACCTAGAGCTCGAACCCTAGAATTCTAATTAAGAGATGAGCAGCTCATCCACTGCACCACATCCTTTGGTGTTCAACTACTCTAGGCTATATTTATTGACCCGAAATAAAAAATTTGAAGAATTTTCTCAATTTTTATAGATATTCAATAATTATTATTTTACGTTGTATCTCGCATAAATATAATTTATCCTCATGTTATTATACGGAAACAAAAAAATGATCAAACATTCGATATTTAATATAGAGTTTTATTTTATTTTATATAACAGTTTGAGCTATTAAATTCAACCAAAAGCTAAAATTTCAAAACTTGCCAAAATGATTTAAATAGAAAACAGATTTTGACCGAAGTATATAAATGATGGTATTTTTAGAATACAATCAAAATATTTTAACACGTATAATTCACAATGATACAATCTTTCTTTTTTTTTTTTTTGATAATCCAGGTTTTCCAGGCTTGCGCCTGACTACTTCACTGGTATTACCCAGACGTCCTGGAGGTAATAGCATCGGTCCTTCAACACTATTACCAGGTAAATCGCGGGATGTGCTCCGGTGGCCAGTTTTCTGGGAGCGTACAACTGATCAATGAGACAAGGTCAAATTCCCCAACATGCACAATGATACAATCTTGATCCGGTTTAAGGTTACTCAGTTCAAGTTGGAGCTTTGCTCGGGTCAAGGAAAAATAGAAGATTGTCTGTCAATGAAATATGTATCAATAACCCGAAATTATAATGGATGGTAATTTTTAAATATTTTCAATCACAGAAAAATAAATTTAAACTTTTTTTCAATGATCTCATTATAGTAGATCACAAGGATGTTGTTCTTGTTTACTCGGTGTTCAGCACCTACTTTGAGGTCTCGACTAATTCGAATTGATATGGGATAAGATTCGTTTAAAGAAAAACTTTTTTGTACCAAAGTCCATTGGTAGCATTATTTCACTCAATAGGAATCATGACAATATTGACTAATAGGTGAGAATCCTTTTGAATTTTCGTGCTGTTTGAATTTATATTATATGAATCGACAGAGTAAATATTTGTATTTTGTCAGTGCATATAGAATTTAAACTCTTTTTGCTTTTGTTCCTATATGCTTATGGAGTGTAGTGAAAACATGGTATGTTAGGCCTTGAAGAGCATAATCTTTGTGACTGAGCAAGAAGTTATTAGTAGTGTTTTCTTAAATGTGGCAAATGTAACTAATCATCAAGAAGAATAAAGAATGGTTCTTTTGGGAATCTCTAACATGTTTCTAGAGCTTATCATTTCTAATCATGAGTCCAGATCCTTATTTATTCTTGAAGCTTAACAAGTGCCAATAAAGTATCATAAAGTTTACGCTTTGAACACTTCATTTTAATTTGAACTTTGTAGAATCGTCAATTAAATTCAGTTTTTAATCAAATTCCATAATTTAATAAATTCCCGGTCGTATTTGTAGTTTTCTAACCACACTTGGTTTTCGGAACACTGTCAATAACCCAAACGCACATTTTTTCCCGGATATCGCAGAAATTTCCCTGTGGGCTTCTATAGCCCAACTCCAGTTGGCGCACAAGTTCAAACTCCGGAGTATGAGCCAGCCCTTCCATCCTCCTCCCAACATAAATACTACGCTATGTTCACAGCGGAAGCCTGTGGGCAAGGTTCAAATCCGTGACTTGCACTTACCCCACTTCACATGCCGCGTCCTTGCCACCAAACAAAACTGCAAGGGAGGGAGGGAGGGAGAGGGGGTGGGGATGGGGGGGAGACCGAGAGAGAGAGTCTGATCATGTCTAGAAAGTGTTCTATTTGTCCAAAAATGAGTCATGATTCTTGAAAATGGCAGGTACATCGTTCTCTTTAATTTCAAGCTATCATTTGTGCCCCTGATGTGAAGCCATGGTCCACTAATCTTTTGATGTGATGACCAACAATCCCAATGCACCTATCAATATATACTGCATAATCAGGAAGAAAAAAGAGCATAATATTAGAATTTCATTGCACCTAGCCAGTCAACCTTTGAAAACTCAAACACTCGATTTTTTTTTTGGTAGCAGAATTAGAAGTTTGAGTCATAACAAACCTTGATAATTGGCTTTTCAGTCATTATTATAGTTACCCACCCAACATAAGGCAAGAACCTGAAATTGACAAGCAACTGGCTCACCATACAAGGGACAAATAGGTAAAACACAAAGGCTCAGATACTACTACAAAAAATATGATAAAAAAAAGGGGGGAAAAAGAAAAGAAAAGAGAATAATGATAAACTTCTGCCAAAGTTTACTTTAAGGGGAGAAAACTTCACAAGTTAAACGATTAACAATATGAATTCTGCAAACTTATAATGGGTTGGTCATTGAAGTTTGCGATACTGCATCGAGTACATATTCAAATAGGATAAGGCGTAGAAGGGAATGACCGTCAAGGAAACACCATAAAGGACCTCGACCAAACAATTGCTGATACGTTTATTAAATACAGAGCTCAAGATACGAGAAACCAAAGATCTAAAGAGCATGTCTAATTGTCAACTCACCCAACAGCTGTCCCCATGATGTGATGATGTTGCAGCCAGAGTTGACCTCGGGCATACAGAAGTCTGTCATCATCAGGGTTGTTGTCTCCTAATGATATGAATCACAAACAAGGAAGAAAATTAATAGTCTTCATTGAGGACTAGGAACAATAAACCTTGTTTAACAATTACTCGGTGACAAGCAAAGTAACAGAAGACTTTTTCATTTGATAAGCACAAACAAACAGAGAAGAGAGATGACTGTATGAAGTACACTCTTTCATTAGATGAAAAACTATGAAATGATTGATGTGCGCCTTATAAATCATAATAAATTTATGATAACTGATTCCCTGATACAGAGAGAGAAAGATCCATAAAACACTTATTTGACCTCTACCTAGTATGTATCATAAAATTACCTTTTGTAAGGACATTAACTTCTCCAGTGTCTTGGCGCTCGTGAACCTGCAAGGGGAAACACAAAAGAATATGGTTTTCAGTTTACCCAAGAGGAAGAAAAAGTGGGCAGACAGCCAATGCAGCACAAAACCAAAACTAGTTATGTATAGGAAAGACGTGCATTCTTATCATTATGATTCAACAATATTTAATTCCTGTTCCCTTTTCCTTCAGGGAGTTGGTATTTGGGTTGGGTTTGGAAGAAAATACAACAAAGTGTTGCTACAAATTGAATTTTTTTGATGAAGACTACAAAATGAATTACCAAGTGAAGAAAACGACATAGGAAGTTGCTGTTAGTATTTGTCAAATGCTATAGTATGCTCTCTGGTCAGACACATTAGCGGTATATGACTCCAGAATTTCCTTCTTACATATGCACTTTTCTCAATTTTCAAGAAAGAGAGGAAGGGCAAATCACCAGCCAGGCTCTAAACTAACCCTACTAGGATTGGTTACATACCCTAATCTAGTTAAGGAAAGAGGGTCATCTATCACTAAATTTACTTCGGAATGCACTTCTTTTATCAGCCCCTTATATTCTTCTTTTCCTTATCAAAGTTTGAGAGTCATTTGCACATTCCTCATTTTACTACCAGTGCACAGAAAATCTTAATGCAGGCAACCAAATTCCTATAATCAAGCACAACCAGATGAAAGAATATTTTGCATAGAGATGATACTTCCCGACATACCTTTATTATTCGATGAACAATTGGAATTTCACGTCCCTGTGCAACAAAAAACATGACATCAGCAGAAGCAAAACTCAAGGGTCAATATAAATGACACCACAGATTCCATAGTGCACGATAGCAAATCTAAAAGGTCCATATGAATGACAGAAAATCTCAGCACAGATTTCATAGTGCATGATAGCAAATCTAAAATGGAATAAATAAAAGTCTCCCATCAGTTAGGCTTTTAGATGAGGTGGTTCACTAAATTTAACAAGATATCGTAACATAATCGAGCTCCTGGATTGAAGTCTCGCCCCCAGAAAAAAATCATTTTCACAAGCTTGACCCAAGAGAAAAGAATCTAATATGAAGGTGATGCATATCTAAATGAGTACACATTGAAAAGCCAAAGTAACTCAAGCAGAAAACAGGTAAAACAGAAGATGCTGGTAACCACTACTTACGTCAACATTAAACACAACAATTTCTCCCGCACGAATAGGATCCTTACTCATATGCAAGAAAAGAATGTCACCCTGCAAGAAAGTAGACACTGCTTTCAGTAGTACAAAGCCGAAAGAGAAAGTGACATTCCACTTAAAGAAGTATTTCTACTTCTCAGTAAAGTGCCAAAAAAAAGAAAAAGAATTCAGGAGCATTTGCAGTTGAGGTTCATTCACAGTAAGACTCCAGGATCATACTATTGACACATGAAAGGCGTCCTTTGCACAGTGTTAGATATAGGAAGGCTCATTATTTATTACAAATAACAAGTTGCTACTGAAACCCTGAAGTTTATGTATGCAACAGGCCATCCATAAGAAGATATATCCGGCATAAATCATGCAAATTTAGATGATATACCAGATAGTTAAACCACAAATAATCCATAAGATGCTCCCCCCCCCCCCCCCCCGCGTGTGTTTTCCTTGAGAACAAGTTTTTCTCACCCTTTTAAAGCCAGGTTCCATACTTCCGGAAAGCACAACCACCACAGGTGACTCGCTGCCAGTTACACACATCAATGCTTTCCATATTATAAGTGCTGATGTAACAATCATCCCTGAAAGTGATTATGTGAAAAAGGGTCAGAATAAAGGATATTAACCTTTGCAATAAAGTAAACAACACAAAATTTCAACTTTGATTTTCATACTCTCACACAACAAAAGAATTGATTATAGATTTCACATTTCATAATGAATTTTTTTCGCAAACGAGAGTGGGACAGAGAGAGAGATTTCAAAACATTATCTGCACGCAAGGCTGTTTGATTATCAATTCTTTCAAGAAGTGTTTGGTTGAACTGCTTTTACAAATGAATGTTTTAAAAGAATTTGAAACTATGTTTTTCAAATAGTTCAAATACTCTGATACTCAGTTCTTCAATTTCTTTTCAAGAAGTCATTTTTGAGTTGTTAAAAGATTTGAAAATTCGAGTTTTGAATTATTTCCAGAAATAGCCAATTTTTTTGGCAAAAACAGCTCAAACAAACACTTGCTGAAAAATTTGAAAACTGAGTTTCAAGCTCAATTCTTCAAACAAACGCCACCTAGATATTTTATCTATCCCAAAGTAAATGTCCAACTATTTTCTAGCTCGTATCATCTAATCGGGAACAGAGCCAAAGCTAGTCACTAAATCATTTAGAAGATGATAGAAATTGGCTTGACTCTCATCTGCATTAGTTCCATATACTTGCACATTTAATCATTTCAGAAGATGATTAGCTAATCACTTTTCTCCACAGGTAACATTAAGTTTCATAATATCCCTTACATGGAGTATATAACTTATTCAACCTTGCTATTCAATTAAGTTAGTTCTTTCTTTTTCATGCCAAAAGAAATATTTATATGCATAAAGAGTTCTCTCTTGAGTTGGGTATAAATCTTTCAGCCTTACATAAAAAAAAATATGAGCCTATAGGTTAATAAGAGAACATAGCTAATTCAAACAAACAACAACAACAACATACCCGGTGCAATCCCACAACGTGGGGTCTAGGGAGGGTAGAGTGTACGCAGACCTTACCTCTACCTTGGTAGGTAGAGCGGCTGTTTCCGAGAGACCCTCGGCTCAGGACAAGCAAAGCAGAAAAAACAGTCAGCCCCGGTCAAAAAATTTAAAAAAAAAAAAAGCTGACAGCAAACGCGAATACGCCATGATAGCGCATCCTGAAAAGGAAAAGAAAAAGAAGAAAGAAGAAGCAGTAACTAACACAGATAAATAAGATAAATCAAGTACATTAAAGAACGCATACCAATAGAAATAAAACTACATAAGGCTATAAAGCAATACTACACCTATTCTTATGATATGCTAAGTGGGCCTACAGTAATAACACTACAGCTACTCGTTTGTAGGCGTAAGTAGGACTACGCTCGACTACATACTACCCCTCTACCCTAATCTGTGTCATCCACAACTCCCTATCTAAGGTCATGTCCTCAGTAAGTTGTGTCTGCTCCATATCCCGTCTAATTACCTCTGCCCAATATTTCTTCGGCCTACCGCTACCCCTCCTGACCCGTCCATAGCCAACCTCCGCACTGGAGCATTTTGGTCTCTCCTCCGCACATGTCCAAACCATCTCAACATCGCTTCCCGCATCCTCCACCGAGGCCACTCCACTCTGCCCCGGATATCAACATTTCTAATCATATCTCTACTTGTATGCCCACACATCCATCACAGCATCCTCATCTCCGCCACTCTTATCCTTTGGGTGTGCGACGTTTAGACTGGCCAACACTCCGCCCCATACAACATAGTCGGTCTAACCACCGCCCTATAAAACTTATCTTTCAGTTTTTGTGGCACCTTTTTGTCACACAAGACTCCAGATGCAAGCCTCCATTTCATCCACCCTGCCCCAATACGATGTGTGACATCGTCATCGATCTCTTCATTCCCTTAAATAATCGACCCGAGGTACTTGAAGCTTCCTTTCTTCGGAATGACCTGAGTCACAAGTCTCACCTCCACACCTGTCTCACGGTCACTCCGGTTGCTGAACTTGCACTCCAAGTATTTTGTCTTGGTCCTACTCAGCCTGAACCCTTTAGACTCCAGAGTCAGTCTCCAAACCTCCCGCTTAGCGTTCACCCCGCTGCGAGTTTCCTACTCAGCCTGAACCCATTCAGAGTCTGTCTCCAAACCTCCAGCTAGCGTTCACCCCGCTGCGAGTCTCATCAATCAGGATTATGTCATCTGCGAATAACATACACCATGACACCTCCCCTTAAATTCGTCACGTCAGTACATCCATCGCCAAGGCAAATAAGAAAGTGCTAAGAGTTGATCCCAGATGCAGCCCCATCGTCACAGGAAAGTGCTTCGAGTCTCCTCCCATTGTCCGTACCCTAGTCTTAGCTCCATCATGCATATCATTGATCACCCTAGTGTACGCCACAAGTACACTAGCCTCCAAACATCTCCAGAGAACCTCTCTAAGGACTTTATCGTATGTCTTCTCGAGACTGATGAAAACCATATGTCAGTCTCTCTTCCTCTCCCTATACAGCTCCACCAACCTCCTAATAAGATGAACGGCGTCTGTAGTCGAACGTCCCTGCATGAATCCAAACTGATTCTCGAAAATAGACACGCCTCTTCTCACCCTCATCTCCACGACCCTTTCCCAAACTTTTATAATGTGGCTCAGCAGCTTAATACCCCTATAGTTGTTGCAACTCTGGATATCACCTTTGTTCTTGTACAAAGGAACCATTGTACCCCACCTCCATTCTTCGGGCATTCTCCCCGTTTTAAAAATGACGTTCAATAACTCAGTAAGTCACTCCAAGCCTGCCCTGCCTGTGCTCTTCCAAAATTCAACTGGTATCTCATCAGGCCTGGTAGCTCGTCCACCGCGCATCCCGCGAACAACACCCTTAACCTCCCCAATCTTAATGCTTCTACAGTACCCAATATTCCGGTACCCACTAGATCGCTCTAGATCTCCCAGCACAATGTCTCCATCTCTTTTTTCGTTCAAGAGTTTATGAAAGTAAGACTGTCACCTCTGCCTAATATGTGTGTCCTCCACCAGTACTTTGTCGTCCTCGTCCTTGATGCACCTCACGTGATCTAAGTCACGGGCCCTCCTCTCTCACCTTGGCTAGTCTGTATAACTTCTTATCCCCGCATTTTTTCTCTAATTTCGCGTATAGGCGTTCAAAAGCAATTGTTTTCGCCGCTGTGACCACTAGCTTTGCCTCCGTCCTCGTCATTTTATACAGTTCTCTATTCGTCCACTTCTCCAGCTCGTCTTTGCTTTCTACCAATTTTGCATACGCCACTTCCTTCGCATCCACCTTCTCTTGAACTTTACCATTCCACCACCAGTTCCTCGATGCCCACCACGGCTACCCCGCAAGACCCATAACACTTCTCTAGCCACCTCCCGGATGCAACTGGCCGTTTTGTCCCACAACATACTGGTCGCGTCCCCACTACTCCCCCAAGCCCCCTTGGCCGTCAACCTTTTCCCATCTCCTTTGCACTAGCCATGGTCAAACTCCCCCATTTGATTCTCAACCTGTCATCCACAACTTCTCTTCTTCTCCATCTTGATCTCCAAATTCATCTCCAAAAGCTTATGTCGGGTTGTAAGATACTCCTTTGGAATAACCTTGGAGTCTTTACAAAGACCGTTGTCAACCTTCCTAAGGAGCAAAAAGTCTATCCGAGTATTAGCCACCGAACTACGAAAAGTCACCAAGTGTTCCTCCTTCAAAAACCTCGAATTGGCTATCACCAACCCAAAATCTCTAGCGAACTCCAAAAGTGAGACACATTCCCCATTCCTGTCCCCGAGGCCAAAGCGTCCGTGCACGTCGTCGTAGCCCCCCGGAAGTGACCCAATATGTCCATTGAAATCCCCTCCCACAAACAACTTCTCAGTGGGTGGCACACTTGCCACCACCTCGTCCAAATCCTCCCAAAAATGCCTCTTCTCCTCCTCGGCCAAGCCCGCCTGCGGTGCGTAAGCGCTAATAATGTTCATAGTGGACCCTTCAACTACCAACTTAATCGTCATCATCCTATCGTTGACCCTTCTAACCTCTACCACTTGGTCCCTTAGCTCGCTGTCTACCAAAATGCCTACCCCATTCCTATACCCCGATTTACCCGAGAACCATAACTTATACTCGTCCACCTCCTTAGCCTTAGATCCTACCCATTTGGTGTCCTGGACACATGCTATATTAATCATTCTCTTCTTAAGAATCTTAACTAGCTCTATGGACTTCCCTATTAAAGTTTCAATGTTCCAAGACCCTATTCTCAACCTAGCATCTCCCCTACCATGCTTACCCCCCCCCCCTAACCCTCGCGCCCGTCCCCAACCGAGAACATGACCCTAGTCTACCATCGGTCGTCAAAGCCACTAAAGAAGCTATAGACTACTCGGCTATATACCCTAAAACAAGCAGAAATCAATGCGAAACATACAACTAGACGCGACAAACACAAATTAACAAGAATCTAGATGCAAGTCTAGCCACTACGAAAAACTGATATAGCTAAGGAGAAGACTAGTAACGGCAAAAATGTAAAGTTAATATACAATACAACAAAGCAGGCAATGAATATACAGTTGGATCTTTCACTTCATAGTATTTCAATAATTATTTAAAGAAGAATATTAGTTCTGAGAAAATTGCACAACCCAAACAAGCAATAGTACATGACACAGTTGCAACCAAATAAATGCACCTAACAAGAAGTTACTTCATCATAACTTCCAATGGGATGTCTCAGACAAACCTATGAACCAACTTGACTTGGTAACCTGGAACCAAGCTCAACAATCCTAAATAATCATCTAAATTTGGTCTCTTTGGTACTAAAAATCAAACACCATAAATCGAAAATGCACCATGAAAAAATCAACAAGCAGCAAATCGATTCTGCAAACAGATAAAATTACTTATCCCCATAAAAATCAACCTAATTTAAACTCAACCAAACACCTAAACCCAAAAAAAAAAAAAAAAGGCCAATCCCCTAATCCAAAATCCGAATAAATTCATCATAAAAAACCCCAAATCCAGCATAAAACAGTCATTTTATTCTGAAACTGAATCTGTTGGAATGGGTCAACCCAAACGGGTCGGAATATATCAAAAATAGACAGAGGCACAATTGATTGATTAATAGGTCCCAAAAACACACAAGCCAAATTGAAAATCAAACAATTCCAGCAAAAAAAAAAATCAGCCCCCTAGTAAATCTCACATTCAGGAAAATGAAGGTTTGCCAGAAATTGACAATTAACAGCCAATAAAAAATAGTCAATTTATTCTGAATATTGAATCCATCGGGTCGGGTCAACCCAAACGGATCAGAATAGATCAAAATAGATACAGAGGCACAATTAATTGGTCCGAAAAACACACAAGTGAATTGAAATAACTGAATCTATGTGTGTATATATAAAAACTCAATGAATTAAATTGAATTGAAAGAGAAAAATAAATAGAGAAAAGATGTAGACGAACCATACCAAGACTAATAGCTTGGGTTACGAGTTGTCTAAACTGAATTGACTTTATTGAATCGATTTGCTCTCCGATCCACCCCATTTTCGTCTCTCTTTCTTTCTTTCTTTTTTCTCTGCGTGTCTATTTGGTCTGAATCTGCAAGTGAAAGGGCTTTTCGACCTATATGGTTGAAATTTTGGGCCCAATTTTGAATTTTAGTAAGTAGTGGGGATATTTTTAAGTGATTCTAAGTCAATTTTCTCAAAAGTGTTTCAGGGGGGAAACTATTTTTTTTAGCTTCTTAAAAACAGTTTATGCTACTCCCAAAAGCACTTATTTTCTTCAAAAAACTAGGCCAAACATCTCAGTTTTTTTAAAATAAACACTTTTGAAGAACAACAAGCTCGGTCAAACAAGCTATAAAAGTGAGTTAGGCGTTTGGACATCCATTTGGTTGAAACGTGAAAAAAAGGAGTGTTTAAAAAAGAAAATTGAAAAATGGCATTTAAAAATTAAAATTATGTTTGGACATATATTTTATTTTTTAAATTAAAATTTTATGAGTGGAAAATAATTTTTTGGCAATTGAAAATGTCAATTTAATGTATAACCGAACAATACAACATCAACAACAATAATATATCTAGTATAATTTTATAGGTGGAGTATGAGGATGTTGGATATACGTAGATCTTACTCAGCAATAACATATTTAATATAGTCCCACAAGTTGGGTCTGAGAATGATAGAATAAACCCAGACCTTACTTCTACATCGCGAGGTAGAGAGGTTGTTTCCGATAGACCCTCGGCTCAGGATAAATCAAAAACTATACGCAGACCTTAGTCCTGAAGGAAACAAAATTGAAAAAAAGGCAGTAGAAATTACAGCATAATAAATCTTATTCACTATGTTCCAATTTATATGACATGTTTTCCTTAAAAAGAGATTTAGAACCACACAAATATCTTTAGCTAATTTTAGATCATAAGATTTAAAGTCTTTTATTATTTCTTAAACTTTGTATTCAATCAATCTACATCGTATAAATTGAAACGAAGGGAGTATATAGCAAGAATTAAAATTAATCGGGGCTCTAAAATTATATCGAACGTTGGGTGAAAAACAAAAAAAAATGAAGTTTATATATTATTTAGGTATTAAAGGTAGTAGAATTTTTTTCTTATAAAGTTGGCTCCATCTGCCATTTTAACACCTTAATTTAGATTATTACATATTAAACCCTCCAACTCAACGAAATTGTGTTTATTGAACACCTTACGAAGTGACATCACTTGCTTTATATGTAACAAATCAGACCAATTAAATAAAAACATGTCAGCAAAGAAGAAAAAAGAAAGACACCTCACAAAATAAATCGTAACCCCCTCTCTTTCTCCTCCTGGAAAAAGATACTCCAACCAATAATTTTCTCACCTCGGGTGGTGAAGCCTGGCTAAGAATTCGATATAATTTAATAGCTTTGACTTAAATTTTATATTTATAATAAAAAGCTTATTTAATATATTTAAATAATTTATTCATAATTAGTAAATAAAAAAATTATGATCTAAAACACATAAACTAAAAATCCTGACTCGTTTCTTTTCGGTTTGAAACATGTTAATGTAATGGATACTTAAATATGTTTTGATTCTCTTAGTTGTGAATAGAGAACATTAATGGAACCCCATTCTCATTCAAGAATAACATGAGTTTACCGGAATAAATTATAACTTTTTAAAAAAAACTGGTAACTTTATAAATTATAACTTTCTTTAAATCACATCTCCATTTATGTTAGACTACAACTTTCTTCAAGTATTTTATCTCAACTGGTTGGAGTATTTGTGCTTTCCCAAACTGTGTTTAATTATGTTGTTTCCAGTGAGGCCTATTTTCCAATGGGGTGTTATGATCCATTGTAAGGTATGGAACTTGAGTCCCACACAGATATCACAATTGTGTTAATACGGGTTTATATAGCTTTGGGCTCTTCCACCGCACCATGGATGATGACATTGGTATTACAATGTTCGCCCAGGGTGCTGGCAATGGCGGAAGGGTGGTGATGCCTAAAGAATGTAATGAACATTTCTTTCGGCATTTAGCATATTGTGTTTAGTAGGTATACTTTCGTTAAGGTTAGTGTCTGATAGGTATAAAGGTCAGTGAAAGTGTAAAATTAAAAGTTGAAGTCAACTTTAAGGGCCAATTCTTTTTTACTGAAAAAAATGGTCAAAAGAATGTAGTTTGTGTACATGTTGGACTAGGCACATATTAATGGTAGGAAGTATGAAATTCTGAAAGTGGTTTCGTTCGGCTTCAACTCTTTGTTTTACATTTAATGGACCTATAAGTTGGTCAGGTCAAGCGGGCTATGCGCTCTTTCTTTCTGTGTGGGATGATATCGGGAGAAAAGGGAATGCATCGAGACGATGAACAAGACAACTAGTACATTTTTTAGTAATAAGTTTGAATTCAGTAGTAAAACTAAATTCTTGAAATTCACGAATCAGCTACATTTCCTTTTATTGACGTGAAAAAATTAGGGGTGAGCACGGATACAGGGTACCCAGATACCCGACCGGAACCGACACTAGCGGGTAGGTTCCGGATAGATATATTATAATAACGGGTAGGTTTCGGGTAGTAAAATTAGGAACCGATCAATGTCAGGTCCTGATCCGGTTCCGGTAAATAAAGACAGGGTACCCGGACCCGGAACCGATACCCGGAACCTATGAAATATTAAATATTTTTACTTTTTTAATTGTTAATAAAATAAATTGTAAAAGTAGAATCCAATAAAGATTTTTATAAAATTATTTAGTCAAATTATAATTTTAAGTGTCCATATAGTATTCGGCCCAGAAAAGTGCTAAAATTTTGTTTAGAGTTGCGGCCTATTTAGAATTCTCCAAACTTGTGGGTCTGATTTAAAACTTTACAAATATAGATACAATTTTTGCTAGAATTCGAATTTATGTGTTTTCGGACGAAATCAACACCACCATATACAAAATTTTGAGCAATTTGAAGTATCTTCGTCATCCATTACCGCTCAACAGAAACACATGTGTGGAACCCTAATTTTTTTTTTCTGATTTGTTCGTAGTATAGTGCATTTGTATGTTTCATTTTCAAGATTTGATTGTAGTTTAGTCTAGTTTTAAGTAGTATTTTTCTTCGATTCCCTCTTTCTTGACCCTAGGATTTTCTATCATGGACGTAACAAATTAAAGCAATGAAACAATATTATGGGACAAATTTTTGGGGGTTTTCTATTAACTGAAAAAAGGAATCACAAACTAAATGAAGAAAAGGAAATGAAATAGCTAAACTGCTGTGAAATCATGGCGTAATATCTGCACAAAAATTTACAGGGTACCCGGGAACCTACCCGGAACCGCAGGGTCCGGGTAGGTTCCGGGTAATGATTGCTACGAGTAGGTTCCGGGTAGTAAATTTAGGAACCGATCTTTTACTGGGTAAGGTCCGGATAGTTCAAAAAAGTTAGGATACCCGAACCCACTCACCCCTAGAAAACATTCATGATTACTGGAATTTTTCTGCTAATGTTTGATAGGAGAACTTAATTAACTTGTCTAAAGCAAACCATACATACAGAGGGAAAGCATTGAAATTACAAGAAATGAAATAAGATCAAAGAAATTTTCTTCAAAGTGGGAGGTAACTATGTTGACTTAACTACTTATTACTAGGCTGTTTGATTTCTATTTCTCTCTCTGTAGAAGGCCACAAATAAATAATGACTAAACTTTATATTACTAACCAGCTCAAGCTCACCTCGACTATTCCATCAAGGTTTAGGCAGACCGGGATCACCTAACTTCTTGGCCTCTGCTGAGATTTTAACCCTCGTCTCATATACAATTTATCACATTAAATGACCGCTAAGCCCCACCCTAGATGCTGGAACTATCTTATGTTCTTGTATGCTTCATAGTGCAACATGCAATTCTTCATCAGAACTCCATTTTTTAAATTGTTTGTTATTATTTAGGGGAGGCCGGGAGGGGAATATTACATTGGCGGATTCGAGTCCTCACCACAATATATGTATCATGTATCGACAGACTAATCAGTAACATAATAGCAGCATTACCTCTTCAAATGTTTCTAGAGTCCGTGGAACAACAGCCCCTCGCGATCTTATTGGACAGGATGCACGCAAGTAGGAAGATTGCAGCAGCACAAAATCACATGAAGATGATTTATGATTCTAAGCATAGAACACAAGTTCTCTATTGGTGATTGTGTATGTCGCAAATTGCAAGCTCATCAAAAGACTTCAGTGGCTATGCGGAGGGTACATAAACTTTCATCGAGGTATTATGGACCCTTAAGAGTTACAATACCCGACCCCAACTTGTTTGGGATTGAGATGTACTTGTTGTTGTTGTATATATATAGGTAGGGTCGCGTTCCATCAAAGTCTTAGGACTCTATTATTTTCTCCAATAATTTCATGATGTAAATACTAAGTACAAACAGACCAAGCATGCATTATTATTCTGTACAAAAGTTACGAAGAAGCTTAAGAAATCTACCACTAGCTACAAGAACTGGATGAAGTGAAATAGATTTGTATTTCAATCGAATCGACATTTAATCGACTAAAGTATGTACAATCATCAAGAAGTGCTAAAAGCTTCTCTATTATTGTCTAGTAAGCCTCAATCCACACTTAAATAGTTGAAAATAAAATGAAACTAAATGATACTTATTGGCACTTGGAAAACTTCAAGAAATATGATGATAAGCTCCACATCTGCAAAACAGAAAAAACACTACTAAAAGCTTCTTTACTCAGTAATAAAAGTTATGCTCTTCAAGACAAACATGTCATATTTTCACTATGCACCAGAAACATTCGGGAACAAAAGCAAAGCACAATGAATATAAATACTATGAACCGACAACGTAAAAACTAGTTTGAAGTTGAAAAATAGATTTCATGCAAATTGCACACTGAGCTTTTAGTATAGGTGTCCCTGAGCTAATAATCTACAAAGAAATGAGGGGGAAGGACAAATCAAACAAAGATTCTACTCCTCTTAGAAAGGGGATTTGAATCATTTTTCGATTTTTCATTTTGTTTTATGATCCCATCAGGCCCGGACAATTATTTACCAAAATCACAAGTCTCCGCAAAGTCAAGACCATGAATGGGGGTTGACACCTACCCAGTGCCGGAAGGTTAAGGAAATTGGTGACTGATGACAGGGGAGCCGCGACGGAACCCCGATAGTCAGTGCATATAACTTAAATCCAAAATACCAAGAAGATTCAAAAGGATTCCAACCCATTAGCCAAGATCATTGTGATCTCTGTTGAGTGAAACGAGGCTCCCAGCAAAAGCAAACATTGTTGGTGATCTGAAATACGGATATATCTCGCCATAATCACTGTGGCAAAGAACCAGATCATCTTCAGGAAATGTCAGCAATATAGCATCTCCTCCATGGCTCCAAGAGATTGTTTTACAATGCTCCATATTGTTAGATAAAATAAAGCCATATCGGTCATTTAGTCATTTTGCAAGTCAAAAAACTGAATCCTGGAACCCATAAGGAATGTCATATACACAACAGAAGAACCAGAGTTCTCAGTAGATTCAAACTATAAAAAAGTAAACACACGAAGAAGCAAAGGGATTTAACATCTATCATACCTCTCTATAACTGTCATCCTTTATAAAAACATTTCACTATAACAATCATGTCTTGTGTGGAACTAATCTTTCATGTTATGTTCTATTATATATTCTCTATAACAACAGTTTGCTATAGCAGCCAAAATATATTGAAACAAACAACGTTGTTATAAAGAGGTTTGACTGTACTATATTTATATAAAAAATAATTTTAACCTTGTATACGCAGTGTAATTTTTGACGAAGTAGATTTAGATGATACGTACCTATAATCCGCCTTAGTAATCACTTCTTTCTCCAAATCAACAGTTAAAGCACCAACACGATATCTACTATAGCGGAATACACTCACATCTCTCTCATTAGTGTGTATTTTTGTTGGATGTAAAAAAGTACAGGAAGTAAATAAATATTACAAGTGCTTCGAAATGATAAACAACAAAGAATACAACAACAATTTGTCAATCTTTTAAGCTTGAACTAGAACTTCAAATCTGGATCTTGTATTCAAAAATACAAGAACATGAACTGCTACACGTGTGGCTTGTAGAACCGATGAGAATCTGAACGGTTAGAGTCCTTTGAGTTTCAATTTCACACCCGAAACACTTAGCAACCAATTATATAATCACAACACCACCGGCTGAGTCGAGAGATGACTATTTGTCTTTAAGACAAGATTGCCCCGTATATATGCTTTTACATTAGTGGGAAATAGTCTCCCAAGATAAAACAACAACTAATCAACACTACAAAGAAAATAGATTGATTCTGACGAAGAAAAAAATATGAAACGACTTACTGAAGAATGGAAAATTTAGAGGAAAAGGAAGAGTTTATGCTCTTGTTCAAGACTTGTGTTATTTTTTTTGTTTCCTCTCTACTATCTATTTTTCTATCTACTGTCCACTCAAAATTAGAAGTAAGGTTTTCTCTATATAGTGTTTAGGATGAGGAGAGGTTGTTTAAGAGGTATAGTCATGGCCAGAAACGTTTTGTATGCTTTGTAACAAGTGCAAAAATATTTCAGAGTTGGCTTTCCCGTTGCTGGCAGCATTTCCTACTCCAGGGACCAAACTGTAAATACTAAACAGTTTGGGATCCAAAAAGATAATATCAGAAGCAACCCAATGACCCGCAACCCGCGAGACCTGAGCCCGAACCGGATGGGACGGGCGGGCGGCGACGCGCGTGTAGGGTTAGCCTTGAACCCAAGCACACCTAGGTCATCCCTCCTTCAAACACATGGGTTACCCATTGGGGTCCCAAACCCTTATCCAATTTTGAGGCTTATAAAAAGAACAATTCTTCTTTTTCTCACCAATGTGGTAGATTTATCTCACACCATATTTCCATGCCTCAAACACCTTAGACCAATATCTCTTTCATTTCTTAACGTAATTTGACGATCATTGTCCCTATGGTCATCTACTCACTTAGTAGATTATGCACGTGTGAGGAACCAAAGTCTCCAACATGCAGAACTCGAGTGTTTAAGTCATTAAAGATGGGTAGACACAACCCCCATCAAAGGCAAATTTCCAGGAATCCCCTCTTGAAAGAGACTTGGTGCACACAGGGTGCCAAACTTCAACAGTCTTTCAGCGGAAATATATTGAATCAGGAGAGGTAGCTTCCGCTTTGAACCTTTCATAGTTGAATACCACCGGACTTACTTACTGCGCGGTGAAAGTGATGTCTTGAACCGTTAGTGTTTAGTGTAAGCCAATACAATGATACCAACACAATAACTCTCCTTATTCGTTTTTATTTTATTGTCATGTCTGTTGTGGCCATGGACACACATGGATTCTTAAGTGCGTTCATTTGAGGTGGCCTGTCCTCGCACTTAAATAGGTGATCTCCTGCAAGATATCCTACTATACCCCACTTCCCAAGTGTTAGGAATTATTAAAAGTTTCCCCAACCTTAACCTCAACCGTTTGAGGATCGTTATAGGTTTGGAAGCTTAACCTTTACCCACCAGGCAGGAAGCACCTTAATGTCTATCGCGAGAACAACTTTGGATTCATGTTTCCTTACAGAAAATTATCCGAAGTGCTCTTTCTTCCACCGAAGCGCTCAACTGAACTTTTTGCAGCTTAGTTTTCTTATTGAACCAAATTCTTGGGATCTCCAATCAGTATGGTTGGGTTACCGCTGCAAAGGTTCGTATTGTTAGGGTTTTTAAGCTCATTCCCCTAGACAGACAGAATTCTTGATCTTCGGGTAGTCCCTTAGTTAAAGGATCTGCTATATTATCCTTTGATGTAATCAATGGGAATGACACCCGTTGTGATCAACTGCCATACGATCGTATGTCTCCGACAGATATGTGCAGACGCCGTCATCCGTGACCTTGCTAAAGCCGACTGGCTAGCCACATCGTCTAACTGCCGAAGGCACGGGTTTCTCCCAGTAAGGGACGTCCTCTAAGGAGTCGTGAAGTTACTCAACTTTTTATCATGCTTGTTTAAAGCAATAAACTCCAATTTCATCATGAAATGGCCGATGCAAGTTTTCTTAGAGGATTTTCCAAGACACACCATACACATTCACTTGTGGCTTTGGTGTTCTTCAAGTCCGATGTCCAGTTTGCATCATTGTGTTCTCCTAGAACCGCTGGACATCCAGAAAACCATAATCCATAGATAAGTGAATATTTCAAATATCATCATGTCCGATTTAACGCCTTCTATCAATCATTTTTTAGAATCACGAGTGAACCTTAGTTCAACTGATGTACTTTGTAAGCCGATATCAGGTTGGTTGTAGTTGTAAAATACATTAAACTACATGTGACCTGCGTATATCGTTCCTGGTATATGGATGCACCATGATTCCAATCAATTCTATGATTCATATCCATTGGTGGCTTCAATGAGACTGTCGACTACCTCACAAATGAGTTTGGAATTAGACCAGTCCGTTAGATGTCTTAGAAATTCCAATTCCTAAGATGCCATTTGTGATACCCATATCTTTCATATCAAGACTTTTGTTTAAATATGACTTCCACTTTCAGACTGTTGGCTTTCTAACTTCAGAGTCAATGTTTTTGTTGTCAGATTCATTATTTTTGTTTCACCTGAAACTTCTAGGAACCAAAAGGAATGTTCAGGAAGAAGCCCAACAGTCCAATCAAACCAACTCTGATCCTCCCCTTCTAACTCTCCAGTTAGGAAGGCTGTCTCAACATCCATGTCACACAAGACTGCAATGGCCCTGGATGTTAAGCTATTCATAGGAGAGCACATGTCCAAGTAGCCGAGGCCTTATACTCGTCAGTAGATCCATCTACTTTGTACTTAATTTGAGTATCCACTTTTACAACCCAAAGGTTATTTTCCCGGAGGAAAGTCAAACATTACACAAGTATGGTTCTATCCGATGAAATTTGTAGCTTCTTTCCAAAGCAACGCTTCTGGAGATGACAAATCTATGTTAATTATCCATCGTTCATTTCCAATCATACAAGCTAGAAGGCCTGGAACAAGTCTTTGTCCCCTCTTTGCTCCGTCTCGGTTCAACATCTAGAATCCATGAGTTCTGTAGATCTAGAACATTAAGTTCCGGATAGTCAGCAACTTCCGAGTCCTGTAGATCTGGAACGTCTGGTTTCGGATAATCAGTCACTCGCGGGTTCTTGTTAACCTCGAGCAATTACTTATTTTTCCTCTCAAGGAAAGTTATCTTCAAAGAACTCAACATTCTTTGACACCAAGAGGCGATAAGCACAACTGTTATTTGCAGATCTAATGGATATGCAATCTACAGTCTTGACCTATTTTGGTATTCCAATCTCTACCAAGACACCCCACATCACAACATTTGTAGGTGGGATCTTTTTCATGTTTCACATGGGGGGTTATCCTTATCCTTAACCGGAGTTCTGTTGAGAATCGCATTAGCAGTAAGGATCACCTTGCCCCAGATATTTTAGGCATACGACTTTGTGCTTGGCTAACACCGTTAGACTTAGGTGAGTAATGAGTAGTCGTTTGATGACCAATGCTTCACATTCTCCTCATATATCACTACAGATTCCTTAATCTGTATGCTTAGTTATTTTTGAACTTCTGATTTGTAGCGCTTATCCGCTTCAACATCTTCATCTTTGTTTTTCAACAAACAAAGGGGGTAATACGTTGTACCATCGTCAATGAAGGTCACAAAGTACTTATCTCCCTCCTCTATTTTGTACAAACTTCAAATTACCCATGTAGGTGTGACTATGTTCTAGAGAAACGGTGCTTCTTTCGCTATTCCTTTGACGGAATGGAAAGGGGATTTTGCCTCTTCTCCCACCTCACTTCATTTTGAGGGTTTATGTCGACAGAAGGCAACAATCTCAACTTCGTTAGCTTTTGAATGACTTTCTATTTAACATGTCTTAATCTATGATGACATAGATGCACGGATTACAAATATATCATTCATTTGGATACAAACATACTGTACCATTCTTAGTTATTACAGACCTGTTGGACTAGTCTTAAACTAGGTTGACAAACAACGTCCCTGAAACCAAGTTTGGGACATGTATCACCTTCTTTTAGAGTGATCTCATTCCCTAAAGTCATTTTGAGGACACCTCTCCAACCCCTTCAACTTTAGAGGTGGCGTTGCTTCATATGAACAACCTTTTGCCCGTGGTTAGGGCATAACCGGATCATATGTGATCTGGATATTCTGGCCCACTCCAGTTGCTTTGGTAAACTGAGTGTCCAATTTTTTTTCTGCCTTTCTTTTGGCCTTCAGATCATTTAAGACCTGGAAACTCTGGCCCACTCCAGTCGCCCGTAGGCTTTGTACGACTGAGTGTCCAATATCATCCTATCAAATAAAGGATCTTCTGTCAGATAGTGTGACAGGCTCAACGTCTTAAAATAAGTCATTATCTTTTAGTCTTCTTCCTTTGAGATTGGTGCCCATACAATTCTTGTCGCTTGCTTAAGAGTGGTAACAATTTTCGCACAGTTAGTGGATCTCTCTTCTTTGTATGTGTGAACATACTTTACACACTTTTAATAATTACACCTAAAAGAACGGATCTTTTAAGTTTTATTTTCCAATATTCAATCTTTAACCGTGAAGAAAGGTGATATAAAACTTCTGATTTTAAAGCGTAAGGAATATAATTTTTTCTAGAAAACATTTTCATATTTCTAGTCTTACTTTAAGTCCTTTTAATCAGACACCATTTAATCTCATTTTTGACAAAGAAGAAAAATAACTTATCCCAATTTCGGATTCTGGCCTACTTCAGTCACTTCGTCGGACTGAGTGTCAATTTCTTCCTTACCATAATTCGGATCCTTTGTCTGGGACAAATATAGGCCCTCTGCTACATGATAGAACAACATCTTCAGTCTTCTTCTCTTGTCTCAGTTGACATCCTCAGCCTCTCATGGGTGCTTGTTCCCACCACTCTCGGGAGCGGTGACACCATCAATACCTTGACCGTCAACAACATAATCAGAACTGTCTTCTACCAATAAACCACAACCATAGTCAGATTTGCTCACACAACCGTTGACCGATATCTTTCGAACACTAATACAATCTTGTCTTAAAATTGTTGGATATAAAGCAATACGGGAAGTAAATAAATATTACAAGTGCTTCAAAAGGATAAACAACAAAGAATATAACAAGAAGTTATCAATCTTTTAAGCTTGAACTAGAAGTTCAAATCTGGATCTTATATTCAGAAATACAAGCACATGAACTGCTACACTTGTGGCTTGTAGAACCGCTGAGAATCCGAACGGTTAGAGTCCTTTGAGTTTCAAGTTCATACCTGAAACACTTAGCAACCAATTATATAATCACAACACCACCGGTTGAGTCGAGAGATGACTCTATGTCTTTAAGACAAGATTGCCCGGTATATATATTTTTACGTTAGCGGGCAATAGTCTCCCAAGATAAAATAACAACTAATCAACACTACAAAGCAAATAGGTTGATTCTGACGAAGAAAACAAACATGAAACGACTTGCTGAAGAATGGAAAATTTATGCTCTTGTTTAAGACTTGTGTTATCTATTTTTTTCCTCTCTACTGTCTATTTTTCTGTCTACTCAAAATTAGAAGTAAAGTTTTCTCTATATAGTGTTTAGGAGGAGGAGAGGTGTTAAAAGGTTGTTTAAGAGGTATAGTCATGGCAAAAAATGTTTTGTACGTTTTGTAACAAGTGCAACATGTTGGCTTTCCGTTGCTAGCAGCATTTCTTGAAACTTCAAGGACCAAACTGTAAATACTAAGTAGTTTGGGGTCCAAAACGATAATATCAGAAGTAGCCCAGCAGCCCGGACCGGACGGGCGGGCGGCATCGCGCGTGTGGGGCTAGCCTTGAACCCAAGCACACCTAGGTCCTCCCTCTTTCAAACACATGGGTTACCCCTTGGGGTCCCAAACCCTTATCTAATTTTGAGGCTTATAAAAAGAACAATTCTTCCTTTTCCCACCGATGTGGTAGATTTGTCCCACCGTATTTCCATGCCTCAAACACCTTACTTCGTTGACCAATATATCTTTCATTTCTTAACGAAATTTGACGATCCTTGGCCCTACAGTCATCTACTCACTTAGTAGATTATGCACGTGTAAAGAAGCAAAGTCTCCAACATGCGAAATCCGAGTGTTAAGTCATTAAAGATGGGTGGACGCAACCCCCATCAAAGGCAAATTTCCAACATTTTTTTATCAGAAACATGGTTGATATGAACGACAATTCTCGGTGTGGATAACAGAGAACACCACGATTTGCAAACGAAATGGAATTGAAAGAGAGATTTCATTGGCAATCTATTGAGGATATTGATCTCCATACAACAACAACGGTAAGAATTAAGAAGTGAAAGTAACTTCCCATGGCCATATTTACTGATCTTAGAACTAGAGCAGCATTGAGGACATATATATTTTCATCAAGTCAGATAAAACTTTCTTTTTTTTGGTTTTCTATCCGGCGTCCCGTACCCCCTTTGAGGCCCGACTAATCTGAATTTGTGTCGGGTAAGACATGAGTTTTTTTTCATAGGACTCAAGCACGAAACCTCTGACCAAGGTTAAGGATCAAATCAGATAATTTAACCTATTCTGACCCTCGTGATTTTTATCTACGCACATTTAACCCTAAATTATATAAAATGTATATTTTTTATCCTTTACAAATGTTAAATTTGGATTTAGATTATTTTTTAGAACTAAATGTTGTTACATGATTAATGTATTAACAATATAGATGTAACATAATATATGTGTAACTAGAAAATTTAATAGTTAATAATTTATTAAGTTTGAGAAGATTAACCGCAGAAGGATGACGATCAGTTAAGGTTAAATGTGTTTAACCGAATATCATAAGGATCTAAATCATAATTTGTCAATATTTCAGAGTATAAATGGTAGGAATTTCCGTATTAATTAAGTTAGATAGAAAAATATAATATGTAATATACTTAGTTTACTGTAACTATGGAGTGTGATGAGTTTTTTCCGTTAGAAATTTAGAATAGTTCACAAGAGAGTGAGGGTGCTTAAAAGATGGGGAGATTTGGTATATACTTAAAAGGAGGGATTTTGTTATCAATTTGAAACGTGATGGAGGACATATAAAAATAAAAAGAGGATATCATCTTAATTAGTTATTAAAATTGCAAACAAATGTGGCTTAATTGTTTGAATATCCACAAGGAATCTATGCCTCACTGTATGTGTTTTTTTCGGGTTTCCTACCCCTGTTCATGAAAGTATATGTATGTCTTAGAGACAATCTATATTAGAACAAATGTACTTTATACACGTTCGTATTATTATTAATGGAGATTAATATTTTGGCATTTGCAATTATTGAATTATTAGTTGATTGTTTGTAATATTCTATAATATGCATCCCTAGAGGTTACATTGTTATTAATAGTGTGAGTTATTAATATTATAACGTAACTCTTAAAATAGCCTCGACTAATGATCATCGAGAATTGGATATCGATGATATGTGATAAGTCGACATGTGGTCTGCATCACATCCTTAGAGGATGTAGCTTATCTCACCTGCTATGAGTAATGGCTACTCGTGATGGACACATGGATACTTTGGAAGTATTGGCATAACATGCTGATATACTGTTTGTTATACATGTCTAAAGTATGATCAGCGTTTGTGAGATAAAAGTCCTTAGACTTGAGGTCAATACACACATTGTCTACAGAGTAATATACTTTGATCATGTCGTAAGCTCAAATGTCTTATAGGTTGAGATACGGCTTGTATTTGGTACATTACGATATGGATTAAAGGTGGTAGTTGAGCCAAAATTAGGATTCATTCCTCGAGTGTATATTCGAGAGAACACTCAGCTTCTCAGTGATATTGGGTTGACTAAGTCGTTGGCCAACGCAATAGACATATCTAGAATATGCTCTTGTTGTCAACCAATATAGATAAGATATAATGATCAAGCCATTTGGATAGACACTTGGCAAATTCAAGTTTGATCGAGTGCGTCGAGAATGAAAGAACTTTATCTTCCCACATAAAGGTTCAGTTTACTGGATTCGTGTAAATATAATTCACATATTGAGTTCATCTTACGGCGCCATCTATTGGAATCGAGATATTTAAATTAATAATAACTATGAGATAATTTCTATTTGTTGAAAATTATTTAATTAAGTCAAGATAGGATTTTGGATTTAATTAAAATGTGCTGAAAATATTTTGTGAAAAGGGCAAGGCGCCGCGACGCCCAATGAGAAGAGCCACGACGCTAATTGGGCAGCATGCCAAATCAGGTTGGCCTGCTGCAATTCGTTTGGGTCAAGCTTTGAGCCCAACCCAAAATCTGAATTTTGCCCTAATTTCACCTATATATAGAGCACCTCCTCATTCATTATTTGATACATTATTCATATATTATTCTAAGTCTTAGAGACCTAGAATAAAACCCTCTCTTGAACCTCTGCCGAATTTCCTAGCTGTTCGAAGGAGGTATACATCGAAGTTCTTGGAACTTGTTGTCGAGGACCAATTGCGTGCGCACCCTCGAAAATTACTAAAAGACTCCAAGGTTTCCAAACCGTAAGTATTCTATCAAAGTATTACGGTTATATACATGTTATGTATTGACGTATTTTATATTACTACATAATCATCATACAGTTCATCGCTTGTTGGGTTTGAAACACAAAATTTCAAAATTCGCTGCATACACGAACCCAACGAAACCTACAGTGGCATCAGAGTTAGGGCTATTTTGTGTGATTATGTTGTAATCATTAATAATAATATGGGTTAGAATTTGTTTAAATCTGAAATTTTATGTCATTTAAAGCTTTAAAACCTAATATCTTAAAGGCACATCATACTTGTCTTCGAAACTATTAAACAATGATGTAATCGAGGAAGTCATTCTGATCTAACTCTTCTAAGTCGATGTGCATAACCGGTTCATTGCGAACATGGTGCACTGAAGCAAAGAACGAGAAGGGATTGGATGATGGTCGATGAACGTGTTGTTTGATAGTGAAGGGTAACGAAGATGAATCTGCAAATTTGACCCTAAATCAATTTTAGGGTTTCAGAAATGCAGATTTTGTGTTTCTGAGACGGAGGCGCCGCGATTCCATGATGGAGCACTGCGGCGCCACCTAGGGTTTGACAAGACGTCGAGGCTCCATGGTGGAGCGCCGCGACACTATTCATCCCGACGAGAAAAAAAAATCAACGCGACACTATTCATCCTAACGAATTTTTCTTTTTTTGAATTAAAAACTGAATTTTTAAAAGTTTCAGATTCAGATTCTGAAGTTTGAGAGTTTTAGAATCTGAAATTAAAACTTTTTCAAATAAGCAGATTTGGTCCTTTGGGGCAAATCTGTAATTAATTTAAATTTTGGAAATTACAGACAGGTCCCAGAAATCTTAAAATATTTTCTTAATATTGAAATTGGATTTTCTGAATTTAAAGGGGTTCAAAATTGAAATTTTAAATTCTTAAGGAACTAAACTGTAAATTCTAAAAATTTGGAATTTACAGAAATACCTTGAAAATCAGTTTTTAAAGACAGAAAATGTTTAAGGGACTGTTTGGATTAGACTTAAAATTTAGAGTTTAAACAAGTTAACCCATGATTATTATTAATTGTATATTATTGAATAATAGTTAAATTTTAGAGTTTAAACAAGTTAACCCATGATTATTATTAATTGTATATTATTGAATAATATACGAACTATATGCTAAGTGTTTAAATGCGTACATTTAATTATTAGCATAATGTCCGCTATAACTGTCTAGGTAGGTGGCTCCCTGTAACTGATCAAACCATCTTATATCATGCCTATTGGGTTGATAGTTCCCAACTAAATGTGTTTTTAGAAATTGAATGATTAAATGTCGTATTGGATCATCTGGGCGGATCTAGGAGGGATCCGGGGTGTTGAACACCCTCAGTAAAAAATTATATTGTATATGTAAGATAATTTTATTTATATATATATATATATATATATATATATATATATATATTCGAGTGGCTTAAAATTCATCTTGAGATTCTAAATTTAAATCTAGACATTATATTTTTATTTTTCAAATATTTTAATGAAAATTCTAAATCTGCTAGTGAGCATCCTAGTTGCTGCCTGCTGACTTCACTTTTCATAACTTTGTCTCTTCGCCACATGCAAATTTTCCTCGTTGAAAAGTATTGAAAGGGAATGAGGTGCAACTATAGGTGGCCAGTGGGCCGGGATCGGGTCAGTGGGGTCGGGACCGACGGGAACGGGTCGGGGGGGAGGGGCGGGATCGGGAAAGGCGGGATTCGCCGCCGTCCCATCCCATTTCCGATCCCATCGGAATCAGGTCGGGGCGGGACCAGGATCGGGTCGGTTTTTTTTTTGCACTTAATTTAAAAAATAACATATATATAGAAAAACTCAATAATTAAACAAGATAGTGTAATAAAAATATCCCAAGGTTATTTTTGTGCCTCTTATATTATTTAATAGACATATGATTTTTTTGTAATACAAATACACTTGTCAAAATTACAACTTTGTGGTGTTGTTCAAAAGTTGCAAATTACATAGTAAAATTGCGATTAAAAAAATTACATTTTGAAAAAACTCTGTTCTAGTTTCTTGATAATTTCCTCTGGTTCTTCAGTTGGAATTGATATTTGTTGGTCAAATTGCTCCACGTCGCTTCCACCACATTTGGATAAGATTTTGGTGTAGTTTTCGTCTTCTTCTTCGTTGATCTCCGGTTGACTGCACCTTCTCTACTCCACTCGTATCCAATCTCTGAATAATACTACAATCTCCAAGCTGTCTCCAGCTAATGAGTGTATGTGCTCTCCTATTTGATATCTGCCGGCAGAAAAAATGCTTTCAGACGCCGTTGATGACACTAGAATATTCAAAACATCTCGGGCCATCATTGAAAGTGTTGGAAAGGTCTTCTCATTCCCTCTCCAGTATTTCAGCACGTCTTCACGTCCTTCTTCATTGAGAACTGCTTGGTATGGTACAGAACCCTGCAAAACAAAAATATCAAACTCGCTAATTTGGTTAGTAGCGGTACGACCGCACATTCTATTTATGAGGCTTCCAATACAAGCCACAGAAATAACATGTCTTTTGTGAGGTTGTGTTGAAGAAGAAGAAGATGGTATGGAAGTCGGTAGGTTGCTAGCACTTTCTTGTTGGTAAAACCTATATACTTTTTTGCATTCGTCTTCTACGCTAGACAACACTTCTTCTTTAGTTTGTTCAATAGGTGGTGGGTGATTTGGAATTTTGGGACTTGGAGGTGGTAGTACTGCTATACAATCGTAAATAGTTTTAATAAGTGATTTAGTATCGTCTATTTTAATAGTCTTATTTACCAATAATATAAATAGTGAGAATAGGAATAATTTTTTTATTATTTTGATAAACATTTTTTTAATAGCTGCCTTATAAGCTGGTTTATCTATATATTCATTAAGCAGTAAAAATATTAGAGCTATATAAAACAACATAGTTGAAATAGTATGATAATATATACTGAAAAATTCTTTTGTTGCTTGAAAAAATTTCTCTAAAAATACAATAAGTTTGGAAATTTTTCCTCAATTGCTATCTACAACCATATCAGCTGGATTTTGATTATGAGAGTTAAAAAATAAATTTATAGGTTTTCTATAGTCATAAGCAACAAGTAGTTGCTCGTATAAAGAATTTCACCTAGTGGGTACTTCTTCTGAAAATTTTCTATAAGGTAGTTGGCAATCGTGACAAGTTTTTTTATATTCTTTTCTTCGTTGTATTCTATTATTTTTAAAAATAAAGTTTATAGAAAATTGTATTTTACTAAGAATGTCTTCAAAAAGTGATAGACCATCCTTTACAACTAAGTTATATATATGATACACACATTTTATATGAAAATAATCTAAAAAAGATGGAGTTAAACTATTTTTTAAAATTGTAATAGCACGGTTGTTAGAAGAAGCATTATCTAATGTAATAGTCATAATTTTATCAGTTATTCCGTAATAATCGCACACTTGATAAATATTTTCTGCAATAAAAGTATCAGTGTGTCTATCATCTATATATCTATACGCTAAGATACGTTTTTGCATAGATCATTTATAATCTATCCAATGACATGTTACCGTTAAATAATCATGGTCTTTAGTACTACAGCCTATATCAGAAGTGATAGCCACTTTGCCATTAAAATGATATAATGAATAACGTAAATATTGTTGATATTCATGTGCAAATTTAAATACATCTCTCTTAACAGTTTATCTAGGAAAACCGTTAAAAGCAGGATTATACATATCTGTAATGTAATGAATAAAACTGGGAGATGAAGGAAATGAAAAAGGCGAACCCTCCACATCAACTAATTTTGTTATTGCTTCCCTATCTATATGTTTATTGTAATTAAGGCCTACAATTCCCCCATCGTGGGTTAATTTGACCCTGTACTTGGTCCGAGACAGTATGTGAACCTTGTCTAGATGGAGCGGGCGTTTGCAAACCCGGTTTTGAAGTCTCGTATTGGGAATACCTAGCTGGATGAGCCCTTGCTATGTGTCTCATTAAACCCCTCATCCCATCGTGACCTTTTCCAGTTTTAAATTTTAAAACATTTTTACAAATTTTACATCTAGCTACTTGATTTTCTACGTCCCTATCAAAAAATGTCCATGCATATGATTTTAATGGTCGTTTTGTTGGACCTCGACTAATACTAGGGGGAATATGAGGCATTTCAGTTGAAGTTGCACTAGTGAGTGTGTTGTCATCTACATTAGTGGGTGTATCATCTAGATCATCGTCTAAATTAAAATCTTCTTGAGTTCCAAAAAATAGCTCCCCGTCTAAATCTAATGGTATTGTAGGAAAATGTTCAATATCAACAAAATCATCCTGTGTAGGAATAGGATTTTGTCTAGAAATAGGATGACTAGAAGAAATACCCTTGCCCTTGTTGCCCCTACTTTAAGAAGCCTGACCCCTACCAGTAAGCATACGTTTAAATCCTTCCATTATAAATTTATAATTATACTAATAAATAATTAAAGTAAATGAAATTAAGTGTGCTAAATAAAATAAACAGACAATAATAATTTAATGAAGGAACGAATGTACCAAACGTCGACGTGTAATCGAGAGGTTAAAAATTGAAACTTTGCTCGATGGAAGATCCTCAAACTAGTTGCCAACTTCACTCCTAAATGAATAAATAAAATTCAATATTTAGTAGACGATGTAGACTTGTAGAGAGATAGATTGAGATATTAGAGAGATTGTAGGAAGATTTATGAGAAAGATGAAGAGAAAAATAGGTATTTATAGTTGAAAAATTGGGTTAAAGTGTAAATATAATAACTTATGGGTTAAAAATAAATATTAAGGGGGTTGGGGGAGGGGGGATGCCAAAAATGACAGTTGCACAACGGCCAAAATGTAAAATGGCCATTGGTGCAATGACTATTTGTGCAAAGGGGGGGATTTCGGGTCGGGTTCAGGGCAGGATCGGGGTGGGACCGGACCGGGATCGAGACGACCCGGCACACTGGTCAGCCATAGGTTAAAATCTCCAAAACTAAAATGTTCACCAAATTTTAAATACAAATCTAAATTAAAACGCGTCGTCCATTATAATTGTTAGAGTGCAAGATCCTTTTTAACGATACGAGTATTTATGGCAAAGCATTTGCTCTAAGTCTACGAGGACCCAGACTCTTTCATAGATGTGTTTTGAATGTAAAGGTACATGATAAACTTTTATGAGTATTTACACCAAAGTGTTAGCTCACAAAGGCCAAATTTACTTAGATACATAAACACAGTCGTGTAATGGGGTTGACTTGCTTAGACAAATCTTGGCGCCAAAGTGTCAGACTAATCTAAGGACGCAAGATTAAATATAATATTTGATCAACCAAGAGTTTCAAATAAGTTTTGCAATTGATTTAGAACCTACCAAGATGTGTTATTGAAGTTATCAGTCAAAGCAAACGCGGAGATAGCATAGGCTTGGATCTTGGCCCATTATGACCTTAAATTAATATAGGTTCGTATTCTACCATGGGGTCGTAGAAGTATGTTAAAATAATAGGAGCTAATTAAACAAAAGTCCATGTTGATTAGTCTAAACGAATGTTTATAATAGGAAATAAATTTGAGTTTAATTTCCTGTCTATCTAACTCTTCAAATTATCAAAATGTCGAGCCTATCTTTGAAAATGTTGATGGAAATGAACAAACTTACTAGACCCAACTATCTAGACTGGCTAAGGAATCTGAGAATTGTTCTAAGGAAGGAAAAGATAGAATACGTATTGGACAAAGTATTCCCCACAGTCTCTGCCGAGGATTCTGGAGAATATGCCACATTCGATAAGGTAGCCTACCAGAGACAACACGAAAACATGGGCCCTAACGAAATGCTCGAACACTTGAAAAGTCTCTACGACTCTCAGTCCCAAATTATGGAATATGAGTTGTTGATAGAACTCTTCAAGTGTAAGCTAAATAAAGGAGGCCAAGTGTCTCAGCATGAGTTGATGATAGGGCTGATAGAAAGGCTATCCTCGATTGGTATAAAGCTGCAGAAAAACGTCGCTTTCACCCTCATCCTGAACTCTATCCCTCGTTCGTTCGAGAATTTTATTGTATATTACAATATGAACGGAACGAAGGCGAGTCTGCCGGTGCTGCATAACATGCTCAAGACCTTTGAATCTTCAACTACCAAAGGCAAAGTTGTGCTCATGGTGAGCTCTACTAGCCGGCCCAAGCCAAAAGGTAAGGAATGACAGAAGAAGAAGGGCAAAGCATTCGCTGCGCCCTCAGCTACGAAGCCTAAAGGAGGTGTGAAGAAGAAGAAGGTGAATCCGGCTAAGGATGTATGCCTCAACTGTAACAAGAAGGGGCATTGGAAGAAGGACTGCACTGCACCATGAGGAGGAAAAGCACCAGGTGCTTCTACCTCTAGTGGACAAGGTATGTACGTCATTGAATTAAATATGTCTATAACTAACTCTCATTCCTAGGTATTGGATACCGCTTGTGGCTCATACATTTGTACCAATGTGCAGGGGCTAACCGACAGCAGGAATGTTAGACCAAGAGAGGTGGACCTACGCGTTGGAAATGGAGCACGAGTGGATTCTGAGCGCGTAGGAACTTATAGATTAAATTTTCCTTATGGCTATTGTCTAGTGTTAAATGATTATTACTATGTACCCTCGTTAATGAAAAATATCATTTCTATCCCTGTTTTGGACATGAAGGGTTTTTCCTCAAATATTTATAATGGCAGTCATGTACTGTCTTTTGATAATGTTATATATATAACTGCTCCTCTTGTGGATGGATTATATACACTAAACTGTAGTCGAGAAATATTCAATGTACAAAATAAATGAGCTAAGATAAGTAATAGAAACTCTACCTACCTATGGCATTGTAGACTTGATCATATCAATGAAACAAGGATAGCAAGGTTAAGGAAGCTTGACTACCTCGAACCATCTGACTTGGAGTCTTATGGTAACTGCGAATCCTGTTTGAAAGGTAAGATGACCAACAAGCCACTTTCTGGAAAGGGTGTGCGAGTCAAGAAGGTGCTTGAGTTGGTACATACTGATGTATGTGGACCATTCTCGACTCAAGCTAAGGGAGGTTTCCCTTACTTCATTACTTTTACTGACGACTTCACAAGGTATAGATATGTGTATCTTATGAAACACAAATCTGAGGCCTTCAAAAAGTTCAAGGAGTACAAGTCTGAAATAGAGAAACAACACGCAACGAGTATCAAGACCCTTCGATCTGATCGATGAGGTGAATACTTGAACAAGGAGTTTCTAGATTACTTAAAGCTACATGGAGTCCAATCATAATGGATACCTCCTAGAACACCACAGATAAATGGTGTTGCCGAAAGGAAAAATTGAACCTTATTGGATATGGTTAGATCCATGATGAGCTTCTCAACTCTACCGAACATACCTTTGGGGACATGCTATACAAACCTCAATATATGTTCTGAACATGGTTCCTTCCAAGTTAGTAAAAAAGACACCATATTAGATATGGTGTGACAAGAAGCCGACTCTTAAACATATGAGACCCTGGGGTGCCCTGCATATGTTAAGAAGATGCTCACCGGCAAGTTGGAATTCAAAAGTGAGAAATGTTACTTCATGGGGTATCCAAAGGAAACTAAGGGATACTACTTCTATCTTCCTGGAGAATATAAGGTCATTGTTTCCAGGAATGCAACTTTCCTTGGAGAAGAATATGTCTACAAGGAACATAGTTGCACAGAGATAGAACTTGAAGAAATTCAAGAACCGTGACATAACATAGTGGTTGAATCCTTGCCGAATGACCAAGGTAAGAATTCAGTGGGAGTATTTGGCGAAGATTGGGTACTTCAAGTACGCCCTTCGGCTAGTGGGAGTGTTACGAGGAACAATGCAGAAATGCAAAAATTTCCTACACATCCTTTGGGAGTAGATACAATAGTTGCACCTCCTCCCATTCAGGAAATACATGAAAATGATATTCCTAAAAACTCTCAAGTTAGTTAATTATCCAACACACAAGAACCCTCTCACAGTCAGAACATACCAAGCACTGAACTACAAAACAATAAACTCCGTAGGTCCACTAGAACTCATCGTCCTCTTGAAAAACTAAATCTACTTATGGAAACACACAGTGAGATAGATATTCCCTATAACGATGAGCCTACAACCTATAGCGAAGCAATGTTGGACATTAATTCGAAGAGATGGAAAGAAGCCATGAAATCCGAGATGGAATCTATGTACATCAATCAAGTGTGGAACTTGATTGATTTGCCAGCTGGGGTTAAACCCATAGGATGCAAATGGGCCTTCAAGAAGAAGATCAATTTATTTGGCAAGGTACAGACTTATAAAGCAAGGTTGGTGGCTAAAGGTTATAATCAACGGTCTGGGGTCTATTATGATGAAACCTTTTCACATGTTGCTAAGATTAAGTCCATTCGGATTTTGCTTGCAATAGCTGCATATAATGACTGACATTTGGCAGATGGACGTCAAAACCGCTTTCCTCAATGGTAATCTAGTTGAGGAAGTGTATATGAAACAACCTGAGGGTTTTTTGTCTGAGTCCAAACCAAATGTTGTATGCAAGCTACAGAAGTCCATTTATGGGCTTAAGCAAGCCTCGGGGAGTTGGAACATTTGCTTTGACAAGGCTATCAAGTCATTTGATTTTGTCTGAAGCAAAGAAGATCCCTGTGTTTACAGTAAACGCAGGGATATGCGTATTGCCTTCATTATTATATATGTAGATGACATATTGATAATGGGAGACAATAAGACTATTTTACAGTCAGTCAATGAGTGGTTGTCCAGTACCTTCATGATGAAGGATTTAGGTTAATCCTGCTACATTCTGGGAATTAGGATATATAGAGATATACCTAATAGATTGTTAGGGTTGTCACAGTCAGTCTACATAGACAAAGTTCTTAGACGTTTTTCTATGAAAAATTTCAAGAAAGGCGGTCTACCTATGGGTCAAGACATCAAGTTATCTAAGAAGGACATTCCTTCTAATGCTATCGAACTTGAGCGCATATAGAGGATCCCATATACTTCAGCTATATAATCGATCATGTATGTCATGACATGTACTAGGCCAAATGTGGCCTTTGCACTTAGTATAACTTACAAATTCCAGCAGAATCCTGGGGAAGAACACTGGAAAGCAGTCAAGAGTATTCTTAAGTATCTTAGATGAACTAAAGATTACTTCTTAGTCTATGGTGGGGAAGAAAATCTAGTTGCTACTGGGTACACTGATGCTAGCTTCCAGACGGATCTTGATGACTTCAAATCTTAGTCTGGTTACATGTTCATTTTCAATGGTGGAGCAGTGAGCTGGAAAAGTTCCAAACAAGCTACAACTACTGATTCGACAACAGAAGTTGAGTACATTGCTGGATCGTAAAACTGGTAAAGAAGCTATAGCGATTTCTGAGTTCCTGAAGGAACTAAGGGTAGTTCCAAGTGCCAGTTGTCCAATAACTATTTATTGTGACAACACTGGTGCGATTGCACGGGCTAACGAACGAAGATCAACAAACATAAACAAGCATGTACTAAGGAAATATCACATACTCAGGGAGATGGTGGAGACTGAAGAGATTAGATTAGACTATGTTCCCACAAACAATAATCTAGTTGACCCATTCACTAAACCAGTAAGCTTAGTCAAGCATAATGGTCATTTTGAGAATATTGACATTAGATATGTTAAAGATTGGCTCTAGACCAAGTGGGAGATTGAAAGTATATGTATGTCCTAGAGACAATCTATATTAGGACAAATGTACTTTATACACGTTCATATTATTATTAATGGAGATTAATATTTTAGCATTTGAAATTATAGAATTATTAGTTGATTGTTTGTAATATTTTATAATATACATCCCTAGAGGTTACATTGTTATTAATAGTGTGAGTTATTAATATTATAACGTAACTCTTAAAATAGCCTCGACTAATGATCATCGAGAATTGGATATCGATGATATGTGATAAGTCGACATGTGGTCTGCATCACATCCTTAGAGGATGTAGCTTATCTCACCTGCTACGAGTAATGGCTACTCGTGATGGACACATGGATACTTTGGAAGTATTGGCATAACCTGTTGATATACTGTTTGTTATACATGTCTACAGTATGATCAGCGTTTGTGAGATAAAAGTCCTTAGACTTGAGGTCAATACACACCTTGTCTACAGAGTAATATACTCTGATCCTGTCATAAGCTCAAATGTCTTATAGGTTGAGATACGGCTTGTATTTGGTACATTACGATATGGATTAAAGGTGGTAGTTGAGCCAAGATTAGGATTCATTCCTCGAGTGTATATTCGAGAGAACACTCAGCTTCTCAGTGATATTAGGTTGACTAAGTCGTTGGCCAACGCAATAGTCATATCTAGAATATGCTCTTGTTGTCAACCAATATAGATAAGATATAATGATCAAGCCATTTGGATAGACACTTGGCAAATCAAAGCTTGATCGAGTGCGTCAAGAATGAAAGAATTTTATCTTCCCATGTAAAGGTTCAGTTTACTGGATTCATGTAAATATACTTCACATATTGAGTTCATCTTACATCGTCGTCTAGGAGTTCCGTGTAGACCATAATATGATTAGTGTCGATATGTGAAGACATGTATGGTAATACTATGTCAATTGTTTCTTCGATTTAAGGGTGTATTGAGAAAGTGTTAAATATTCAATTTAAAATCGAGAGATTTAAATTAATAATAACTATGGGATAATTTCTATTTGATGGAAATTATTTAATTAAGTCAAGATTGGATTTTGGATTTAATTAAAATGTGCTGAAAATATTTTGTGAAAAGGGCGAGGCGCCGCGGCGCCCAATGTACAGAGCCGCGACGCTAATTGGGCAGCATGCCAAATTAGATTGGCCTGCTGTAATTCGTTTGGGCCAAGCTTTGAGCCCAACCCAAAATATGAATTTTGCCCTAATTTCACCTATATATAGAGCACATTCTCATTCATTATTTGATACATTATTCATATATTATTCTAAGTTTTAGAGACCTAGAATAAAACTCTCTCTTAAACATCTACCGAATTTCCTAGCTGTTCGAATGAGGCATACATCGGAGTTCTTGGAACTTGTTGTCGAGGATCAATTGCGTGCACACCCTCGGAAATTACTAAAAGACTCCAGAGTTTCCAAACTATAAGTATTCTATCAATGTATTACAGTTATATACATGTTATGTATTGATGTGTTTTATATTACTACATAATCATCCTACAGTTCGTAGCTTGTTGGGTTTGAAACACAAAATTTTAAATTTCGCTGCGTACACGAACCCAACAATAACCTACAGTTCGGTATTGAGGAACCCGTGTTCGGTATTCATATTGGGGTCTCGACAAATGTGGATTCGCATCATGTAAAACTCATTGAAGGGGGAAATTAACACTCCCTACCATTATTTTTCAACCCAGGACTTGACCTTGAGACTTCTTATTAAGAGTTGAGGGATCCTATTTGTCCCACCACAACTCTTTGTGTACCTCATTATACGTTGCTTCTAGATGTTAGTGGCAGAATTCTTTCAAATTTTTACAGAAGTTGAAAATGGTGTTTGACAAATTCTTATTTAGATAGACAAATTCTTTTATACCCTGAAATATTTACAAATTCTTATTTAGACCCGTATGATATTTGATTAAACACATTTAACCTTCAACTAATTATGATTCTTCTATTGTGATCTTCACAAACTTAACTAACTATTGACTAATAAATCATCTGGTTACCCTAATGTTACATATCATCATCGAGGATTGCATAGCTTGTAAATCCAGGATATACTTCGGTGGGAAAATTACAGCCTAATACTTTGGGTGATCTAGTTTACAAAATAGTTAGAAATGTATAAATGTTGTATATTTATACTTAAATATACCTATATTATATATAATATATACATATATTGTACGTGTAATATACATATATTATACGTATAATAACATATATATCAGTGTATTTTGGGCTACTGCCGATAACTAAGTTTGACCGACAATACATTTACGTAAGACGCCCTACTTGGGCTGCTACAAACCAAATCACCAAATAGTGAGTTAATGGGAAAGCGGGCCAAGCTCCGTAAAATCCCAACGACGCTCTTATTACAAAAATTTCTACCTCATGGAAGGAAGTCGACGACGAGAATTTCTAATGACAGAAAAGAGTAGTACGCATACTTTCACAATAGTCTCGTCCACAATCAAATCAATGTTCGCCCATCAAAAATCATCTTTGGAAACATGTTCTATTGAAATTTACTCAATGCATCGCAATACCTGGAAAAGGGTTAGGAACTCGTGCTCGAGTAGTGATGAAGTCACTGGAAATGAGAGAGATGTGAATGTCAGTCGCTCAGGACTTTTTCGACGTATAGGAGTAGTGTCTTCTCGAGTAGATTTTCTGATGGTGCTTTAACTGTTGATCTGGAGAAAGAAGTGATTACTGAGTTTGATTTTAGGTACGTATCATCTGAATCCCCTTTGGTGAAAGTTACACCGCATATACAAGGTTAAGAAATATTTTTATGTAAATATAGTAGACGTTGGAGCGATGAAAGAGATATTATATTGTTGGCAATTCCTGAAGAGGATCTAGTTCTATGCAACAGCAAATACGGACAGAGATATTCCTGTTACACTAGAGCAAGTTATTCAACAAGTTTTTATTTTGTTGGGAGCCTCGTTTCACCCGATAGAGATCATGATGATCTTGGCTAATAGGTGGGAATAATTTTGAATCTTGTTCGTATTTTGGATTTAAGTTACATATATTGATTGCATGAAATTTTTTTATACTGTCGGTGTATAACACTTAGTTTCTTTGAATAATTTTGTTCCTAAATATTTCTGGACCTGTGTTGTCAAAGGCTCATTTAAGACATGTTGGAAATTTACTAATGTGGGATTGAGTTTATCCCGTCTTTAATGACTTAAACATGCGATCCCCATAAGTCGAAAACATCATTTCTTCATACATGTCTAATCTACTAAGTGAGTAGATAATGTTAGTACCAAGTATCGTCAAATTTCGTTAAGAAATGAAAGAGATATTGATACACAAAGTAAGGTGTTTGAGACATAAAAATATGGAGGGTCTTTGGCCAAAAATGAAAAATCTCCCTTATTGGTAAAAATGGAGAGTTTATGCAAATATATAAACTCTAAGTTAGAGTAAGGGTTTGGGACCCCAAGGGTAACCCATGTGTTTAAAAGAGAGAGGACCTAGGTGAGCTTGGGTTCGGGGCTAAGCCCCACACGCGCGTCGCCGCCCCTCCCGTCCGGGCTCAGGTCGCGGGTCGTGGGGCTGTTGCTTTCTTTCAGAACTTATTACAACGGTTCCAAAAGACTCTAACATACGTGACTGTTCAAGAGAACAGATCGTTATAGACACCAACAAACATGCATGTTTGCCTCCCTTTCTACTATTATAAATTGAATGTTCCTGTTCAATTCGAAGAAGAGAAATAGAGTAGAGAATAACAACACAAACTCCTTTCTTTTTTTTTATCAAGAAGAATATACACAAACAAAACATTTTCCTCTTCTTTTGCTCTATTCAAAATATACGAAATAGAAAACCTCTTCTGTTTTAATATACAGATAACACAAAAACGGAAAATTTATGTTTCGATATTCATAGAAACAGAAACGATCATTTGTTATGTTCTAAACACAGAAGCCGAATCAACAATTTGTTCTATATTTATTTCTTCGATAGAATCATCTATATTTGCCTTGTATAGTTGATTGTTGTTATTGTATCTTGGGAGACTATTGTCCATCACCGTAAAAACATCTATATGGGACAATTTTGTTTTAAATACAGAGAGTCATCTCTCGACTCAACATTTCTTTTGTTTAACCTTTTGAATACACTTTATCTCGATTTTTACCTATAATTTTAAGACAAAATTTTATTATTTTTTAAGTTCTCGAATGATGTTTGTCAATAGTTGTGTTTTCTGTTCGGGTTCTAATTCTGTGTTTGGCTCTGTTTCTGCCTACTGTTTGGTTGACAGTCCTGTTAACAATTATGTTGGTAGTTCTGGTTCTACTGCTATCAACAGTTTTGTTTCTAGTTCTGATGCTGATGTTCAAGGCACTGCTGTTGTTCAAGGCACTACTGATGTTCAAGGAAATATTGTTGTCTCTGCCACTGCTCAATGAAATGTTGTTGTCTCTAGAGCTGCTCAAGGAAATGTTGTTGTCCATGCTCCTGACAGTTTCGAAAGTAAACGCCAAGGTAAGGTTTTGGATAACTATTACAACAAGAGAAGGAGACTAAAAATGTTGTTCTATCTTACTGGGATCTCAGACAAAAAAATTCTCCTTCTAGTGGGGATGCAATGGACACTTAGTCTAACACAACGACTTAAGTGGGCCAAAATATTCAGGTCACATATGATCTGAAGGCCAAGAACAAACGCAAGGCAGAGGCTAACGTTGTACAAGACGAGGATAATCCTCTGGATCTTGACGATATGATTGTGGATTTCTCGGCAGTAGTGCTGGAGGCAAATCTTATGGAGAATCCAAATAAATAGTGGATAGACATGAGTGCAACCCATCACATCTGCTCAGACAAGAGTACATTCACATATTACGCCCCAATCTTGGCCAAAAAGTTGTTCATGGACAACGACGCCACCTCTGAAATGCAAGGAGTTGGAAAAGTTGTCCTCAGAATAACTTCAGGCAAAGAGCTTACTCTGAAGGAAGTTATGCACATTCCTGACATCCGCAAGAACTTGGTTTCAGGTCCACTGTTGGTCCAGGCTGGTTTTAGACTAGTGTTTGAGTCCAACAAATTTTTAATAACTAAGAATGGTATATTTGTAGGAAGAGGCTTCGCGTGTGACGACCTCTTCAAAATGAATGCTATGTCTGTAATCCGTTCATCTAATGAAACAAAGTCTTCTACCTACTTGCTTGAGTCTTCTAATCTATGGCATCATAGATTAGGACACGTTAACTATAAATCCATTCAAAAGTTAGTAAAGGTGGAATTGTTGCCTTCCTTCGACATAAATGTGAGGTGTGCGTAGAGGCAAAATTAACCAAATCATTTTTCCATTATGTTGAAAGAAACACCGCTCCTCTAGAACTTATTCACACCGACATATGTGATTTAAACTTTGTCCAAACTAGAGGGGAAATAAATACTTTGTGACTTTCATTGATGACAGTACAAGGTATTGTTATGTTTACTTGTTGAAAAGTAAAGATGAAGTGTTTGAAGCATTTAAACGTTATAAAGCAGAAGTTGAGAATCAACTAAACCTACGGATTAAGGCAATTCGTAATGATAGAGGGGGAGAATACGTAGCACCGTTTGAAGAATATTGTGCTCAATTCGGCATTGTTCATCAAACGACTGCTCCTTACTCACCTCAGTCTAACGGTGTTGCCGAACGCAAAAACTGTACGTTAAAGGAAATGATGAATGCTTTACTTATCAATTCCGATTTAGCCCAAAACATGTGGGGCGAAGCGATTCTTACAGCTAATACAATTCTCAATAGAGTTCCGCATAAGGGTAAGGATAAAACTCCATATGAATCATGGAAAAGAAAGAAACCAACTTACAAATATTTGAAAGTGTGGGGTTGTTTGGCAAATGTCGAAGTATCTAAACCAAAACATGTCAAAATTAGACCTAAGACTGTAGATTGCATATTCATCGGATATTCAAATAACAGTAGTGTTTATCGCTTCTTAGTGTATAAGTCGGAGATACCTGATGTACACGAGGGTACGATCATCGAATCAATGAATGTTGAATTCTT
This sequence comes from Anisodus acutangulus, assembly GCA_029783415.1. Classification (NCBI taxonomy): domain Eukaryota; kingdom Viridiplantae; phylum Streptophyta; class Magnoliopsida; order Solanales; family Solanaceae; genus Anisodus; species Anisodus acutangulus. The sequence continues at coordinate 37,553,801 of CM056511.1, read as the reverse complement.
TGAACAGATCTTTCCTAGAAATGAAAGAGAAATAATTTTGCGCAAACGAAGTTATGAACAAAATGCTCAAAACGAGCAACACCCAGGAGTCTCTGATTATCTGGAACTAGACATTTCAGATCTACATGACTCAGAAGTTACTGACTATCCGAAACTTAATGTTCCAGACCTACAGAACTTGGGGGTTCTAGAGGTTGAACCAAGGCGGAGCAAAGGGGCCAAAAAGGACAAAACCTTTGGTCCAGACTTTCTAACCTATATGCTTGAAAATGAACCGAGGACAATTAAAGAAGCATTGTCAACTCCAAAAGCACCGCTTTGAAAAAAAGCTATCGAAAGCGAAATAGATTTCATCATGTAGAACCATACTTGGGAAATGGTTGATCTTCCTCAGGAAAGCAAACCTTTGGATTGTAAGTAGATACTCAAAAGAAAGTACAAAGCAAATAGAACTATTGACAAGTATAATGCCAGATTAGTAGTCAAAGGCTACAGACAAAAGGAAGGCCTCGATTACTTCGACACATACTCCCATATGTCTACATTAACATCCATAAATGTATTCATAGCCATTGCAGATTTGTGTGACCTTGAGATATATCAACTGAATGTTAAGACATCCTTCCTACACGGAGAGTTGGAAAAGGAAATATACATGGAACAACCTGATGGGTATGTTATTATAGGTCAAGAAAAGAAAGTATGTCGACTTGTTAAGTCTCTCTACGGACTCAAACAAGACTCAAAATAATGGCATGAAAAGTTTGATACTACTTTATTATCAAAATGTTTCTCCATAAATGAATGTGATAAATGTATCTATATCAAAGGGAACTTTGACTCTTTTGTCATGATATGCCTTTACGTAGATGACATGCTCATCACCGGAAGTAGTCTTAACTTGATTCTGGAAACCAAGGATATGTTGAAAAAATGTTTCGACATGAAAGATATGGGTATGGCAGATGTAATCTTAGGAATTAAGATTTCTAAAACACCTGACGAGCTGGTCTTATCTCAATCTCATTACATTGAAGATGTTTTGAGGAAATTGATGTATTTGGCAGTCCCCCTATGAAGTCACCAATTGATATGAATCATAGAATTGATAAAAATAGTGGTGCACCCGTATCTCATGAGCGATATGCACAGGTCATTGGCAGTTTAATGTACATTACAAACTGCACCCAACCCGACATCGCTTATTCAGTCAATAAGTTGCCTAGGTTCACTCGTAATCCTAGAAATGATCACTGGAAGGCATTAAATCGGATACTACGATATCTGAAATATTCGTTGACTTATGGATTACACTATTTAAGGTATCCAACCGTACTGGAAGGATACAGTGATGCAAATTGGATATCGGACATAAAGAACACCAAATCCACTAGTGGGTATGTTTTTACAATTGGTGGTGGGGCTGTGTCATGGAAATCCTCTAAGCAAACATACATCGCCCGATCCACGATGGAATCAGAGTTTATCGCTTTGGACAAAGAAGGAGAAGAAGCAGAATGGCTTCACAACTTCTTAGAGGAAATCCCTTGTTGGGATAAACTCGTACCTTCGGTGATGATTCACTGTGACAGCCAATCGACTTTATAAAGGGCACGAAGTAATATGTACAACGGCAAGTCTAGACATATTCGTCGGAGGCATAAGACCGTTAGGCAGTTGATTACTACGGGTGTCATTTCCATTGATTACGTCAAATCAATGAATAACTTAGCGGATCCATTAACTAAAGGCCTACCCAAACTTTCAAATATTCAACATGTCTAGGGAAATGGGCTTAAAACCCAAATAATAAGAATCTTTATGGTGGTAACCTAACCTTACTGACTGGAGATCCCAGGAATTTGGTTCAATGAAAAAACTAAACTATAGAGGTTCAGTTTAGAGTTTCACTTGAAGTAAGAGCACTTCGGATTATCATTCTTTAAAGAATGATAACTCCAAAGTCGTTCCCGCGATAGACATTAAGTGCTACCTGCATAATGGATAAATGATAAGTTTCTGAAACTTTTAATGATTTCTAACACTTGCGAGTGGGGTAGAGCAATATACCTTATAGGAGATCACCTATTTAAGTTTGAAAGAAAACTCTGGAAGAGTGCTCTGGTCTTGCTATGGCTCTGGCGCCGAAAGGCCCCTCGAGTCCTCTGGTAGGATAGAGTAATAAGACTGTAAGCGCATCTGAGCGCCTTTTTCCTGCGACAATATAGAAGATAGGCCGCTTCAAATGTATGCACTTAAGAATCCAAGCGTTGTCCATGGCCACAATGGACAAAACAAAAAGAAAAAATGAATAAGGAGAGTTATTGTGTTGATATCATTGTCTTGGTTTACACTAAACACTGACGGTTAAAGACATCGCGTTCACCGCGCAGTAAGTAAATTCGATGGTAATCGACTAAAGAAGGTTCAAAGCCGAAAGCTACATATCCTGATGCAATATCTTTCCGCTGAAAGATTGCTGAGCTTTGGCACCCTGTGTGCACCAATTCTCTTTCAAGAGGGGATTGTTGGAAATTTACTAATTTGAGATTGAGTTTATCCCGTCTTTAATGACTTAAACACGTGTCCTCGCATGTCAGAAATATCGTTTCTTCGCACATGCCTAATCTACTAAGTGAGTAGATGAAGTTAGTGACAAGTATCATCAATTTTTGTTAAGAAATGAAAGAGATATTGGTACACAAAGTAAGGTGTTTGAGACATAAAAAGATAGAGGGTCTTTGGCAAAAAATGACAAATCTCCCTCATTGGTAAAATATGGAGAGTTTATGCAATATATAAACTCTAAGTTTGAGTAAGGGTTTGGGACCCCAAGGGTAACCCATGTGTTTAGAAGGGAAAGGACCTAGGTGAGCTTGGGTTCGGGGCTAAGCCCCACACGCATGCCGCCATCGCCCGCCCGTCCGGTCCGGGCTCGAGCTCGGGCGTGGGGCTGTTGCTTTCTTCCAAAACCTTTTTTGGTCCCTGAAATATTAATTATTTACCTTTTGGTCCCTGAAGTTTGTGAAACATTACAATGGTTCCAAAATACTCCAACAGGCTTGACTGTTCAAGAGAACAGAACGTTACATCAACATACATGACTGTTTGCCTCCCTTTCTACTCTTATAAATTGAACGTCCTTGTTCAATTCAAAGAAGAGAAATAGAGTAGAGAACGCACAACACAAACTCCTTTCTTCTGTTTTATCAATAAGAATATACACAAACAAAACCTTTTCCTCTTCTTCTGCTCTGTTCAAAATATACGAAACAGAAAACGTCTTATGTTTCGATATACAGATAACACAAAAATGGAAAACTTATGTTTCGATATTCAAAGAAACAAAAACGATCATCTGTTTTGTTCTAAACACAGAAGCAGAATCAACAATCTGTTCTATAATTATTTCTTCGATAGAATCATCTATATTTGCTTTGTATAGTTGATTGTTGATGTTGTATCTTGGAGACTATTGTCCATCACCGTAAAAGCATCTATACGGGGCAATTTTATCTTAAAGATAGAGAATCATCTCTCGACTCAGCATTTCTTTTGTTTAACCTTTCGAATACATTTTACCCCAATTTTTACCTACAAGACACACTTCAGCCTTGAAGTTTGAAAAAACTCATGGAGGGCGTTTCGCTTAGCTTAAGCTACGGTTTAGTGTAGGCAATGCACCGAGGGGTATGCCTCATTACCCATGAGTTCTATCTTGAATAAAGTGACACTAAACAACAAATATAATCAGCAAAATAGATATATTAATCGTTAAGGAAACATTATAAAAGATTTGTTATTTTTTTTCTTGCATTACATATATACTTCTACTCTTTTCTTCATTGCGCCTTTTTTTACTAAAGCCTGACTTACGTTCTTCATGTAGCATTCAGATTGAACGACTCTATGAAATTATGTTGATACTTGCGCATATTATGGGTAATGTAAAAGACGTCTCTATCTTTTTCCTTGCGGAATCTTTAAAATACCCACTGCTTAGTTTTTAATTCGCTAACTCGTCCTCCTCTCTTTGAAAAAAGGGGAACTTAAAGCCCTGGTAGACCTGGAGTGCTTTCTAAAGCTTTTGGCCTTTGAGGGGGAATGAAACAACAGCAAGGCTTTCCTTTGTTGTAATTTTCTTTATTCACAAATTTACGCATACAAAATAACAATAATAACTTAGACTATGATTTTTGAATCTGTTACATCACTTACATTAAGACAAGAAAAAATTAAAATACATTGTTTTGGGAAAAATCAATGAGGACCAAACTGCATTCTATTATACAGACTCCTTTCATCTCTGTATTCACATATATTTAGTTGTTTTGTAATGGTAGTATAACATTTTTGCGGTATTCTGCTAAACCCAACAATGGATATATATTTCTGCATAATGCAACATGCAGTTCTTCATGAAAACCCCAGTAATTTCCTGCACATACATATTAAACACAACTAAGATAATAGCATTAATCTTATGATAATAAAACTGATTTGTTTTATAACCAAGAAATTCTATGTGCAAACCCCATCCACCATCTTCATTCTGAAATGTTTGACAACAAGTTTAACTTCTATGTACGGACAGTGTACGTTGTCTATAGTAATCTTAAATTGGTAACATAAGGATGTAGCAAATAACTTGCTAACTGGCTAAAATAATGAACTTATACACATAGTTATTGTACATAAGTTAAATTCTTTTGGAATCTGCAAAGTAAATTTTGATAGAATAGTATATACTCATTGTAACATTAAGTCATGTACCTGGTGACAGTATATATGCCGAAGAATTTCCTTACGATGTTCAGCTGGGAAAACAGTATTAAGATGGCCAATGATATACATACACATATCTTGAATTTTGGTCCCAAGAAAATTGTCAAAGAATTAGCTTTAGCATATCCTAGCTTCAAATATGGAAATAAAAGGAAAGTAAAAAACATAAAGGACTTTAGTTATATGAACAAATACATTAAAACTTGGATTATAGATTTTTATGTGAAAACTTACAGAAGTTCCAATAAATATTAGATCTAACCAAGTCATTTTAGAAGTACAATACTTAAAGGTCAAATATATCAAGTGAAAATCCTGAATTCGTCTCTGATTACCATTTTTACAAGATTATGAATAACTAATTTAATCATATGGATTTAAGTCATGTACACTGACAATGCAAAGAGTTTTTACATTATTGGTGAATTTTAACATGTACTCCATTTGTCTCAATTTATATGACACACTTTTATTTTTGGTCAATCTAAAAAAGAATGACACATTTTTTTTATTTGATAATAATTTAACTTTAAACTTTACCTTTTACGCTTAACGAGATGATCTATTATCACACAAATACCTTTGGTTTGTTTTAGACCACAAGATTCAAAAGTCTTTATTTATTTCTTAAATTTTGTGTCAGTCAAACTACGATCATATAAATTGAAACGGAGAGAGTAATAACAATTTTTTTGTGTGTGTGATACAGGTCATACCATTATTAATAGGTTACCAATTAGTACATAATACTTATCATATATAATCAACTGTAATTACCTCATTGAACTTATACTTTGTCTGAAATTATCTGTTTGAAATTCTTCTCTCGGAGAAACTGTAAAAAAAAAAATACAGTGTCAGTGAAATTTAATTTGTTAAAAAATATTATTTTACTTATTTTCTCCGGTTACTAGTTTTACTTATTATAAATAGTTATATTTAATTACCTTTCAATTTTATAAACTATAGAAGGTTATTTTCCTTTTTTTTCACGTTACTACTTTCACTTACTATAATTACTTCTGAAATGAAATAATAATATAATTTTATTTAAATTATCAGTCTATAGGAATTAAATAGAGACGATAATCACATAATTTAATCTCTGAATATACTAAAAGATGGAGTTAAATTATTGTGACTAGTAACCTTTATTATAATTAAGTAAAGATAGGTATATAATGTCCACATACCACTTCTTGAAAACGTTTTTCATGCTAGTAAAATACTTTTACCTGATGGGAAACGATATTCTTATAGATGGAGTTTACTTATTCTTAATTAAATAATTGAGTGGAATCAAATCAAACCAATAAACTAGACAAATGATATCATGTTATTAGACACTAAAAGAATGATGAAATATGAGAACTTCCCTAGTTAAGAAATTGAAAGATTATTTATGTATGCGCCATTAATACGAACTACCAAATATTTTAATTTTAACAGTTAATCAAAAATACATATCAGTTGTGACATATCTTGCATTTATTATTTATTTGTCTAATGCAAATATTTGCTGGCGGATAAATTTTCACCAACAAAGACAATTATAGCAAATCTAAAATATCATGTTTTAGTAAGGAAATAATTCAGCATTTTTTTATAATTTGAAAAGAAAAAAATGACTCTCTTAAAATCTGTTGAATCTTATTCAGATTTCTTACATATACAAATAAAAAATATTTTAAAAAATTGACATAAAACTAAAAAGAAATTATAATTGATCATAAAACCTGTTGACCCTTCCAACTGAATGTATTAAATAATAATGACTATAGTTGAAGTCAAACATTAAATGATATCGAACAGTAGAACTTTTCTTTGTGATGTTTACCCTTGTCCTTTTCCAAGTAGTGAATTTTTTCATAAAACTCGTTGATCTATTGTTTATTTTAATCTTCTTTTTTTTCTATGTTGTTATTGTTAATATTGATATTAATTCACAAAGTCTATTAGGTCTTCCTCTAATTTACTTCTTTTTGAGTCTTCTTCCATTATTTCTCTATTGGACATCTTTTTCATATTCTTTTTCCCACTTCCAATGATTTGGGATAGAAATATAGATTCATGAAATAGGAGTCACGTCATCAATTAATTAGAAAAATAAACAACTTAAACATGTTTATCATTGTTTTAAATAATCTTATATGTCTGAAAAGATCTCTTGAAAAAAACATATTACTATTTAAAGGCTCACAATCGCATGAATAAACTCACACACTAACATGTCAAATGGGCAACTTGAATTGAGTCTGAACATATCAAAATGGACTGAATCAATAAATTAGTCATTATGCAATACTGTCCAAAAGTTAGTCGGTTGCAATGAGCTGGGTAAGATAAACTAAACAACATGTCCTAACTCAATCTAATGAGCTCTTACAAATTGTAATTTCTTTGTTTGTTTTCTTACCTTTTGTTTAATTACCAGGAAAAAAAACATTACTGTAACTATACATAACATATCAAACAAAAAAAATTGTGACAAGGATGGTCATTTGGGTGGCATACTTAGCAATAGGCCCAACTTTTAGAATAGAAATAGTGCCAACATGCCATTTCTTTTGTCTATCTTGAACAATAGTTGTTGTATGGAGTTTCATATTCCACAGGTTTTCTCCATGACAATGTCCTAGTGTGTCACATGTGAAATTTGAAATTTTATCACAGTAGTTATTTTTCAATTACTAATCTAAAAGGTGGCTATTTATAAATTTTACTCGCTTTTAGATGGACTGAATTTACGCCGATCAAGATAAAATGGATTAATAAATAGATAAGTTAATTTGAACGAATTAGAAGAATCATATTTTCATGTACTAATTTCGTGATCATTTTGAAAACTACTATGTTTGTGATCATTTTGAAAACTACTACTACTAATATAGTGAGTACTTCAAATAAAAAACAAAAGACAAATGAGGATAGTTAATAAACCTGCATTCGCCGAAGAAGATCACCACTGAGCTTGACTTTATAACGATTGTTCAAAAATTCTTGATGGGCCTTTTCAATCTCAGCCCGTTCTCATGGTTAAGAGAATAAGTCACATGCACTTATAGCTAACAATAAGCCTTATGTATGTATTGCAGCTAATTATGTGTCTGATAGTAGTCATGTGTGACATCTAAGGCTAGGTCATGCATCACTTAGAGGACTAGTGAGTGAAAAACATTGGACTGTGTGTCCTTTGGCTAAGCAGGCAAAACTAGCATTTTCGGTAAGAACTAGTACTATAAAAGGTTCATTTGAACTACTGCATTGTGATATTTGGGGACCTTACAGAGTGCCCACATGGGATGAGAAGAGGTTTTTTTTTTTTTGATGAAAGGTAAATGTGTATAAAAATCATCAAATGTACAGTGTTTGTGAGCGTACTCACAATCATAGTGACGATGTAAATCTAGGGCGTCCCTGCCAGGCAGATCAACCCCAGATTCGGCTCGTCAGCAGCATAAGCTCAAGCTATTCCCACATACCGGGTAGTCGAGAGCACCAAAGCGAAGAAAATGAAGGGGTATAGACCCCATCCCTACATCCGAAAGACAGTCCCTCATGCCAAGGCACAAGGTTGCAGCCGTGGGCCTCCTTAAACCCTTGCCGTGGTAAACCCTAGCAGGATAAACCCACTGGTCGAGGGAAGAGTACCTATTCGGTCATGGGTAAAACCCCACCCTCGTCACGTGTGCTGCTGGGCGGTACTGTCTCGGTACGCAACCTAAACACTGGTATTCCCGTGCAGCCCACAAACCGGGCTAACGCGGGATACAAAGCGTAACATACTCCCGCCGATCCCACACCCCGGGAGGTCGGGAGACTCTAGCTAGTCCCACAAACCGGGTAGTCTAGAGGTTTTACCCTAGCTAATGTTTATCTATGCTAGCTAACCACCTGCTAAGGAGACAAAATCTTCCAAGAAAAGCGGGAAAAGAGCAAAAAGGATTTTGTAGATATTAGTCTTGATTTTGAAGAGGAGAGCCCCCTTATCTAATCTAGACCCATCGAAAATAATCTTGTTTCGCTCATTCCAGATGTGGTAGACCGTTGCGGCAAGCGCTACGCGCTTGGCTTGTGCTTGCCATCCCGCACTACGCCCTTCCTTCTTGATGTATTTCAGCGCACTGTCAATGGTAGTCATGGCCCTAGTGATCCCGAGCCAACTCCTTATACTTGTCCAAATGTGTCTACTTACCGGGCAAGTAAAGAAAAGATGCGCAAGTGATTCATCTGTTTGCCCACAAAGTGAGCATAGTCTGTCAATGTCCATGTGGGCCATTCTATCCTTGGTGCGTAGTCTCTTCCTAGCACATAGCCATAAGATGAAAGATTGCCTGGGGATAATACAAGCATTCCAAACGTCCTTTGCCCATAGCACTAGTTGGCCTTTCGGCCTGAAATAGTCATATGCACTCTGCGTGCCACAAGACCTGACTGCATGCCACTTAGTCATAGTAGTGACCGCTATCTCAGGAGATCCTTCTCTGGAGAGGATGATGTCACGGATGTCCAGCAGCCTCTTGATTAAAGGAGAGTCTTCTTTCTTAGCCTTCCAGGTCCAAATATTATCCGAACTGCTCAGGTATTTATGGTTGATCCACCTGATCCAGAGGGAATCTTTCTTCTGGTGAATGTTCCACAAACATTTAGAAAGAAGAGACAGATTCCAAGCTTTGATATCTCTAATGCCCAGGCCTCCTTCGGCTTTGGGCTTAGTACAATCCTTCCAGGCCACAATAGGGTGCTTGGACCGCCAAAGAAAAGAACGGCAAAGGCCCGTTACTTTCTCGCAAACCATGCCGGGAACGGGAAGAATAGAGAGCCAAAAGCACTCGACCCCTTGCAGGACCGACTTGATAAGCTCTAGTCTTCCAGCATACGAAAGGGTAGCACCCATCCAAGCGGTAGTGTAACCCGAAATTTTGCTCAAGAACGGATCATAATGCACTAGTTTTAACTTTTCCGCCGCAAGCGGGATACCAAGGTAGCGGAAAGGCATGGTTCCTGTGTCAAAGTTTGTTATCCGTTTAATGTCCTCTGAGACGTGGTCCTCAATACCCGCCATATAGATGCTGGATTTAAGCGCATTGGAGTTAAGGCCCGAGCAAGTCTGGAAGTCTCTCAGACATTTCATCAGTATCCGAACCGATTTTGCGTCCCCCCTCGACATGAGGAGAAGGTCATCCGCAAAGGCTAGGTGTGTGATCATCAAGCTGCCACATTTCGGGTGGAAATTAAAAATCTCCCGCCGGGTATTCATTTTAAGCAACCTTGATAGATACTCCAAGCAAATAACAAAAAGGGTAGGGGAAAGAGGGTCCCCTTGCCTCAATCCTTTGCGGCCTTTAAAATGCCCGTATAAACTCCCATTGATTGAGATGGAGTAGGATGCTGTCGAAACACACTCCATGATCCAAGTTACCAACTTCTCCGGGAAGTTTAAACTAATTAAAATAGCCGTAAGGAATTCCCAATTTACTGAATCAAACGCCTTCCGGAGGTCCACCTTAAGCATGCATCTACTTGAAGTTCTCTTGTGGTTATAACTCCTGAGCAGCTCCTGAGCGAAGTGGATATTATCAGACATACTCCGTCCCTGTACAAACGCTGATTGGGCCGGGTCAATGATGTTAGGCAGTACCGATTCCAACCTTGAGGCAATTATCTTTGTGATCACCTTGTACAAAATATTGCAGCATGATATGGGCCTGAAGTCCCCCACTGTAGGGCAGTGCGGAGCTTTAGGGACAAGAGCTATAGTGGTGTGGTTGACCTGCTTTAGAAGCTTGCCAGATAGAAAGAATTCTTTTACCGCATCACAAAAATCCCTTCCCACGATATTCCAGGCCTTTTTGAAGAAACCCGAGGAGAAGCCATCCGGGCCTGGTGCTTTGTCTTCGCCAATACCGAATAGTACCCCTTTAATCTCAGCATCTGTGATAGTTCGAACAAGGACCTCCCCCTGTTCTGCCGAGAGGCACTTGCCTGAAGCAATGACCCCAACATCAATAGGCTCACAATACTCCCTAGTGCCAAGGAGTCCTTTGTAATGAAATATGAATTCCTCAGCGACTTGGTCAATAGATGTCGTGAGTGAGCCATCCCTCTTTTCCGTTGCCGCGATAAAGTTTCTCTTTGAGTTTCTCTTGACCATGGCGTGAAAGAACTTGGTGCACCTGTCACTAAGTTTAAGGTGCTCACATTTGGCAAGTTGTCGAAGATAACTCATTTCCGCCTCAATAAGGGCATTGGAACTGTGCCTGAGCTCCGTAACCCTCACATGTAGATGATCCAGGTGCGGGTTATCCAAAGCTTCTTTTTGCGCTATATCTAGCTCCTCTTTTGCTCTTTTGACCCTCATTGAGATATGGGAGAACTCCATTGCGTTGAGGTACCTCAAGGGTCTTTTGAGACTATACAGGTGACGACACAAAGTATATTGGGCAGTGCCCGGAATGTCCCTTTCCCAAGTATTTGCTATAATATTTCCGAATTCCGCATGTGCAGCCCACATATTCAGGAATTTAAAAGGTTTGTTCTTCGGCCTTGGGGGATCCAAAATAGAGACAATGCACGGCGTATGGTCCGAGAAGGGCCCGGACCGACGGAAATGTGCATTACCATACCATCCCTCTTGCAACCAAACTCCATTGGTGAGAGCCCTGTCAAGCTTGCTGAATTTGTTTTCCCGGTTGAAAGTGAACTCACATCCGGTGGAATTCATATCCGAGAGTCCCAAGTCACGACAGCAGTCAACAATATCTTTCATCTCATAGATACTAATCGGGGCCATGTTGTATCTCTCCTCTTCACTCATCACCGCGTTGAAATCCCCGAGGACTATCCACGGCTGCGAGATACCAGACCCGTAGTCTCGTAGCTTGTCCCATAGGCCTCGGCGGGCCACCGTAGAGTGGAGCCCATAGACGAAAGTGGCATAGAATAATCTTGAAGAGATCAAGCAGGTGATGCTGCAGTGTATAGCTTGAGGGTTGATATCCTGAACTTGGAGTCTGACCTTAGCAGGGTTATAAATAATAAAGATTCTCCCTGCCGGATGATGCCCAAAGTTGTCCAACACCTTCCAATTCTTGGAGAAGAGGTTCTTTGTTACTATAGTAGATGATTTCACTAGGTTCAAATGGGTATTTCTTATTCAGTCCAAGTCTGACACTAGTAATTTTAAAAGATTTTCTTAATAAAGTGCAGAATGTGTTTTCTACTTCTGCCAAAGTGTTGAGAACTGATAATGATTGTGAATTCTTTAGTGCTACCTTTAAAGAATTGCTTGCTAATCTTGGAATTGAGCATCAAAGTACTTATGTGTACACCCCTCAGTAAAATAGTGTTGCTGAGAGGAAACACATGACCATTCTTGATATGGCTAGGTCATTAAGGTTTCAGGTTGCAATACCTCTAAGGTTTTGGGAATAATGTGTTACCACAACTGTGTATTTGCTAAACAGAATACCCTCAAGAGTAATTAACCACAAATCACTTTTTGAGATTCTTTATTTGCACTCACCATCACTAACTCATCTAAGAGTGTTAGGGTGTTTATGCTTTGCTTCTTGTCCCAAAGTGATGGATAAATTTACACCTAGAGTAGTGCCATCAGTACTTATGGGTTATTCCTCAACTCAAAATGGGTATAGGCTCTATGATTTGAGTTCCAAATCATTCATAGTCAGCAGAAATGTATTGTTCAAGAAAGACATATTCCCTTTCAAACATATGCAAGCTTCAGACAATTCCATTTTTCCGGTCCTAACCTACTAGATCCTGTTAACTTTGTGCATGATTCTTCCTTTTCCCTAGTCTTAACTTTGAGGTTCACGAGGAATCATCATATCCTGGTTCTCCTACTGAGATATCTATGGTCAATGATCCACCAAGTGAAGAAGCAATACCCTTACCTCCACCAGTCATTGAAACTAGAAAATCTTCTAGACATTCAAAACCACCAGTATGGTTACAAGATTACGTTACCCCTTCCTTACCTCAATTTAGTTCTTGCACCTATACTATTTTCGTATATAACATATTCCAACCTAAGCTCCACATATCACAAAGCCCTCTCTACCTATGCACTGCACAAACAACCTCAAACTTTAAAATAAGCTTCTATTGGTCCTAAGTGGATTGAGGCCATGAAACTGGAGATTGTAGCACTATAGGACAATCACATTTGGTCTGTTGTGGATTTGCCTCCTGACAAAATGGCTATTGGGTGTAAATGGATTTTCAAGATCAAATACAAGGCATCAGGAGAGGTGAAAGGGTACAAGGCTAGACTTGTAGCCAAATGCTTTAGCCAAAGAGAGGGGTTGGATTACACAGACACTCACCAATTGTAAAAATGATAACTGTGAGATATGTGATTGCATTGGCTGTCTCAAAGCATTGGGTCATCTACCAGATGGATGTACACAATGCTTTTCTCAATGGGGATCTGATATAGGATGTGTACATGCATATTCTTGAAGGGGTTGCTAGATAGGGGGAATCTATGAAGGTCTGCAAACTACACAAGTCCTTTTTATGGGCTGAAATAGGCCCCTATACAATGGAATAAGAAGCTAACTGAAGCACTAGTGGAGATGGAGTTTCAACAGAGTCATCTTGACTACTCCTTATTCACTAGGAAATCTTGTGATGATATAATAGTGGTGCTTGTATATGTAGATGACTTGATAGTCACAAGGAGTAATCATGAGTTGGTTATACAAACAAAAGCAGAACTACAGACTAAGTTCAAGAAGAAGGATCTTGGTGAGCTGAAGTTCTTCCTTGGAATTGAGGTTGCAGGATCTGAGAAAGGTGTAGTGATGACACAGAGGAAATATGCATTGGAGCTCATTGTAGAGGCTGGCCTATGAGGCACTAAACCAGCAGGTACACCCTTGGAACTTAATCAAAAGCTGACATATGTTGAATATGATCATAGTGTCAACAATAAGGAAGGTAGTGGCAAAAGCAAGGTCAGTGATAGCTTACTTAAAGATCCAGGTCCTTATAAGAGATTGATGGAAAGACTTTTGTACTTAACAATGACTAGACCAGATTTCGCTTTTGTTGTTCAATTCTTAAGCTAGTTTATGCATAATCCAAAGGTGTCTCACATAAAAGCAACACTCATGGTGGTTAAGTATGTCAAAGGTTCACCTGGTTTGGAGTTATACATGCACGCACAATCTGCAGATAACTTAGTTGCATTTTGTGATTTTGATTAGGATACTAGCTTGCAAACTAGGCAGTCATTTATAGGCTACTTAGTGAAGTTTAGAAATGCATTAATTTCTTGTAAATCAAAGAAATACGATATAGTCTCAAGAAGCTCTGAGAGGCTGAATTTAAAAGCATGGCCTCTGTTACTTCAGAGATCACTTGGATGACAACTTGTTCAAGAAACTTGGGGTGGAGATTCAATTACCGGTGCAGTTATGGTGCAAAGCAACAATTCAAATGGCTGTCAATCCAATATTTCATGTGAGAACAAAGTACATTGATATAGATTGTCATTTTGTTAAATAAAGGATCATCCAAGTCTTATCAGAACTGATCATATTCCAACTGAAGATCAGCTTGCAGATTTGTTAACCAAAAGTTTGGGAAAGGCTCAACATGATTTCTTGTTAGCTCGGCTTAGTGTGAAGGACCTGTTCCAAGTATCAGCTTGAGGAGGGGTGTTGAATACAAGTTGATACAGTTAAAGGGTAGTTTAGTAAATGTATAGTTAGAATATTTTATATATGGTTAGTTGAGTTCAATTGAAGAAAATTTTCCACATTTCTCTCCACTCTCTTAGCTTCTTCCCTAAGTTGTCTCTCTCAGCTAAGACATCTACCATGGCTGTTAACATAGTCCTTTTTTCTGCAGCTACGTACTAATTAGGAAATATGATGTGAATTCTCAAAAATTCCATAGAATAAAAAGATCATATATAATATTATAACGTTTCAAATGAGAGGATGTTGGAAGAAAATATTTTCCTTAAAAGGGAATAATGACATAGTATTAAATTATTTATTAATAATATAAGTTCTAAATAAATACATGAAAAAAAACCTTAACATATACAAAGTTTAAGCAAGTACAACAACAACATACCCAGTAAAATTTCATAAGTGGGGTCTGAAGAGGGTATAATATACGCAGACCTTACTCCTACCTTGGGAGGTAGAGAGTAGTAACTATTGGAGAATCAAGAATCATAAGAGATGTACAATTCATGAAGTAGAGACTATTTATACACAAATACCTACATAGTTACAAGCATGATTCTAGCCATATATCTTGCACAATATCAAGTCATATCTTCCACAATATTATGGATGCGATTCTGCATAGTTAAATGAGAATATTTTGTCAGATCTTTGGGATGATTTTATATAATAAAATTATATCTGTTAATAAAATCATATCTGATAATAAAATAATATTTGATATGGTATCTAATATGGTCAACATCCCCCCCCCCCTCAAAGAAGTACAAGAATTTCAGGAAAACATTTAGGCTCTGGTACCATGATAACTATTCGAGAATCAAGAATCATAAGAGATGGAAAAATGTTCTATATTTTATGATGTACAGTTCATGAACTAGAGACTACTTATATACAAATACCTACATAATTACAAGCATGATTCTAGCCGTATATCTTGTACAATATCAAATCATATCTTCCACAATATTAAGGATGTGATTCTGCATAGTTAAATGAGAATATTCTCTAAGATCTTTGGGATGATTTTATACAATGAAATCATATATGACAATAAAATCATATCTGATATGGTATATGATATGACCGATCAACAGAGAAGTGTTATTTTCGGTAGACCCTCAACACAAGGATAAGTAACTCACTTAGCCTAAGCAAGTAAAACTAGAAAAGAAAGAATGCATATGCACATATTAAGCTGTAAAAATATTTAAAAAATTCAGATAGACAAATAATTCTCATGTAAATAAGATATATTAAGTTATAAATGTGACTGATTAGAATGTGGAAAATCGGCTCGACCGACAAAGAATCTGGCAAAGTTATATCAATCAAGTCCCGATCAATTCTCAACCAACATAAGCGATTCATCCCGTAAAGATTAAAAGCACACAAGAATAATCCTTATCTCAGGAGCGGGATGAGTGATACATCTTGACAAGTGTCGGTGAAGAAAATAAGCAAAGTTGAAGCTCGGTTATTGATATATTCGATCAAGAAAAAGTATCTTGCAGACTAGAAAGAAGGTCCGACATATAGGGGGTTGAACCGACAAACTCAGCTTTTCAGAGCAAACATATATATACCCAAGCTCCACTCTTGTTGGCGCATATGGTTCGGAACTCCATGAAGTATGGGTCCGTCCCTTTGCCTAATAACTCGCAGCATAAATACCAAGTTTTATTCGCGGAATATGATAGAGTTTGAATTTTGTGACGTGCGCTTAACTCGTACATTATGTGTTAGCATTCTTAGCATTAAAATACTTAAGAACCGATATATTTAATAGGATTACTAGTTTGGGCACAAGATATTAAGGAAACAAAGGATTGAGGAATTGTACATTATCATTAATTAATATCTCATTGACAATTACAAGTGAATCGCTACCTACCTTTAATAAGCGCAATTTTGCAGAGAAATTAGTTATAAGAACCACCAAGTAAAGTTGGCCCATAATATAATATCCTAAGTTTAAGTACAATTCAAATATTTGAATTTAAAGTAACACGTACGATTGATTCTATTGCAAAGAACGAAGAGAAAATTCAACTAAATACAAGGATTTAAGTAAGTCAGTGGAAATGCTATAATTTTTATCACTTATTTGGGTTATGCGTGTAAACTTAATATAAATGAAAATTTTCACAAATGACTATATTTTGGGATTTTTTAAAAATATAATTATACTTTTATTAATTGCATTTTGTAGCTACAGTAACATGTATTTAAATTCAACTGTATTTCAATTTAACTATATTTCATTTTATTCAATTCGAATGTATTTAATTCAATTATATTTATTCATAGTTATTTATACATTGTATTCAGTTTATACTATTTAAATTCAATGACAATATAAATGCAAAAAATACAAGAATATTCAGTTGTATTCAAAGTTCACTGTACTCGTGATTTGTATATAAAAAAAATGTCATTCGAAATATAGGCATAAAGAAACACTATTTTATACTAAAAATAATAATAAATATACTAAAATCTGAGATATAAGAAATAAAATACACTCAAATTTAAAATATAAAAAATAAAATAGAGAAAACACTCAAATTTAAAAATACACTCAGATTTGAGATACACGGATTAAGAAGTCCGGAGCTGGTTTTGGACGGGGATAGCAGTAGGGGAAGGGATGGGGTGAAGTGGATCAGAGCTGGTGGGATCGGCGCCCAATAGCGATATGGATACTCTAAGTCAGGCTATAAAGATAAAAAAAAAAAGGAGCCAAAATATAATCCTGGTTGAGAACTTGAAAATGATTCTTTGATATATGAGCAAAAGTATTGTTAAACAAAGCAATTCTCGGCCAGATTACATGCAAGACAATATTGTGTATATGGTATATATATTTGGAGTATATTGTAGTGTAAAGGTTACCTTAATTAGTGTTATACACTTACCATAATTGTATAGGTAGAATTATGGTAGAATAAGGTTTTAGAAATAGAATAGGAATAGGATTCTATTTTTATGGTAATATGTAACTTGTATATATAGCCTTTCAATTAATAATAATAATCAAGGGGATTATTTCTTTCATGGTATCAAGAGACTAGGTCTAAACAAAAGTTTTCTTCTCTCAAACTTTTGCCTCCTTTGGCCGAGACCCCCCCCCCCCTTCCCTCGGGTTTTCTCTCCAAAAAATCTCGTCTTCCGCTCTCAAAAACCTCTCTTAAATTTCCCCTCCTTCTTTGTTCTTACAATATGTCTAAGAACAATTTTCACCCTGCCCTCACGGTTTCCAATATCAAGCTAAGTATCTCTATTGTTCTTGAGATGGAAAACGTTCAATATGCAACGGGGCGACAGTTGTTTAAAATTCACGCTATATCTTATCAAGTTCTTCATCACATCATTCCTCCCGCTAGACCCCTTCCTGCGGAGGATCCTGAGTTATGGATTACACTTGATGCTACCGTTCTTCGGTGGATATACGCCACTATTTCGTTGGATCTTCTACAGACGATTATGGAGCCGGATACCACGGCTATGGCTGCATGGAATAGATTGCGTGACATATTCCAAGACAACCAACATTCACGTGTCGTCACACTCGAGCAGGAATTCTCTCTCGTTCGAATGGATGAATTTCCAAACGTTTCTGCATATTGCAAGAAACTAAAGGAGTTGGCGGATCAACTCCGTAATGTTGGCGCCCCAGTAACAAATAATCGTCTAGTTCTACAGTTGGTTGCCGGTCTTTCGGAGGCCTATAATGGTGTTGGAACTCTCCTTCGCCAAAGCAACCCTCTTCCAGACTTTCATCAAGCCCGCTCCATGCTTACGTTGGAAGAAGCAGGTTTGGCTAAAAAGGCGGCTACCGGAGCAAGCCCAGTTGTCATGGTGGCGTCCTCCCCTAGTTCTTCAGGTTTTGTGAATAATTCGGGCCAAAACTATAATAATGGTGGCGGCAAGAATAATCGCAAAAATAATAACAAAAATCGCAGGGGCAAACGCAGCGGTACAGGTGGCGGTTCCGGTGGTCAACAAACAGGCGGTGGGTCCCACCCAGGGTATAGTGGCCCACCACCGCCATGGGCCCAGCAGTGGGGCCAATGGCAGTGGAACCCGTACCATCCACGGCCAAGAAGAAGCCGGGCCGGTGGGTCGACCAACGATCCAGGCCCAACGCCCAGTTGGCGGCCCATCGGCGATGGCCCAACAAAGAAGACCTCCAAAGACCTACGGCTCGGAAGATCACGGAATGGAGTCCTTGGGCCCCGTCCTCCGCAAGCCCATCATGCACCAGGCCCCACTCAGACTGATATCGAGGCCGCGATGCACACGTTGGGGTTGACTCAACCGGACCCAAATTGGTACATGGACACCGGAGCGACTACTCACATGACTTCCGAATCAGGTACTCTCTCTTCTTATTCCAATTTGAGCACCCCTCGGGGTATAATTGTTGGTAATGGCAACTCTATTCCAATTCAGGGCTATGGTCAGAAAACGTTGTCTCCCCCCAATCCACCCCTTCTCTTGAAAAATACTTTACATGCTCCTAAATTGATTAAAAATTTAGTGTTTGTCCGGAAGTTCACTACTGACAATTTCGTTTCCGTTGAGTTTGATCCTTTTGGTTTTTCTGTGAAGGATTTCAAGACGGGGAGTCATCTCATGAGGTGTGATAGTAGGGGGGATCTATATCCTATCATGCCTGGTTTCAGTTCATCGAGTCAAACCATGCCATCAGCCTTTGCAGCCATCTCTCCTTCCATGTGGCATGCTCGTCTGGGTCATCCGGGATCTTCTATTTTATCAGTTTTAGATAAAAATAGCTTTATTTCCCGTAAGAGTACGAGTCGTACTCCACTTTGTCAGTCTTGTTCATTAGGGAAAATTGTTAAGCTGCCATTTGTAGACTCCAATTCTCATACTTCGATGCCATTTGATATTATTCATAGTGACTTATGGACGTCTCCTGTTCTCAGTTCATTGGGTCATAGATATTATGTTCTCTTTTTAGATGATTATTCTAGATTTTTGTGGACGTTTCCAATTGCGAATAAATCACAAGTGTTTTCCGTCTTCATCCAATTTAGAGCATTCATTCGTACTCAATTCGAAAGAGAAATAAAAAATATTCAATGTGATAATGGGAAAGAGTATGACAATAGGGAGTTCCGGGATTTCTGTGCTAAAAATGGGATCAATTTTCGGTTTTCATGTCCTCATACATCTTCACAAAATGGGAAGGCCGAACGCAAAATTCATTCCATCAATAACATTATCCGAACTCTCTTAATTCATTCCTCCATACCTCCATATTTTTGGCATCATGCTCTACAAATGGCCACATATCTTCTTAACATAATTCCCTCAAAAGGTCTGACATATTCTTCCCCCCTCAAAATCCTATATAATAAGAACCCTTCTTATTCTCATCTTCGGATTTTTGGGTGCTTGTGTTATCCGTTATTCCCATCCACCACAATTAACAAACTTCAGGCTCGGTCTACCCCGTGTGTGTTTTTGGGTTATCCATCAAATCATCGTGGTTATAAGTGTTTTGATTTATCCTCCAAGAAAATCATAATCAATCGCCATGTCATTTTTGATGAAACTCAATTCCCATTTACGAAAGTTCATACTCCCGAACCTAAGTCATATAATTTTTTGGATGACCAAATATCCCCGTATATTATTCGGAATTTTTCGGACATCTCCGCACCGAAATCCTCCAACTGCCCATCGCCACCGGACCCTGATATCGTCACGCCAGAAGCTACAACCACCGAATGGAGCAGTTCGGCTATTGGGCTAGACCAGCCCACCTCGAATCGGGTCCGGCCGATTCCAGCTTTACCGATTTGGGCAAGAGCCCACCGCCCGCTACCCATCCCGAGACCAGAAAATTCCCAAAATTTCCTTAATTCTTCCTCGAGTCATAGACCGGTCACTCGTAGTCAGCGGGGTATTTTTACACCTAAAAGACATTTTAATTTACATTCTGATGTCTCTAAATCCCCCTTGCCCCGCAATCATGTGTCAGCATTAAATGACCCTAATTGGAAAATTGCTATGACTGATGAATATAATGCTCTTAATGATAATAAGACGTGGGAGTTGGTGCCCCGTCCATATGGTATTAATGTTATCAGGTCTATGTGGATTTTTGCTCATAAGGAGAATTCAGATGGGTCATTTGCTTGACATAAGGCACGACTTGTTGGTGATGGTAAGACTCAGCAGGTTGGAATTGATTGTGGTGAGACGTTTAGTCCGGTGGTCAAACCGGCTACCATTCGCACTGTGATTAGCTTGGCTCTGTCAAAGACTTGGCCAATTCATCAGTTGGATGTCAAGAATAATTTCCTACACGGTGATCTCAAGGAAACAGTCTATATGCATCAGCCTTTGGGTTTCAGTGATCCAAATTGTCCTCATCATGTATGTTTGTTGAAGAAGTCCTTATATGGGCTTAAGCAGTCTCCGAGGGCCTGGTACACGAGGTTTGCTGACTTTGTTTCAACTATTGGGTTCACTCATAGCCGGTCAGACAATTCCTTATTCATCTACCGCCGTGGTTCGTCCTTGGCCTACATTCTGTTGTATGTGGATGATATCATCTTGACTGCCTCCTCCGATACTTTGCGCCAGTCTATCATGGCCATGTTCAGTTCTGAATTTGCTATGAAAGACTTGGGGCAATTGAGTTATTTTTTGGGAATTGCTGTCAAACGTCATTCAGGAGGGTTGTTTCTGTCTCAACGGAAGTATGCTGCTGAGATCATCGAGAGGGCTGGGATGTCATCCTGTAAGTCCACTTCCACGCCAGTTGATGCAAACCCAAAGCTAAGTGTCGCAGCAGGTGCACCATACGAGGACCCGACCCGATATCACAGTCTTGCAGGGGCTCTCCAGTATCTTACCTTTACCAGACCGGATATTACGTATGCGGTTCAGCAGGTGTGTTTATTCATGCATGATCCCAGAGTTGAGCACATGAATGCAATAAAATGCATCATTCGGTATATCCAGGGGACACTGGACTATGGGTTGCACTTGTATCCGTCATCTACATCCACATTTGTCTCTTACACGGATGCTGATTGGGGTGGTTGTCCCGACACCAGACGGTCGACTTCTGCTCTTCAGATGTTCCTTGGCAACAACTTGGTCTCATGGTCGGCAAAACGTCAAGCAACTCTGTCACGCTCTAGTGCAGAGGCAGAATATCGAGGGGTAACGAATGTGGTCTCCGAGTCATGTTGGCTACGTAATTTGCTTTTGGAGCTTCATTGTCCCATTCAGAAGGCAACCTTGGTCTATTGCGATAACATTAGTGCCATCTACCTTTCAGGTAACCCAGTTCAACACCAGCGCACCAAGCATATCGAAATGGACATTCACTTTGTCCGTGAAAAGGTTGCAAAGGGTCAAGTTCGCGTATGCCATGTCCCATCTCGTTATCAAATTGCAGACATCTTTACAAAGGGTCTACCAACGGAGCTCTTTGAAGATTTTAGGGGAGCCTCATCTCGTTAGAAAACCGCCTTATGATTTGGGGTGTGTTAAACAAAGCAATTCTCGGCCAGATTACATGCAAGACAATATTGTATATATGGTATATATATTTGGAGTATATTGTAGTGTAAAGGTTACCTTAATTAGTGTTATACAGTTACCATAATTGTATAGGTAGAATTATGGTAGAATAAGATTTTAGAAATAGAATAAGAATAGGATTCTATTTTTATGGTAATATGTAACTTGTATATATAGCCTTTCAATTAATGAAAATAATCAAGGGGATTATTTCTTTCAAGTATAAACGAAGACTCTCCTTCAATGTGCCGCTTCATCTATATTCAATCCTAGACAAGTAGTAAAGAAGGGCAATGGCAAATGAATTTCAGAAATCTGGGGGGTGGGATCGGCGCTGGGAGCTGGTTTTGGTTGGAGGAGCAGTGGAGGGACGGTGGGTGCTACCGGATTTTCGCCGGCGGTGGTGGTTGCCGAAAATTTGAGGGAGGAAGAAGGGACAGTGGTGGAGATGGTAAAAGACGAGAGAAGAAAAATTGAAAGATTTAGGAGAAGATGGATTTTGAATTAGTCAGTGTAATTGAAATATAATATTTAGTTATTAGATGTAATTAAAATAAAATATTACTGAATATAAATATTTTTTTTATTTTCTCTACACTATATAAATATAATCGAGTAAGTGGGCTTTAGATAGCTGACGGATAAACCCATACATAACAAAACTTTTCAACTTTAAGTTTTTTTCAATGCCCATGGTGTCGGGATCTTGAACAGATAAGAAGAAATCACTTAGTATTTTATTTCTATTAGGAATTGAATCTGAAATCTTATGGTACTCAACTCGCTTCATCGATCACTGGGCCGCACCTTTGAGTGCTCAACTTTTAAGTTTCTTGCAGCTGGGGAAGGTCTTTGTTTCTTAAATGGGTTAAATTAACCCCTTTTCCCTCAATTTGAGTCTTCACAAACACAGTAGATGCCATCTCTCTCTCCATCCAACTGAATCTCATTCTAGGAGTCAATTAAGTGCTTCAAAAAATTCAAAGGCGGAATCAAAATTTAAACTTGATGTTTATATTTTTGTTCCACTAAAATAAGCTCTCGGCCAAAATGTAAAGTGACAGACCTGTCACTGCATGTTCAGGTACATGATTACAATTTACATCCAATGAGAGGCCAATGTAAATCCCAAATACAACTCAATTGAGGCAAATATATGATTTGTGATTAGTGCATATGTTGTTACATTTAATTGTGTAAAAGTAAAAGATGAAATAAGGTCAGTAAAATGGGATGCCTCTGTTGCTAGTGAACTGAACTTGGCAATGCAAAATGGTTGAGATTCAGGTTGTAACTAAAGTGTAACCTCTTGCAATTTGAGTAGGTTGTTGAGTTCCAAAATCCAGCTCTAGTGGTAAGCAAGCATGGTTGAGAAGAGTGTTATACTACAACATCAGTGTAAAGGTCGGAGGGCATATAAAGCCACGACAAATCCAAATCCCTCCTACTCGACACCAACTAGTAGTAGTCCCGTATTGGTTGAGGCCTTGAGGGAATGGGTCGTTGTTCTTACATGGTTTAGGGCGATCATCACCTGATGAGCTAAATTTTGGGACTGAGTCTTAAAGATTCATTTTCTAACATGATATCAGAGTCGGGCATGTTCTTGTTCTTGGTTTACCCAATGTTGGCCTCCCAGGTTACATAGTCCACCCTCCAAATGTCTAGGCTTGTGCAGGCCGGAGGGTGTTACAGTCTCAAATTGGTTGAGGGAATGAAATATTGTCTCCTTATATGGTCTTGGACATTAATCCTCACCCCATGAGCTAACTTCTGTAGTTGCCAACCCAAGGTTCGTTTTCTCAACACCAACAACATGATTAGGTGCTTGTATGGCCGTCCGGTTGTTTACTCGAAGAGGCGACAATAACTACACCTCAGTCCCAAACTATGCGTGACTACCACAATCTTTCTAGTTCCTTTAGATCCATCCTCAACCAATCTTCTACATAGTTCAGAAAATCATACTATTTCTCATTAGTTATCACTTCATTACTAGATCTAGCTTCACTAAAAGAGTTGGTGCTAAGTCCAGAAATTTAAGCCTATTCTATCACCAACAAAGGAGGCAGACTCTAGGTGAAAAGTTTGAACACTTCAGATAATAAAAGGTCGGTCGGGAAGTGCACTTGCCTAAGGGATCAAAACTGGATAAATTAGCTTAACTTGCATTTGCATCTCTAAGATCTCCTTATGTTCTTTGTTCAATCTAAAATAAACTGACCGAAGAGTAACCTAGCATCTTTCTAAAGGATTCATTTGAAGTGATCAAGAAATGCAGAGGAAGAATTCAATTAATGAGGTAAGAAGGAATGTAGGCCCGGTTATCTTAGACTCATATGAAGTATGTCATCTACCAAACAACCATATATCTTCTCTGACTCAAAGAAAACCATATCATCTATCGCCCAACAGTATTGTTTATTCAATAGAGTACAGCAACCAAAACTTCAATGGGAAAGCTTTAACCAGCTGCATTTGCTCAACTCCTAACGCAATGAAGTTAAAGACGGTTGAACACAAATGCAGTCAAGACTTCTCTATAACAGTTATCTTCTATAACATCATTTCACTATAACAACCATATTTTCTGTATTATATTATATGTTCTCTATAACAAGATTTCGATATAGCAGCCAAAAAATATCAGAACAAACAATGTTGTTATAGGGAGCTTTGACAGTAAAATATTCCAAGAAAAGGGAAACAAAGACATATAGCGGAGCATGGAGATATGCATCAGTAACTTTCATCGGAAAAAGCTCTTCTGGTATTACTATTCTGTCAAAATAAACATAATAGTGCCTGGAGTCATGCTCAAGTACATGCACGATCTGGTAATACAAGCAATAAAACTAATTTAAGATCCTCAACACAGATAATGTAAAAGATTCAGAACCTAAAATCATCCGAACAAAGGACACCATTGTCTGATCTTCAGGTTTTACCTCTATTGTTCCCAATGTCATCCTACCTAAGGATAATAATATAAAGTAAATCAATACCCAAATCAACCCTGAGATTCATTCTTCTTAGCACTGTTCTCCCCTTCTCTTTCCTCCAACAATCTTCCCGCCTCCTCATCAGCAGCCTTCTTTTGTGCCTCGTTCGCCTTAAGAGCCTGCAATTTGGCATGGTTGTAATACGCCACGCCCAAGAAAGCCAATCCATATCCTACCAAATTCACAGGGGTAACAGTATCCTTAATCACGGACCAAGAAAACGCTATCAACAACCAATCCTTAACCACACCAGCAACATTCATAGTCAAAGCAGACGTCTTCCCCACGAGCAAAAACACAGCAAGATTCAACGCAAACGCGCAGAACGAATTAGTACCAAAGATCAACCAATCCAAATGGAAACTAGAACTATCCTTCAACAACGGGTATTCCACGAAAATCCACGGAATGAACAAGAAAACCAAACAACAAGGCGCAACATAATAGAGCGAAGTAATCGGATTAAACGTAATTCCCTTTGATGTTAAAAGAATCTGAATCAGAACCAATCTAGTAGCCTCAAAAGCAACAGCACCTAGCTGTAACATCACACCCCATGTATCAAACTTAGCTTCACCATAAGCAGCAATAGCAACACCAATAGAAATCGACACCATGTTACACATAGTATCAGATTTAAAATTCTCTTTCTTGAACATAACTCCAATGGAATAAACAGCAACTGGCATCAAAGCTTTAAGCATTTGAATAAATGATACAGATAGATAAATATATGCAGAGTTTGATAACCATAGTGAAAATGCATATAAAAGACCAATAGGTACCACAGATTTGCAATAAAGATCCACTGTCATAATAACAGGTTCAACAACTTTGAATACACGTACAAGAAGATAAGCCAATGAAGAACAAAAAGTCATGTGGATTATTGTTAGTGAAATAGGATAAGGCCAATTGTACAACTTACGATCCAGGATGTACTTGTTGTACACAATCACAGTGAATGAAAGGAAAATCCAAATTGCAACATACATGTATGAAAGCAATATTTTTTTCACAACCCCTTCACTTAAATTACCACCTTTCCCCATATTTTTTGCTCAAAACTTACAAAAAACAAGAAAAAAAATTCAAGAATTGGATTCTTGAATGAGAAATTAAGAAAGAGTTAGAATTATTTGGATGACTGAGAAGGGAATATGGTGTGAGAAAAAGGGAGAAATTAAGGAGGAAAAAGTGGAGGCGTTACAGGACAAAGAGTGGAGAAGTGTGGAGAGAGTTTATATGCATGTGTAAGATAGTTAGGGGATGTGAAATTGAATCTGATGTTGTTGCTTTGACTTGGTAGTTAATTTATTGTTTTGCTTTAATAGTATATATATTTGGTAATTAGTTCATTGTTGCTTTAATAGTATTGGTAAGAAACAAATTTTTTTGTTGGTCCATCAAACAATGTGGTGTAGCGGTGGGCTACTCCTCCCTTAACCAAAAATTTTGAATATGAGTTTTGATATCGAAAAATTGAACTTCCTTGAAATAGATCCTACGCAGTGTAAATTCAGATATAGCCGAGCTTCAACAAGAATAACATACACTGGATGAAATATATATATATATATATATATATATATATATATATATACTATGTCTATTTTTTTCTAATCTTATATTCGGTATCTATTAAACTTCAAAAAATTATGTGTCAGGTAATAGTATTGGTAAGACAATGTTCTTTTTTGGGGCAAACTGATCCAATGGCTAGGACCATTTTTTTTGTCGCATCAATATTCAGTAGTTGTATTAAAGTACGATTAAATTCAGATTTGCATAGAAAAATCTTACATTTAGAATAAAATGCTTCTAATAAATATGACTTTGTACCAACGATTTGAATCTCAGACTTCTTATTAAGGATGAAGGAGTATTTATTACTCCACCAGACCACCACAACTATTGTTGATGCACATATCATCAAACTTACTTAGCGCGTGATATTTATAAGAAAATAAAGTTAAGTATTATCTCTGTATGGGCATTCTACTGGCAAAGAAGACTCCTATAAGTGGTAGTACCTAGTTGGGGCTTTATGGTATAATTCGTTGCCGAAAGATGTCTCTGCCGATTCAACGACTTTCCGATGTGATTGACAAGCAGCGGGGCATGAAATAGAGTTTAATTCATCGCGGCAGGAGTTCACCAAGTCTAAGAAAGGGTCGGTCATTCAACGAGAAGGGGTAAATCAGGTCACCCAACTAAGGCCCAATGTAAAATTGATACTTCCTTCGTCGTTTTAATTTATTTTCCTAACAAATAAATTTGGTTTTTCAAATCTACTCTTGCTCTAATAAATACAGCAATTTTAGAAGAAAAAAAGTCTGATCAATATTATCAATCTTCAGCAATAACTTGAAGAAAAAAAGAAAGGGTAATTCAGTCAAATAACTATCATAATTAATGATATAAAATCATAAATAGCAAGTAAAAATGGATGGAAGGAATTTAAAAATACGTATTAATTAATCACGATTAACTCGTAAATTCTAGTTAAGAAAAAAATTACTATGAATTATTAAAACTAAAATATGATATTCAAATTTGATTAATATACAAAACAAAAAATTGCTTTTGGCTTACCAAAGATAACAGAGAAGAAGTCATCGAAAAAAATATTTTAGAAGCATCTAAAGTTTCATTTTATTTATTCTATTATGGTGTATTAGTTTGCAAGAGGAAGAAAAGTGCGCAGAATATAAATAATGTGTGGCCATTATAAGAAAGATTTCAATTTAAGCAAAGTTGATACTTGAAATACGAGATAGTAATACCTATATTATGTTTTCTAAAAATTATTTGCTCAAAAGCAGCTGGCATTTATTTATTATTTTACTAACTGTTGAATTTCAATGCAAAACGATGTAATTTTAATCTAGTTATATAGTCCCATGCAAATTAAATTTCTTTCCCAAAAAGAACAAAAGAAAAAATTAAAAAAGATTAGTAGCAGTAGCAATGAAATTATGGTGACAATGCTTGTAGAAGAAAAAAAAAAGGAATAAGACATTTTAACTGTTGTTGTAAGATTACAGTAGATAACTAATTAGATATAGTAGACAACAATATATGTAAAGAATTAAATGATATGGTTACTCAAGTTTATAAACATAAATTTAATACATCTGTCCACATAGTCCGTAGAGACCATAATTTATTTGGGATCTTTTTATTGAAATAAGAATGTTTACAGTTTTCCTGTTAGAAAACTAATAATTGACCATGCTCATAACAATTGTAAATTAATTAACAGTGAGACTATTTTTGACAATCAAAATATGTCAAGAACTATATAAACGCAAATGTGAGAGACATTTTTTTCCTTTTTTTCTTTTTCATTTTTTGGAGGGAGGAGGAGAACAAGAAATAACCTATACTTGCACGGTGATGGATGAATGATATAGAGGAGGTAAACTCACTTTAATGTTAGGTTGGGAACTAGCAAAGTTTATAATTTAATACTCTCTTATTTACTTTTACTTATCACATTTTGCTTTTTGAGAATCAAATTACATGAATTTGATCAATATTTTAAGATATATTTTTTAATCATATTAATATAAAAAGAATATCAACTTAAAGTATTTTCCGTATAATTTTCGAACATCTAAATTTTAATTTTAAATTATTAAATTAATCTAATATTTTAATTCAATGTAGCTTTAAAAATTAATCAAATTAACTCCTGGAAAGTGAAACGTGACAAATAAAAGTGAATAATGAGAGGACTAGTACTAATGAAAGTTCTTATGCAATTACAAAAAAAAAAAAAAAAAAAAATCTCACGCAATAGGTGTAATTGTGAATTACACAAGGAAGGGATCGAGTTTGATATTTAAAGATTAAGTTGTTAAAGAGCTTTTTGCATTGAAATTGGTCATTCATGATCAGAGTTCGTAGGTAGAGATCTTCGTGGGATTGTGGAGGGAATCTCAATCCATCTTTTCTAGGATTCCTTATCACACTATACATGGAGATCTTTCAATAGCTTAATCGAGTCATGTAAATATCAAATATCGAATGGTTAAACTTAAAAAAGGAAGGGTAATTCACACAATTGTCCCCTATTTTGGGGTGGTCTTTAATTTTTGTCCTCAAATTGGTGGTCTTTAATTTTTTCCCTTCGTTTAAAAAATGACCGAAAATAACTCTAAGGTCGTGGTTTCAAATTCTAGTTGATTAAAAAAAATCGCAAGACAAGATTTCATAGAAATTATGCCTATTCGGCCAAAGTTGTATAGAGATTATACCTTAAGGGACATAGTTTCTATGTAACTATGCATGAAGGCAAAGTTTCGTTGAAAATTAAAATTATGCCTTGTCCGGCTAGATACATAGAAATTATTTCCCTTAAGGTATAGTCTTTATATAACTTCGGCCGAATATGCATAATTTGTATGTAAATTTTACCTTGCGACTTTTTTCTTTTTTACTTCTGCTGGAATTCGAATCCAATATTTTTTATTTCATAGAACCGCGAAGAAAGGATATTTGGCCCACAATTTTTTATTAGTGCTTTAAGAAGCAAAAATTAAAAATCAGTCCATTGAAACGGCAATCCGCGCAAAGAAAAAAAACGAAAGTCTGAATCTCACTATTCAATAGTTTTTCCTTCTCTAAAGTAATAATCAAAATTGGAAATAGTAAACATTTACTCTTGCTAAAGTTTCCACCGTACTATATTAGCTTATCATGATTAAGTGAGGCAAAAATATGCAACAATTAATCATACTATTGGTGAAGGCGTATTTTACAAAAACATATCATATATTTATTGAGTCGATATAAACGTTTTATACCACTATGTTTTTACCTAAAAATATTTAGTTAAGTGAAGGCAGTTCCTCATTGCTTAATTACATATCTCGGTACTGAGTTTCCTCCTCCCTTTTTAGTAACAAAATAAATCAAAAGTAGGACCAAACTGAGAGTTAGTAGCATAAATAAAGATGGATTTGTGAATGAGAAATATATTCGAGCTTGAGTATGAATTTTTTTTTGATAGGGAATGATTTTCTGAATGGGCCCATCCAAACGAGAATGTAATTAGTCAGGCTCCAATACAAGTATCGAATAAAGAATGAATATAAAAAAAAAAAGCACACGTGGCTAACTATTATGTATTGCACTTTGAGTACTTTGGAGGAAGTGAAACTAATTAAGCGAGTTTTACGCGAAAACTCCACATGCCTAACGGGACCGACTTGAAGTGAAGCTAATAAATGGAGAGAATTGACTATTCGTTCTTTTTTCTTCATATGTTTAATGCACATTTTGTGGAGCTTTATTGGTAACCTTTGCTTTTTCTTATACTCCTTTCCTTCCAAATTAAAATTTATAGTATTTTTTGTATAATTTTTGACCTATATAAACTTAAACGGGACATAAGGCGTATTAATTGTTGTTGTACCCTTACTTCAAAATGATCTATACTCTTGCAATTTTCTAAAAAAAAAATTAGGGAAAATAAAGGGTAATTTGAAGAGTAATAAAAGATAATTTGTCTAATTTAGCCAATAATAAAATGTCACGTATTAACTGATTTTCTTGGTACAGAAAGGAGTAAGAAATGGAAAGAGACTACGTACTAGACACAACTTTGATACGTGACATTTTATTATTGGCTAAATTTCGTAACAACGTAACCAAATAAATTAATTAGTTAGGTGACTTTATGACCTTTAATTGATATAGTATCACCTTAATTGGTGCAGTGAATAACTTGTGTCACCAAACAAAAGCAGAGGGATCTGAATAAGTTAAACCATATATGATGGTTCCGTTCCTTTTCTAATAATTTGATATTCGAGATTTAATGTTACGCCAAGAAGAAAGTCATTTGCCAATAATATTTTTCATTGTCATATGTTGTCTGTTATTGTTGAAACTATTTTTCGCAACAATAAAAATTATTGCATGCCGTTGCAATAGCTTTTGATGTAAAAAGTTTTTGCAATAAGTTTTTTTATTGTCATTTATATTTTTAGTAACAAAAAATTAAATTTTTGTTGTCATTACGTTTTTAACAATAATATATTTATTGCTGCTAAAATTTTATTGACAATTCTATACTTTCTTGTACTGTGTCCTACAAATTTAAAATTGCATCACAAATCCATCATGGGGTAAAACGTTCCTATAAGAAATAGATCACAAGCCCTCGAGATTAAAGGCGTGTTGTTCCTAAACTAGTCTTAAATATATCTTCTTCTTTTTTCATTTCATCTCGCCCTTCTCATTGTTAAGCAATTGCTGGTACATATTCAGTGCACATTCTTCTCTTTCATGAAATCCGATTAAATAATATACACCTTTATTTGATGCGACACAAATAATCCTTCATAATTTTCACTAATGAAAGAATATATATATATATAATTTATAATTTTTCATAATAGAAAAATTATATTCCTATTCTACTCTTAAAATCCTATTCTAGTTATACAAGAATCCTATAATTATGGTAAGTGTACAATACTAATTTAATACAATATTTACACTAATTAAACTTACCAAAAACCGTGATATACACGGGTTTGTATATCGTGTATACCAAGGTTTCACATATGGTAATTTACTTTGTGAAACCGTGATATACATGGTATACAAATCCATGTATATCACGGGTATAACTAACACACCCCGCAGTCATAGCGGACGGTCTTCATACGCTGAGACTGTCCATAAAATCTTCAAAGAGCACTGACGGAAGACCTTTGGTAAATATGTCTGCAATTTGATACCGGAAGGGACATGACATACACGTACTTGCCCACGAGATACCTTTTCGCGAACAAAGTGAATATCCATCTCGATGTGTTTAGTGCGCTGGTTTTGAACCAGATTACCAGACATGTAGATGACACTAATATTATCACAATAAACCAAGGTAGCTTTCTGAATAGGACAATGAAGCTCTAAAAGAATATTACGTAACCAACAGGATTCAGATACCACATTAGCTACCCCTCGATACTCGGCCTCTACACTAGAGTGAGATAATGTAGACTGACGCTTCGCAGACCATGAGACCAAGTTATTACCAAGAAACATACAATAGCCGGACCTGGAACATCTGGTATCTGGGCAACCACCCCAATCAACATCAGTATACGAGACAAGTGTAGATGTCGATGAAGGATATAAATGTAAGTCATAGTCAAGTGTCCCTTGGATGTATTGAATAATGCGTTTGAGCGCATTCATGTGCTCAACCCTGGGATCATGCATAAACAAGCACACCTGATGTACGACATACGTAATATCTGGTCTCGTGAAAGTAAGTTACTGAAGAGCCCCTACAAGAATGCGATAGTGAGTTGGATTCTCGTACGGTGAGCCAGCCGCAGCACCCAGCTTGGGCTTAGTATCAACCGGAGTGGAAGTAAACTTGCAAAAGGACATACCAGTTCGCTCAATGATCTCAACGGCATACTTTCGTTGTGATAAGAACAACCCACCTGCATGACGAGAGACAGCAATCCCCAAAAAATAACTCAAGGACCCCAAGTCTTTCATATCAAACTCAGAACTGAGCACTGTCATGATATACATTCGCAAAGCATCAGAAGAGGCAGTCAAGATAATATCATCAACATATAACAATTTATAAGTCAGGAAAGGACCACGACGATATATGAATAATGAATTATCAGACCTGTTGTGTGAAAACCCAATAGATGAAACATAGTCTGTAAACCGTTTATACCAAGCCCGCGGGGCCTGCTTAATCCCATACAATGACTTTTTCAACAAACAGACATGATGAGGATATTTCGAGTCTTGAAAATCCAAGGGCTGATGCATGTAAACGTTTTCCTTAAGATCACCATGTAAGAAAACATTATTCACATCTAACTGATGGATGGGCCAAACTTTCGAAAGAGCTAGACTGAGAACAATGCGAATGGTAGCTGATTTGACCACCGGACTAAACGTCTTACCACAATCCACACCAACCTGCTGAGTCTTACCATCACCTACAAGACGAGCCTTATGCCTTTCAAAAGAACCGTCAGAATTATCCTTATGAGTAAAAATCCATATAGACCGAATAATATTAACACAAGAAGGACGGGGTACCAACTCCCACGTCTTATTTACAATAAGAGCATCATATTCATCGGTCATAGCCAATTTCCAATTCGGGTCATTTAATGTGGACACTGGGTTATGGGGTAGAAGGGATTTAAGAACATTAGAATTTAAATTAAAATGTATTTTCGATTTAAAAATATCCCATTGACAACGAGTGACCGGTCCGTGACTCGGGGGAGAATTGGATGGATATTGGGAAGTATCGGGACATGTGACGGACTGGCCAGCAGGCAGTGGGCCTGCTGGCCCAATACTGGAACTGGGACCGACATCGGAAATAGAAACTGGGGTAGAACTGGGCTGGATAGGCGTCCCAGTTGCTGGCCCAATAAATGTAGACTGCGAATGTACTGGATGACCAGCGGGCAGTGGGCCCATATACGAATTTTGGGTGCGGGACAGGTCCGATAAATGGTGGATAATATATGGGGGGACATCGTCATCTAAAATATTATACGAACTAGGCCCGAGACTATTTACCTTTGCAAAAGGAAATTGGGTTTCATCGAAAATAACATGGCGACTAATGATGATTTTATTAGATGGCAAATCAAAATACTTCTAACCACGATAATTAGAGGATAATCCAAAAACACACAAGGAGTAGAATGGGCTTGAAGTTTGTTAATTATAGTTGGCGGAAAGAGCGGTTAACATAAGCACCCAAAGACCGTAAGATGTGAATATGAATGAGTCTTATTATATAAGATTTGAGGAGGGGAGAAATATGTCAAACCTTTGGTAGGAAGTATGTTAAAAAGATAAGTAGTCATTTGTAGAGCATGATGCCAAAAAGAAGGGGGTACAGAAGCATGGACCATTAGAGTTCGGACAATATTATTAATGGTACGAATTTTTCGTTCGATTTTCCCATTTTGTGAAGACGCATGACGACAAGAAAAATGAAAAACAATGTCATTATTTGCACAAAATTCCCAAAATATCCCATTATCATATTCTTTGTCATTGTCACATTGAATGTTCTTTATTTCTCGTTCGAATTGGGTACGGATGAATGCTCTAAATTTTAAAATGGTGGAAAAAACTTGCGATTTTTTCGCTAATGGAAAAGTCCATAAAATTAGAATAATCATCCAAACATAGAACGGAATAACGATGGCACACAAAACTTAAAACGGGAGATGTCCGTAAGTCGCTATGAATAATATCAAATGACATTAAAGTATGAGAAGTAGAGTCTACAAACGTCAATCTAACAAGTTTTCATAGTGGACAAGATTGACAAATTGGAGTACTATGCGTACTCTTACAAGAAATAAAATTGCTTTTATGTAAGGAAGAAACAATAGACAACCCAGGGTGACCAACACGTGTATGCCATAAGGAAGGAGCGAGAGCTGCAAAAGTAGATGGCAAGGCTTGATTCGAAAGACCGGATGTGGGTGTGATAGGATAAAGATCTCCCCTACTATCACATCTCATGAGAGGAATCCCGGTCTTGAAATCCTTCACAGAAAATCCAAAAGGATCAAAATTAACAGAAACCGAATTATCAGTGGTAAATTTACGGACATACACCAAATTTTTAATTAAGTGAGGGGCCTGAAGGGCATTTTTTAAGACAAGAGGTGGATGGGGGGGGGGGGGGAGGGGATAAAGTTTTATGATTGTAACCACGAACTGGAATTGAATTGCCTTTACCAACAATAATGCCACTATTGTTGCTCAAAGTGGAATAACACGAGAGAGTACCTTGATCGGACGCCATGTGGGTAGTGGCGTCGGTATCCATGTATCAATTCAGGTCCGAGGGATTTAATCTAAGAGTGCGCATCGCGACTTTAATGTCGGTAAGGGTGGGCCCCGCTACATGGTGGGCCTGGTGGGGGTGAGGCCCAAGCACGTCGGCTTGCTGCCCAGGCCCAGAAGTTCCTCTCAGGTTCCACTATGGGCCTGAATAACTGGGCCTGCTTGATAGCGGAAACTGGGCCAGTTCAGGTTGGCACCATCCGACGGAAAATAGGGGTTGTTGGGCCCAGGCCCACTGGCCCAGTTCCACGGCCATAGGCCCAAGGGTTGTGGCCAGTTGGCTTGCGACCAACTGCACCGAGGCCCATTGCCACCCCCGTTATTGCCACCTAGGTTGCCGCCATGATTTTTACCATTATTTTTGCGATTCTGACCCTTTTTGCCGCCACCGTTGTTGCGATTTTGGCCGGAATTGTTGGAGACGGATGAAGAAAAGGTAGACTCGGTCACCATGACTACAGAAGAGGCCCAGTGGTCTCTTTCTTAGCCAAGCCTGCTTCTTCGAGCGTGAGCATGGAACATGCCTAATAAAATTGCGGAAGAGGACTGCTCTGACGAAGAAGCGTACCGACACCACTATAGGCCTCAGATAGACATGCAGCCATCTGAAGGATAAGACGATCGTTGGTAATGGGCACACCAATGTTGCGGAGTTCGTCCGCCAATTCTTTCAACCTTTTGCAGTATGCTGAGACATTAGGGAAGTCTTCCATATTGATGTGGGAGAATTCCTACTCAAGGGTAACAACACGAGAATTTTGATTATCTTGGAATATATCACGTACTCTATTCCAAGCATCCATCGCCGTAGTGTCAGGTTCGATAATCGTTTGCAACAAGTCGGTAGAAATAGTGGAGTAAATCCACTGAAGAACAGTAGCATCAAGGGTTGTCCATAACTTAGGATCATCCTCGGGCTTGGGCACCTCCGTATCCGCAGGAGCTGCGGGGATAATGTGATGGAGGACTTGATGCAATCATGCATGAATTTTGACCAGTTCGGCCCACGTCGCGTATTGGACGTTTTCTATCTCAAGAATGATAGGGATGTGATTCTTGATGTTAGAAACAGTAAGGGCAGGGTGAAACATGTTCTTATCCATAATAGCAACGCAAGATGTGATGTAGGGATTGGGAAGAAAAAATTTGGGAAGAGAGGAGGTATCACCGGGCATGAAAACCGAGAAGAGAGGCTCAGAACTCGATGCAAAAAGTGGACGAAAATTTGGGAGAGAATTTGAGACTTAGACTTCTGATATCATGAAAGAAATAATCCCTAGATTATTTTCATTAATGAAAGAGTATATATACAATTTACAATTTTCCATAATAGGAAAATCATATTCATATTCTACTCCCAAAACCCTATTCTAGTTGTACAAGAATCCTATAATTATGGTAAGTGTACAATACTAATTTAATACAATATTTACACTAATTAAACTTACCAAAAACTGTGATATACACGGGTTTGTATACCGTGTATACCACGATTTCACATATGGTAATTTACCTTGTGAAACCGTGATATACATGGTATACAAACCCATGTATATCACGGGTATAACTAACATTATGTAAAACTGACATTTTGGGGGTTACATGTTCATGTATGTGCCAGAGAAAAGTTTGTTAACGTAGGTGGCTTTTAAATAACGTGACAATCATAATTATTTATATTGTAGAACCCGTTTGAGTTAACTAAATTTAAGTAGCTTTTAAATATTAAGAGCTGAAAATCAATTTTTAAATAGTGGAGTTGAATTTATGATTAAGCAGTTACACGTTTGGATAGAAGTGCTGGAGCTGAAAATAAGTAGCTGATGTGTTTGGTAAAAAAGTGCTGAAATACTCTTTGATAGAATATTGTACATCTCCTATATTAGGTAAAATTGTAGTCCAATTATAATTAGGAAGATTAGTTACCTAGTTTGTAAAGGAGTAGATTATTATGTAACACTATATATATTGTACATAATGATCAATGATAGGCAGGGAACATATTATTTCATGGTATCAGCAGCCAAAACCTAAAATTCTCTTCCTAACCTCTCATCTTCCCCAAACTTTTCAAAGGCTGAACAACCTAAATTCCATCCTACTCTTACAGTTAACCACATCAAGAACTTCATTCCCATAACTCTTGAGATGGAAAATGGTCAGTATTCATCTTGGGCGGAATTATTTAAGATTCATTGTCGTCTGTACAAAGTCATCGACCATATCATCCCTCCTAAATCAAAGCCCCTGGACCCCCGTGATGTTTCTGATGATAACCTTTGGTCCCGCTTAGATGCAGTTGTCCTACAATGGATCTACGACACGATCTCGAATGATCAATTGCATATAATCATTGAAACTGACGCCACAGCCCGATAAACGTGGGAGCGCTGGGAAAGTATTTTTCAGATAATAATAAGACACAACGTGCCTTGTACCTAGAAAATCAATTTAAGGACATTCAGCAGGACGATTTTCCAAATGTGTCGGCTTATTGTCAGGAACTTAAGATGATTGTCGATCAACTCTCTAACGTCGGTGCACTGGTCACTAATCAATGGTTGGTGATGTAACTTAATACGGGTTTGATTAAAACATATGACGGTGTCATTACCATACTCCAATAATACACGCCATTGCCTCCATTCTATGAGGTCCATTCAAGACTCATTCTTGAAGAAACCCGAAAAACAAAGCGTGTTGCGGCTCATGCGAGCACCGCCAACGTCGCCCTCATCATTACCGATGGCCCCTCCGGCAAAAGCAGGGCCCCATTTTCTAGTTCACAAAATCGGCAACCCGACAACCCGACACACATCATGTCTTCCCGAAATCACCATAAAGGGCGAACTCCAGCAAAGCCCGCGACAGTCGTGGCTGGTGCAGCAGCCATGGTAGGAGGGGCCAGCTACTGCCGGCCGACAACAACCCGTAGCGGCAGTGGCATCCGCCTCTATCGTGTGCTACCTACCCACCATGGGCTACGCGGGCCCAGTCGGCATGGGTTGCTCCACCTTGACCATACCTGACAACCTCCTGGGCCCCACCTACAGCCCAACAGCCCCAGCCCGGCATCCTCGGCACACGTCCACAACAGGCATACAGTGCACAAGTTTCTCCTCATTTCACCTATGCCCCGACGGATATTGAGGCATCTATGAACATGATGTCCCTCATTATTCCAGACAATATTTGATACATGGATATTGGCGCCACATCTCATATGACGGCATCCCAAGGTACTCTCTCGTCTTATTTCAATATGAGCAATTTAAATCGTCATATTATTGTTGATACTGGACACAACATTTCTATTTGAGGTTGTGGACAATCATCCTTCTCCCCACCACACACACACCCCCATTAGATTTAAAAAATGTCCTCAATATCCCGACACTTATAAAAATCTAATCTATGTGCGTCTTTTCACAACCGACAATAATGTTTCACTTGAATTTGATCCTTTTGGTTTTTCTGTTAAGAACCTTATGACAGGAATGCGAATAATGCGATGTGATAGCACCGGGGACCTTTACCCTATTACCACCACCGTCGGTCAACTAGCCGTCTCTCCGTCATCTCTTTTAGCTATTTCTTCTTCTTTATGACATAATAGATTAGGACATCCGGGAGACTCTGTTTTACGCTCCTTCGCCAAAATAAATTTATAGATTGCAAACATGTATCTTATTCTCCTATTTTTGAATCTTATATTTCTGGAAAACATGTCAAGTTGCCATTTTATTCTTCATCTACCTGTACTTTAATGTCTTTTGATATAATACACAGTGATTTATGGACTTCTCATATTTTAAGCACAGCTGGGAATCGATACTATATGTTGTTTTTAGATGATTATTCAAACTTCATGTAGACTTTTCTCATTGGAAATAAATCCCAACTCTATTCTATTTTTTCTTCATTCATCGCCTTCATTAAGAAATAAATGTTTTCAATGTGACAATGGGAGAGAATTCGATAATTATAAATTCAAACTTTTCTGCGCCAAAAATGGTCTTGCTTTTTGTTTTTCCTGTCCTCACACCTCTCCACAAAATGACAAAGCTGAACAAAAAATCAGGACCATAAACAACGTAGTTAGTGCCCTCCTTTCTCATGCCACTATCCCTCCTCTTTTTGGCATTACGTTCTATCCATGGCAACCTATCTCTTAAACATTCTCCCCAACAAGTCTCTCAAACACAAGTCTCCCACTCAAGTTTTCTATCTTCGGGATTCTTCCTATAAGCATTTAAGAACTTTCGGATGTCTATGCTACCTCTTTCATACCATACAAATCAACAAGTTGCAAAATAGGTTCACCCTATGTGTATTTCTGGGTTACCTCCATAATCATCGTGGTTACAACTGTTATGACATGTCCAGTCGAAAAATAATCATTTCTCATCATGTCATATTTGATAAGTCTCAATTTTCCTTTATCAAACTCAATTCCCCACCTCTGAATTCGTATGACTTCTTAAATGACGGCATTAATCCCTTTATAATTCATCACTTGAAAAATCATTCGCTACCGTCACCGACACCCGACCCACCTCTCTTTGTCCCGTATCGGGTAGGCCAGCCAATCCCGCCACATACTCTTTGGAACAGCCACTCTCGGCTACCCGAGGTCACTCCCTCCCTTCAAACAACGCCCCCGCCCCTTCTTCCCGATTTCGTTGCTCCCTCTCGGCCTGCACTTCTGCCATAGTTGTTTCCCGATCCCACCCCACCTCCCGCAGAACCCACACAAACGATGGAAACCCGTGCTAAGCACGATATTTCTAAACCCAAACGACAATTTAATTTGTCAAATTCGGTTGCCCCTTCACCTCTTCCTCGCAACCCAAAAAATGCCTTATCCGATCCTAATTAGAAATCTGCCATGATTGACGTATATAATACTCTTATTGAAAATAAGACGTGTGTTTGCGGTATTTCTAGATGCTACGCAAGTGTACATATCGCAATTTGTAATAAATTTCAGTAAGACCGAGTATCTTCCACAGAGACTGATTTATCAAGTACCAATTAACTAATCCTTAGTTTCTATTTGGCTAACGAATTTTAGGAATGATTTCTAACTAAAAAATTAACAAACTAACATGAATTTCTAGTATAAAATAGCAATGAAAATACACGAAGTTTAATTCAGTAATGAAGGAATTAGGGTTTCCAATCTCCTCGACTTTCCACTCTATCATTCATTAATGCAAGACTAACTATTCTTCTTATTATTAAGAGAGCAAGTTAACTGAGATGTTCTATATTCCGGTTAGGATATATAAAAACTCAACCTAAGTAGGAACTTTCTATATTTCTATGATAAGTTCTACCACATAGGAGGATTAAGATCAATAACCTAAAATGTTACACAGGCAGTCGTGATACTTTCGTTCAAGATTAAACCTACGTCTAACCAACTATAGCATATTCAAATCTCCCTTTTCAGATCTCGATTTGAACCCATATAGATAATGAAAACTAATGGCCAATTAATTATCATTCAATAAACACAAGTTGAATAGATTTTAATAGGTGAAGAAGAACATTAACAATGCATTAAATCATAATAGAGTTTCAAGTGATTCAATGGAAAACTCTAATAAAAGTAATTACCTCATAGACATGCTAAGAACTCATCAATTTAATATCCAACATATACTGAATTTAAATGAAGAAAAGGAAAAGAACTTGAACAATATATGTCTCTAATGTCTCCTTGTTCTCTTGTTTCTTGTCTCCCAAAAAAATAGACCTTCTTCAGAAAAACGTTTCCCTCAATATATATAACGAAAAAACCCCAAAATGGACCTTTTGCCCTTGTTAAATTTAGGCTTTTCGCTGCATTGACATCGTCGGCGCCGCGACACAGCTATTAGAGCGTCACGGCGCTAATTCCCCTGTTAAACATCTTCGTTCACTGCCAAAGGGGCGCCGCAACGCTAATGTTGGACGTCGGATCTTCTGCTTGTTGCGCCACGACTCTTCGGCCTTTTTCGTTCGGACTTCGTTTAAATTTCTTTCCGAGCTTCCCAGGACTTCTCTGACTCATTTATTGTGACCAGTTATGTATTTTTATCCTCAATAACCGTCTATTTCCTTTGAATTCGCCTTATTCATTTCTGAATCACTTAAAACCTGAAAACGCACAACACACGCATAATATTGCACAAAATAACAAAAAGACAAATAAAAGACCCTCTAAAATACACTATAAAACAGTACTAAAATCTATCTAACAAACACCCCCCAAACTTAAACTTTACTCGTCCTCGAGTAAAGAACTCTAGACACCCTAAAAAACACACAACTCTAAAAATGAATCAAGTCAACCACAATAGATTATGCCTCGAAGATCATGAACAATGTGCAATAAAATCTAACGGAACATTCTAGCCACTAATTTGCTATCTAGAATTTCAAGCCGGATAATCCTCAAATTTGCTTAAAGTTATTAAATGCATATGACCACTCAACCATGATGATTGACTTAACCAAGTTTTCAATATCAGTTTATGCGCAGTGAATTCTCACCAACAGTCCATCAAGCCAAAGTTCTATAGGCTTGCTAACTTCCTATTCTCCACTAATTTAGACAACACATGCTCAAGAATCAGTAGGACTTTTATAGGTTATGACGATAGGCTTAGGCACGGGTAGATAAAATATCATTTAGGCTCAACATTACCATAAGCATATAAACCAACCAACCAACCAACCAAACTTGATATCCATATTATAACCCAAAAGCAATCCCCACTTTTTCTTTACCCAATTTTTCTTTTCTTTTCGAACTACACCCCCAAACTTGTTTTTCAATGTATGTACAAGTGAGTGTAATATATTCCCATTTTTTTTCAATCCTTTGTTCTTCTATTGATAGCACCCAATCTAAGATAACAATTACAAAGTGCCAATCCCCCAGTCATATACTTATATGCTCATGGAATTCAAGGGAGGAAAAATATTTGTAAAGGATTTCAAGTAGGCTCATAATAGGTGTCAATCAAAGAATGGTTACTTAAGGCTCAAAAAGGGTAACTAGGGATTAATGTAATCAAGGGTGGCTTGAAAGGCTCAATCGTTCCAAAAATGGCCTAAATCATCTTCCTAAGCATGGATCATCTATGATTTCGTCTCAAATAGCAAGCAAGCAAGTTCTAGTACTTTCCACCATCTGTCCTCAAACCACAATTCAATCATGCATAAACCAATATTTAAGTACACGAAAATCACCAAGCATGATCAAGTTTTCATACTTATTAATAATTAAAAGAAACTCAAGACCTATCCAACTT
Organism: Anisodus acutangulus; assembly: GCA_029783415.1. Lineage (NCBI taxonomy): Eukaryota > Viridiplantae > Streptophyta > Magnoliopsida > Solanales > Solanaceae > Anisodus > Anisodus acutangulus. Next base: position 37,511,537 of record CM056511.1, on the reverse strand, counting down.
AAGCACACAGATTTATGTATTTCATGGCTATCAATTTCATCCAACTCTATCCCATGTGTACACTCAATCTCATGGGCTATTATTATCAACTTGATTCATTGACACAAGACACTCAAATACTGACACTAAAACTAAAACACTAACAATAAATAATAAACTGAACACAAACAATTAACACTATTGACACAAAACAGTAAAACTTTCCCCCAAACCTATTCAACACATTGTCCCCAATGTGATAAGTAAAGCAAGAGTACGAAGACTTATAAAAAAACTGCAGCTAAGCGATTCAGAATGGTGGTGGATGATAAGGCGGCTGGTGCATTGGAGGATATCCAAGAGAGGACTCAGTGTTGTCGTTATCCATGGTCCAAGAGAGGACTCGTGACCTCATATTCATATCTTTGTTGCATGTAAGTGTCCATATATTACTGGTGTTGGATGAGATACTGATTCTGCTGGATAATGTATTGGTTCTGTTGGAAAAGTTGATCCAACCTCTAGGTGTGGCCATCCTCAATCGCCAAAGGAGGTGGTTGACTGCTCTGTCCAGGCTCTCCGGCTTTTTCATCTTGCTCCCTCTGCTGGCGCTTTGGCCGATTGTGATTGCCTTCTCCAGGTGTAGGTTCTGGTATAGGGTCTGAATATGCATTGACCATTGTCCGGGTTAGGGGATTCTGCACTCTACCTTTTATATCATTTATGCTCTCAAGCACTCCATGTGCGACACATAATGCAGTGATCAACGATTCATGCCCTAATCCTGCTGTTGTGTTCAATCTGCATATCCAATTGAGGCTATTCTTTACAGCTCAACCCACATCTACTGAAAAGCATTTCATGATAGCATACACCAGCTTGATGCGATCCACTGGTACACTAGCTTGATCCGATCTAGTGACAGGAAATTGCGACGGAATAGTGAGGCCAGCGGGCAGTGGGGCCGCTGGAGAATTTTGGGTGCGGGACATTTCCGAAAAATGGTGAGTAATATACGGGGATATACCATCATCCAAAAAATTATACGAACTAGGCTCGAGAGTATGAACTTTAGTAAAGGGAAATTGAGTTTCATCAAAAATTACATGGCGATTAATGATGATTTTCTTGGAGGATAAATCAAAGAATTTGTAACCACTATGATTAGACAGATAACCCAAGAACACACATGGAGTAGACCGGGCCTGAAGTTTGTTAATTGTGGTGGACGGGAATAACAGACAACACAAACACCCAAAAACCCGAAGATGAGAATAAGAAGAATTCTTATTATATAAAATTTGGAGGGGGGAAGAATATGTCAGACCTTTGGAAGGATTATGTTCAGTAGATATGTAGCCATTTGAAGAGCATGATGCCAAAAATATGGGGGTACGGAAGCATGAAGTAAGAGAGTGCGGATAATGTTATTTATGGAACCAATTTTGCGTTCGGCTTTCCCATTTTGTGAAGATGTATGAGGACAAGAAAAATGAAAATTGATTCCATTATTAGTACAGAACTCCCGAAACACCCTATTGTCATACTCTTTTCCATTATCACACTGAATATATTTTATTTCTCTTTCGAATTGGGTTCTAATGAATGCTCTAAATTTTACGAAGATGGAAAACACTTGAGACTTATTTGCAATTGGAAACGTCCATAAAAATTTAGAATAATCATCCAAAAAGAGAACATAATACCGATGACCCAACGAACTTAGAATAGGAGACGTCCATAGGTTGCTATGAATAATATCAAATGGCTTTGAAGTATGAGAATTTGAGTCTACAAATGGCAACTTAACAATTTTTCCTAAAGAACAAGATTGACAAATTGGAGTACGACTCGTACCCTTACAGGAAATAGAACTATTTTTATCTAAAACTGACAAAATAGAGGATCCTGGATGACCAAGGCGAGCATGCCATAAGGAAGGAGAAATGGCTGCAAAGGCTGATGGCAAGGCTTGACTCGATGGACTGAAACCGGGTGTGATAGGATAAAGATCTCCCCTACTATCACACCTCATGAGAGGACTCCCCGTCTTGAAAACCTTTACAGAGAAACCAAAAGGATCAAATTCAACAGTAACAAAATTATCAGTGGTGAACTTTCGTACAGACACTAAGTTTTTAATCAATTTTGGGGCATGTAGTATTTTTCAAGATAAGGGGTGGATTGGGGGGAGAAAAAGTTTTCTGCCATAATCCTGAATTGGAATAGAGTTACCATTCCCGACAATTATACCCCGAGGGTTGCTCAAATTGGAATAAGATGAGAGAGTACCTAAATCGGATGTCATATGGGTAGTGGCACCGGTCTCCATATACCAATTCGGGTCCGGTTGAGTTAAACCCAGTGTGTGCATCGCTGCCTCGATATCGGACTGAGTGGGGACAGCTGCGTGGTGAGCTTGCGGAGGCCGGGGCCCAAGAAGCCCGTGAATCGACTGTCCCGGGCCATAATCTTTGGGGCCGGAATTTCTGGGCCAGTGGGCAGTGGGCCGTGAAGGCTGCTGGAAAGCCTATTGGCCAGATGCTGGAATGTGTTGCGGAGGTAAGCCGTAGGGCCACTGTCCACTAGTCCAAGCCCACGGCCTAGAGGCCCAAGGCTGAGACTAGTGTGTCGGTGGCCCACTATAACCTGGATGGGGTCCACTGCCTCTGTTTTGTCCACCGTGACTGCCACCGAAACCGCCGCGTTTGCCCCCGCAATTTTTTTCATTATTTTTTCGGCCATTTTTGCTACCCCCGTGTGATCGGATTTGGTTTGAATTGTTACCAAAATTTTGAGGACTAGTGGAGGAAGTCATCATGACCATGGGACTAGCATTAGTAGCCGCCTTTTTAGCCAAACCGGCTTCTTCCAAGGTAAGCATGGAGCGGGCTTGATAGAACTTTGAAAGAAGATTACTTTGACGAATGAGAGTTCCAACACCATTATAGGCCTCGGATAGGCCATCAGCCATCTGTAAAACAAGACGATCTTCACTAACTGGCGCACCAACGTTGCGGAGTTGGTCTGCTAATTCCTTCAACCTTTTGCAATAGGCTGAAACGTTCGGGAAATTTTCCATGTTGACGTGGGAAAAATCCTGTTCAAGGGTAACAGCTCTGGAATTTTGATTATCCTGGAATATGTCACGCAGTATATCCCATGCAGCCATCGCCGTAGCATCTAGCTCGATAATCGTCTGCAATAGGTCGGTGGAGATAGTAGAATAAATCCACTGAAGGACATTGGCATCAAGTGTTGTCCATAACTTAGGATCATCCTCGCGTTTAGGCACCTCTGTATCATCAAGAGTCGTAGGGATGATGTGATGGATGACTTGATGCGAACGAGCGTGAATTTTGAACAACTCAGCCCATGTCGCGTATTGGACGTTTTTTATTTCAAAAATTAACGGGATATGATTCTTGATGTCAGAAACAACAAGGGCATGGTTAAACGTGTTCTTTGACATAGACATAACGAAAGAACAAGAGGTGAAAGAGGGATTTGTAAGAGAGATTTTGAGAGCGGAAGAAAAAAATTGGTAAACCCGGGGGGGGGGGGTCTCAGCCGAGAGGAACCACAAAACTTTGTGAGAGAAAAATTTTGTGTGACCTAGACTTCTGATACCATGAAAGAAATAATCCCCTTGATTATTTTCATTACTTGAAAGGCTATATATACAAGTTACAAAATAGGAGAGAATCATATTCCTAAAACCTTATTCTATACATTTATGGTAATACACTAATTATGGTAATACACTACTAATTATATTACAATATTACCTAAACTAGGAGATTAAATATTACCTAAATAATATACACTAATTTCGGTAATTAAGAGAACCCGAGAGGAGCAATATACACAATATAATGTAATTTGAACTATAATGTAATTTAGTAAATTAAATTTATTTAAGAAGTGTTACTTACTTTAAAGAGGAAGATATCGTTAATTACATGACTTGTGATCTCCTGCACCATCATTAAAATTTTGGCGCGGCCTAATAATATCTCGAGCAAGTTCATAAACGGACTTTAGAACACTATGAAAGTGCCTATGAATTGTCTCTCCTGGATGTTGAAATATCTCTTGTATCAATCGATTTCCGGCACCATATGCACATATCATCAGAAACATGCCCTAGCTTTTCGTAAACAGACATTCCATGCACTACTACAAAAATACCCTACGGTGACGGGTAAAAATCGTCATCTAACCCCTAGGATGACGGTTCTCGTAAGTGTCATATTTGCCTCTGTCACAAAAGAATGACGGTTCTGTATCTGTCATAGGACATGTGGCGGTTCAAACTCACCACAGAAAAGTCAAATAAATTTTAACTTTCCGCCTTTGATTTTTTCAAATTTTGAAATTTCCCGCCTATGTTGAAAAATAAATTAGCGCCAAATATCTAAATTCAAGATTCGCTTTTTAAAAAAAATTATATTAAATTAATAATTTATTTTAATACGGCGGGAAAATTAAATTTGGCGGGAAAATTCTTATTATTATTTTTGGCAATTTAATTTCAATATTGCAAATTGAGTGCACCGATGAAATGGACTAAATTTTTAAATAACACCAAAAATATACATTGAATAGCTAGAATCTGTTGTACAAAGTCTTTCCAAAATTGATAATCATTCAAAGTGCTATTAAAGTGTTCAATTAAAGACTAAAACATTGTTAATCAAGTATCTTATCAATCTAAAATGTTCACTCATCAACATTTAGTTTACCAACTTCTATTTCAACAAGTATCTTCGAAAAATGCAATCCCCACTTGACACGAATATCATCAAGTTCCTCTTGTGAGTACATGTGTTTGCCGTAGAACTATAAACCACAAAAAGAAAATAATTAGTAATGCTTGAAATGATGTAACAATTAACATGGTTAATGATCTATCATTTAAGTATAGAAGTACTTACATTATTTGTCATTAAAGTCTAGTCTAGCATCAATTCTTTCATGAAACGCATCACACAATAACCAAACTCGGTACCACCAGGTTGTAGTGGTGTCTGTCATTGAATTAAATATCAACATGTAAATATAACTTAAAACAAAAATTGTAAAGATTCACTAAATATATAATCACTCAAGTATGCAGACCAAATAAAACAAGTCTTTGACCGAAGAAAACTATAGAAATAGTATGTTTTTGGGGTAAAAGTGGAGAAATACAAACGGAGGGGGTCACCGGTGGCTCGCCAATTTTTTTTTGGAATAGAAATAGTGTCAATAGATAGATCCGTTCAAGATCTACCCATTCATTTATCTTTCTTGGGGTAAAAGTGCAGGTAGGCATGATTATGCATGACATTTGAAATTAAAACAGGCAAAATGACCTCAAACAGTCAACATGTGGACAGAAAACAAGTCATATTAGGGCATTCAAGTGGGTACATGGTTCAAGATATGGGTAGGGGTTCTACAGTATACATCTATCAGCCCACCCAAGTAAAAAAACATTGCCATCTTAAGAGTCAAACTAACCAAGCATACAAAACTGAACCTACGCAAAAATTCAGACAACATATAAAAGCCCATAGGGGGCACCAGGACCAGATTAGGAAGCTTTGAGGATCATTTAACACCGAAACAAACTCAGATTTTAAGAGGAATTGAGCAACAACAACATAGAGTTAACTCATGTAAGCATTTGTATTACACTAAATCAGATACCTAAACTATCATAAAACCACAAATCACACAAATAAACAAAATATATTCCTTTCACGTGTCATTTAGCATCATAATATCACTGAGAATAGGTAATTTCTACATCTATGTTAATGCTAGGTCTGCTAAGGCAGTGATGATGACATTTAGACTAAGCACAATCATTAAGCAGCCTTAACATATCCTAATCGGGTAACAGTTTAGCCTACCTACTAGTTAAGATTAAACAATAACATAATATTTATCAAAACAGTCCCCATATACATATTTCCTAAGGATTCAAAGCGTTATCTTAAGCTAACTAGGCTGATAGTTAATGAACATACACATGTCTAATAATTTTTAAACTAAATAGACTTATAACTACTCCATCATCCAGGAAACCATTTTTCATGCAAAAAACCAATCATCACAGTTAACTTAAATCTTGTTTTTGTGTAAAAAAACTCACATAACACAAAAACACATCATTACTCAAGTAAGTTAACTAAGAATGCTATAAAAACATAAATGGAAATTGGATTACCTTTCTTAGTGGCAGCCTAGGGTCGAGGTAGAGACTTGTTTCTTCAACTCCAACACCACAAGAAACACAAGAAAATAAAAGGGTTTTAAGATTGTGAGGATTGAATTAGGTCTAGTTTGGGTTCCACCAAAGGGCTTGGATCCCAATTAAGCCTTAAAACGATCGACATAGATGAAAAATGATTCTTAACAATACAAGGATCAAACTCAAACTACGGACCTCCTAAAATGAGGGAATGAGGGCTCAATTTATAGAACCCCCTAAGCCCTAGGGTTCATAACCCAAATCGATGTGGGATATGAGATTTTGGGGGAAATTTCCTCCTTTTCTCAATCAACCAATCAAAACTAAGAATTTCAAACTGAATAAGATGAAATCCATTAATGAATTTCGTCCTAGAACAAGCAAGATCGCAGGAAAAGGTAACCAAGAGAGAGAAGGAAAGAAATTACCTTCCTTGGCTGATCCCTAGTAGAGAACGGACGGAGGCAATTAATTCATTGCTGGAAATGGTCACGCATCCACTGCCAAAGGCTGGTGGGGCCTTAAACTTTGCTAATTTGGGGCATTGACCAAGACGGCTAGGGTTCTCCCTTGAGCCAGATTGTGAATTCGTATAGAGGAGGATGAGAGTAAGAGATGGTGAAAATTTTGGACCATTTGGAGACCGTCTGTCGGCAGCGGTGATTCCCAACGATGGTGGCGCAACGACGGTCTGGCGGCAGAGAGGTTTTGGGAGATAAGGGTTGTGAGGAGAAGGGAGAGATCTGAAAATTATGTTAGTTATACCATGTAAAAATTTCTTTTTTCTTTCTTAATTGGAATTAGAATATTTTTGAACTTATCAAATTTTTGTGGTCTAGTGATAATTTGTGAAATTAAAGAAACCCAACAACAACATCAACTTTCCCAAATTCACAAATTCTCCAAATTCACAATTCACCAAAATCTTTTAAGTCATTACATTCTTAAATAATGTTTTAAAATTTAATTGACTTATTTATTTATAAATAGTCTTTTAAAATCCTAATTGAATACCCCTCTTAATATTTTTACAGAGTTTTTGATCTTTTATTTTTTATAATGTTAAAACGACAATGTTTAGTTTGTTTTTATTAAAAACAATTTTAAAAAAGAAATAAAAATCGTGTAAGTCTTAATTTGAATTAAAAAAGTGCTAAATAAATAATAAAAACGGTGTCGTTTTAATTAGTCAAACGCGTCATTTTTTGTCAATTTAAAACACAAGTCACTTATTTATGTGACATTTCACAAAACCGTCATAAATAAATAACACTTAAAAAATTAGTCACACAAATGCCATAATTATATGACACATAAAAAACCTATCACATGAATGTCAAGAAAAAACGTAAATTTAATAAAGAGTTGTGACACTTCATTTCTGTCACATATGAACTGTCACCGTAACCTGTTTTTTTTGTAGTGGTGTGTGGTACAGTTAATTTGAACCCTAAGTATTAAAAAAATCATTGATAGGGAGCGCTACCCAGAATGGACCCTACGCCCGCGAATTCAAATATAGTCTGACTTTAATATAACTATCAAATATAAAAAATCAAAAATAAAATAAAATCAACTCACCCAAGTCTGCTTTTCTTGCCGCTTTCAATACCCTGAAACGTTTTTCAACAAAAAAGTCGAAGCAATTTTACATTTTCTTTCTCATGTTATTATGCATTTTTTTGTACATACATTAGATACATTATGTTGGAATTTTACTAATGTGGAATTAAGTTTATCCCATTATTTATGACTCGAACAACTGGGGGCCCGCACGTCGGAAACGTCGTTTCCACACACGTGCAATCTTAGTGCCAAGTATCGTAAATTTCGTTAATGAAAGAGATATTGGTACGTAAATGAAGTGTTTGAGACATAGAATGATGGACGGTTATTTGCTAAATGACAAGTGTTCCACGTTGGTAAACGAAGGAAGGATTATGCGAAGTGTAAGATGGTACGGGGTCGAACCGCGGAGACGAGAAGGGTCGCAGCGCCCCCTAGCTGAGTCGCGACGCTAATTCTATGTTTTGCATTCTGGAGTCGCGGCACTTCCCATGCAGTGTTTACTTGACGGAATCCCAAAGGTTTGGCTGTTGATATGGTTTCAATGGCATTGAATCCACCCAATAATGACTATTACTTGGACCATTATGTTGTTGCATTACTTGGGGGTTAAATGACATCCATTACATGACAATTGATTGTCATTATAGGGCATTTGAAAGACCATCTTGCATCCCTATAAATTGAGCCCTTTGGCTCAATTCTATAGAGGACCATGAACAGAAAAACAAGTTAACAACACCACAAAGAGATCAGATTTTCCTGATATCAATCCTTCTCTTATCAATCTTCATTATTCATGTTCTTCGCTGATATCATTTGTGTAGGCTTTGCATACTTGATAGTTTGTTGTTTCATCTTGGGAGACTATTGTCCACACTTCTGTAAAGCCTATATACGGGGGCAATCTTGTCTTAAAGACATGGAGTCATCTCTCGACTCAGCCGGTGGTGTTGTGTTTATCTAATTGGTTGCTAAGTGTTTCAAGTATTAACTTAATAGACAAAGGACTCTAACCGTTCGTATTCTCAGCGGATCTACAAGCCACAAGCGTAACAGTTCATGGTCTTGTATTTCCGAATACAATATCCATATTTGAAGTTTCAATTCAAGATCAAGATATTGACAACTTGTTGGTGTCCTCTTTGTTATTTATCCTTTCGATCATTGTAATAGTTATTTACTATTTTCGTACGTGCTTTGCATATCCAACAAATTTAAGACATGATTGAATTAGTGCTCGAAAGATGTGTGCCAGCAGATATGATCCCAAACCTGGTTGTGGTTTTCTTCTTGAAAACAGTTCTGTTAACAATTCAAACACTGTCTCTGTCAACAACCGTTCTTTCAAATATGGTCCTAGTTTTGGTTCTCTCTTTGACGACAATTACAAATCTGTTTTCGTCAAAGGTGGGATCTCTGGATCTGATGATGTGCTTCAAGATGCTGCTGATAGTCATGCTAGTATGGCAAAAGATCAAGGATGAGTTGATGTCACCGCTCCTGAGGGTGGTGGAAACAAGCGCCCACGAGAGGCTGAGAATGTCAACTGGGACAAGAGGAGAAGGCTGAAGATGGTGTTCTATCTTGTAGCAGATGGCCTATATTTGTCCCAGACAAAGGATTCGAATTATGGTAAGGAGGATGTGGACACTCAGTCTAACTGAAGTGGGCTAGAATCCAAAATGTCTAAGTTAATTATCCTTCCTTATCTATAATGTGTTTAGTTAATATCTGAATAAAAGTGTATAAAGCAAGGCTGGGAATATGAAAGTGTTTTAATTAAAAACTTATATTCTCTACATTCTAAAATCAGATATTGAATATTCTTCCTTCCCGTTTAAAGATTGGACTATTGTAAACAAAACTTAAAAGATTTGTTCTTTTGGGTGTAATTATTAAAAGTGTGTATAGTATGTTCGCACATACGAAGGAGAGAGATCCACTGACTGTGCGAAAACTGTTACCACTTTTAAGTAAGCGTCAGGGATTTCCCTGGGCACCAATCACAAGGGAAGAAGACTAAAAGATAATGTCTTATCTTAAGACGTTGAACCTGTCACACTATTTGATAGGATGATATTGGACACTCAGTCGTACAAAGCCTACGGGCGACTGGAGTGGGTCAGAATTCATTTGATAGGATGATATTGGACACTCAGTCATACAAAGCCTATGGACGACTGGAGTGGGGTCAGAATTCATTTGATAGAAAAGTAATGGACACCTAGTGAGATGGGCCAGAGTTTCCAGGTCATAAATTATCTGAAGGCCAAAAGAAAGGCAGAAAAGTAATGGACACCTAGTGAGGTGAGCCAGAGTTGTTCCAGGTCTTAAATGATCTGAAGGCCAAAAGAAAGGCAGAAAAGAAATTGGACACTCAGTCTGCCAAAGCAATTGGAGTGGGCCAGAGTATCCAGATCACATATGATCCGGTTACGCCCTAACCACGTGCAAGAGGTTGTTCATGTGAAGCAACACCACCTCTAAAGTTGAAGGGGTTGTCCTCAATAGGACTTCAGGGAATGTGATCACTTTAAAGGGAGGTGATACATGTCTCAAACTTGGTTTAAGGGACGTTGTTGGTCAAGCTGGTTTGAGACTAGTCCAACATGTCTGTAATAACTAAGAATGGTACAGTATGTATGTAGCCAAATGAATGATATATTTGTAATTCGTGCATCTATACCATTATAGATTAAGATACGTTAAATTAAAAGTCATTTAAAAGCTAACAAAGTTGAGATTGTTGTCTTCTATCGACATAAACCCTCTAAATGAATGTGAGGTACGCGAAGAGGCAAAATCACCTTTCCATTCAGTCAAAGGAATAGAGAAAGAAACACCACTCCTCTAGAACTTAGTCACACCTACATGGGTGATTTGAAGTTTTTACAAAATAGAGGGGGGAGACAAGTACTTTCTGACCTTCATTAATGATGGTACAACGTATTGCATCCTTTGTTTGTTAAAAACCAAAGATGAAGTTGTTGAAGCGGATAAGCGCTACAAAGCAGAAGTTGAAAATCAACTAAGCCTACGGATTGAGGAATTTGTAGTGATAGAGGGGGAGAATGTTGTGGGGTGGGGTGTCTTGGTAGAGGTTGGAATACCAAAACATGTCAAGTTGGACCTAAGATTATAAATTGCATATCCACTGGACCTACAAATAACAGTAGTGCTTATCGCCTCTTGGTGTCAAAGAATGATGAATTCTTTGAAGGTAACTTTCCTTTAGAAGGAAAAAGAAGTAATTGCTCAAGGTTACAAAGAACCCGCGAGGGCCTAACTGTCAGGAACTAGACGTTCCGTATCTACAGGACTCAGAAGTTGCTGACTATTCGAAACTTAATATTCCAGATCTACAGAACTCAGAGATTCTAGATGTTGAACAGAGACGGAGCAAAGAGGGGACAAAGACTTGTTCTAGGCCGTCTATCTTGTATGGTTGAGAATGAACCATGGACAATTAACAGAGAATTGTCATCTCCAGAAGCGCTGCTTTAGAAAGAAGCTACAGAAAGAGAAATAGATTCAATCATATAGAACCATACTTGTGTAATGGTTGACCTTCCTTCGGGAAAAGAACCTTTGGGTTGTGAAAGTGGATACTCAAAAGTGAGTACCAAGTAGATGGATCAACTGACGAGTATAAGGCCTCGGATACTTATACATGTGCTCCCCTGTGAATAGCTTAACATCCAGGGCCATTACAGTCTTGCATGACATGGATGTTGAAACAACCTTCCTAACCGGAGAGTAGGATCAGAGTTGGTTTGTTGGACTGTTTGGGCTTCTTTTTGAACTTTCATTTTGGTCCCTGAAATATTTACATTTTTATCCTGGAAGTTTCAGTTAAAACAGAAATAATGAATCTGACAACAGAAATATTGACTCTGAAGTTAGAAAACCAACAGTCTGAAAGTGGAAGTCATATTGAAACAAAAGTCTCGATATGAAAGATATGGGTATCACAGATGACATTTTAGGAATTTAGACTTCTAAGACATCTAACGGACTGGTCTAACTCCAAACTCAGTTGTGACAGTCTCGTTGAAGCCACCAATGGATATGAATCGTAGAACTAATTGTAATCATGGTGTACCCATTTACAAGGAGCGATATGCGCAGGTCACATGTAGTTCAATGTATTGTACACAATACAATCGACCTGGTATCGGCTTACAAAACAGATCAGTTGAATTAAGATTCACTAATGATTCTGGAAATGATCGATAGAAGGCGTTAAGTAGGATATGACAAATATCTGAAATATTCGTTTATCTATAGAATTTGGTATTTTGGATGTCCAGTGGTTCTGGGAGAACACAGTGATGCAAACTGGACATCAGCTATGAAGAACACCAAAGCCACAAATAGATGTATATAGCGTGTCTTAGAAAATCCTCTAAGCAAACTTGCATCGGTTGATTCATGATGAAATAAGAGTTTATCGCTTTAAACAAAGCATGAAAAAAGTTGATTAACTTCATGACTCCTTAGAGGACGTCCCTTATTAGGAAAAACCCGTACCTTCAACAGTTATACACTGTGGCTAGCCGATCGGCTTCAGGAAGGGCATGGATGACGGCGTCTGGACATATCTGTCGGGGACATAAGACCGTATGACAGTTGATCATAACGGGTGTCATTTCCTTGATTACTAATCAAAGGATATAGCGGACTCTTTAACTAAGGGACTACCTGAAGATCAAGAGTTTTGCCTGTCTAGGGGAATGACCTTAAAACCCAAACAATTCGAACCTTTATGGTGGTAACCCAACCATATTGACTGGAGATCCCAAGAATTTGGTTCAATGGGAAAACTAAGCTGCAAAAGGTTCAGTTGAGCGCTTCAGTGGAAGCAAGAGCACCTCGGATGATGATTTCTGTAAAGAAACATGAATCCAAAGCCTATCCCGCGATAGACATTAAAGTGCTACCTGCATGGTGGGTAAATGTTAAGCTTTCAAATCTTTAACGTTCCTCAAACGATTGAGGTAAAGGTTGGGGAAACTTTTAATGATTCCTAACACTTGTGAAGTGGGGTATAGAAGGATACCTTGTAGGAGATCACTTATTTAAGTGCGAGGACATGCCGCCTCAAATGAACGCACTTAAGAATTCAAGTGTGTCCACGGCCATAACGGACAGAACAAAAAGAAAAAACGGATAAATGGGAGGTATTGTGTTGGTACCGTTGTCTAGTCCTACATTAAACACTGACGGTTCAAGACATCACGTTCACCGCGCAGTAAGTCTGATAGTATTCAACTAGGGAAGGTTCAAAGAGTAAGCTATCTCTCCTGATGCAATATCTTTTCGCTGAAAGATTGCTGAAAGTAGGCACATTGTGTGTGCGCCAAAATCTCTTTCAAGAGGGGATTGTTGGAAATTTACTAATGTGGAATTAAGTTTATCCCATTATTTATGACTCTAACAACTGGGGCCCCACACGTGCAATCTTAGTGCCAACTATCGTAAATTTCATTAATGAAAGAGATATTGGTACGTAAGTGAAGTGTTTGAGACATAGAATGATGGACGGTTATTTGCTAAATGACAAGTGTTCCACGTTGGTAAACGAAGGAAGGATTATGCGAAGTGTAAGATGGTACGGGTCGAACCGCGGGGTCGAGAAAGGCCGCGGTGCCCCCCTAGCTGAGTCGCGGCGCTAAATGTTGCAGCGCCGCGGCACTTCCCAGGCAGTGTTTGCTCGACGGAATCCCAAAGGTTTGGTTGTTGAGGTGGTTTCAATGGCATTGAATCCACCCAATAATGACCATTACTTGGACCATTATGTTGCTGCATTACTTGGGGGTTAAATGTCATCCATTACATGGCAATTGATTGCCATTATGGGCCATTTGAATGGCCATCTTGCACACCTATAAATTGAGGTCTTTGGATCATTTCTATAAAGGACCATGAATAGAAAAATAAGCTAACAACACCACAAAGAGATTAGATTTTCCTGATATCAATCCTTCTCTTAGCAATCTTCATTATTCGTGTTCTTCGCTGAGATCATTTGTGTAGGCTTTGCATACTTGATAGTTTATTGTTTCATCTTGAGAGACTATTGTCCACACTTTCGTAAAGCCTATATACGGGGGCAATCTTGTCTTAAAGACAAATAGTCATCTCTCGACTCAGCCGGTGGTGTTGTGTTTATCGAATTGGTTGCTAAGTGTTTCAGGTGTTAACTTAATAGACGAATGACTCTAACCGTTTGTATTCTCAGCGGATCAACAAACCACAAGCGTAGTAGTTCATGGTCTTGTATTTCCGAATACAAGATCCATATTTGAAGTTTCAATTCAAGATCAAGATATTGACAACTTGTTGTTGTCCTCTTTGTTGTTTATCCTTTCGATTACTGTAATAGTTATTTACTATTCTCGTACGTGCTTTGTATATCCAACACATTATACATATCAAAATCATTTATGATAGAATATCAATATACATAATATTTTTTTTGATATAATTAGTGATCTTGTATATCTGTAATTATGGTAGTAATCTTTTGTATTAGTTAAGTGTATATTTGATTTCCATAATTATGGCCTAGGATTACTATTGTATATCAGGTATATAAGACAATTACGTTAATGAAATCAGCAAGTGATTATTCTTTTTCATTGTATCAGCAGTCTATGGCAATTGTTTTTCCTTCTCCACCTTTCTGCCTCCCTCCCTCTTCTCGGTCGTCCCTTTAAAAAAATTCTGCCGCCCTAATTTTATTCTTTTTTCCTCAATTATGTCTAACACAAAGAATATCTTTCATCATGCTCTTGCAGTCTCCAACATCAAGAACAACATCCCTATCGTTCTTGAAATGCAGAACGTCCAATATGCGATGTGGGCGAAACTTTTTAAAATTCATACAAGGTCTCATAGAGTCCTCCATCACATCGTCAAATTGGAAAAAGGCAAGGAGAAGGTGCCTTCCATCGATGATGAAATAGAGTTATGGGCGACTCTTGATGCTACGGTCCTCTTATGGATTTATTCCACCATCTCTACGGACCTTCTGTACACAATTATCGAACCCGACATCACGGCAACGGAAGCTTGAAATATGTTGCGTGATATATTTCAAGATAATAAAAATTCTCGTGTCGTAACCCTTGAGCATGAATTCTCTCTCACTACTATGGAGGATTTTTTGAATGACTCCGCGTATTGTCAAAGGCTCAAGGAATTTTTGGATCAACTCAAGAGCGTCGGCGCACTGGTCACAAATGATCGTTTCATTTTTAGATGGTTGCGGGCCTCCCCGATGCGTATAATGGGGTTGGGAATCTTCTTCGCTAAAGCAATCATATCCCACATTTCTACCAAGCACATTCCATGTTCACCCTACAATAAGCAAGATTGGCTAAAAAGGCCACAACCGGAGCACATTCCGCCATGATTGTCCCGAGACACCGATGACCCTCAATCATTCTATGAAAATTATAGTCAAAACCGTAACACCGGTGGTGGCAAAAAGGGTCAAAACTGCAACAACGGTGGCAAAACTTGCGGCGACGGTCGCGACGATGGCAAGGGTGGCGGCCGCGATGGCGGCCGCAGTGGCAGACGTGGGGGCGGCCAGCAGGGGTCCGGGCCATAGCAGTCTTGGGCCGGTGGATAGTGGTCGTGGGGCATGCCTTGGGCAGTGGCCTATTCCGCCCTGCCCTTTTCCCACACAAACCTGGGCCAGGCCCAATAGTAAGCAGCAACAGGCTTGACAACAACAGGCCTGGCAGTAGCCTGGCCTGCTTGGGCCTCGGTTATAGCAGGCCTTCGCTACTGCGGGCCCAGCAGTCTCCCCGACCCATACAGATATCTAGACAATGATGCATACACTTGGGTAAATCCTCCGGATGTGAATTGGTACATGGACACTTGTGCTACTTCTCATATGACATCCGTGCAAAGTAATCTCTCATCTTATCTCAATTTGAGCAAAAATCATGGCATAATTGTTGGTAATGGTCATTCAGTTCCAATTCGTAGTTATGATCACACAAATTTATCTCTCCCAAACTCATTTTTAGCCTTGAAAAATGTCCTTTATGCTCATCAATTAATTAAAAATTTGGTGTCTGTTCGAAAATTTACAACTGATAACTAAGTTTCTGTTGAATTTGATCCATTTGGATTTTCTGTAAAGGATTTTTGGACTGGGATACATCTAATATGATGTGACAGTCGAGTCCCATCACCACAAAACAAGCCACAATGTCAACGTTTGTCGCTTTAGCACCTTCCTTATGGCATGCACATTTGGGTCATCCGGGGGAGTCTGTTTTTGCCTCCCTTAAAAATAATAAATTTATTGTGTGTAATAACACTCGTGCTAATGTTTGTCCTTCTTGTCCGCTTGGGAAACATATTAAATTGCCTTTTCTTATCTCTAATCCTAGTACTATGTTGCCTTTTGATATTATTCATAGTGATCTTTGGACATCTACCGTTTTGAGCTCTTCGGGCCACCGTTATTATGTTTTGTTGTTGGATGATTACTCAATTTTTTTGTGGACGTTTTCTTTATCTAAAAAGTGTCAGGTTTTTTCCACATTCCTATCATTTAGAGCATTCATCCGTACTCAATTTGAATGAGAAGTTAAGAACATTCAACGTGATAATGGAAGAGAATTTGATAATGGGTCATTTAGAGAATTTTATAGGATTAATGGTATATCTTTTCGGTTCTCATGTCCACATACGTCATCACAAAATGGAAAAGCTGAGAGAAAAAATCTGCACCATTAATAATATTGTTCGTACGTTACTAGTCCATGCATCATTACCACATTTCTTTTGGCATCATGCATTACAAATGACAACTTACATTCTCAATATACTCCCTAGCAAAGGATTAGCCTACCAATATCCACCCAAAATTCTTTATCAAAAAGACCATTTATAATCTCATCTTAGGGTATTTGGATGTTTATGTTATTCTCTATTCCCCTCTACTACCATAAACAAACTTCAAGCCCGCTCTACTGCTTGTATATTTCTTGGGTACCCATCTAATCATCGTGGTTATAAATATTATGATTTATCCTCTAATAAAGTCATCATTAGTCGCCATGTCATTTTGATGAACCCCAATTTTCATTTGCTAAGTTGCATACTTCTGCATCCAATTCCTATGATTTTTTGGATGATGGGCTCTCACCGTATGTGGTCCACCATTTGGCCCAGCCCACACCTCGGAACATGGACCAACATGTGTTGTCAGACCCACTGCATGCTGGCCTAATTCCCTTCCATTCCATATATTCTGCCAGCAGGCCCACTGCCTGATGGCCCAATAAATTCCAGCCATCACCCAGTCCAGGCCCAAACAACCCGACTCCAACCCAACTAGATTGCATCGAAAATGAGCCAGCCCACGGTTTCCACCCAAATCCAGCCTACTTCGATTCTGGGACTAGGGCCCATTACTCGTAGCTAACGGAGTATTTTTAGACCAAAGCGATAATTTAATCTCAACTCTAATGTCATTAAATCCCCTCTACCACGTAACCCCGTGTCCGCCCTTCATGACCTGAATTGGTAAATGGCTATGGATGATGAATACAATACTCTTATTGAAAATAAGACGTGGGAGTTGGTGCCCCGTCCACCTGATGTTAATATGATTCATTCTATGTGGATTTTTATTCATAAGGAAAAATCTGATGGTTGTTTTGAGAGGCACAAGACCCGTCTTGTAGGTGATGGCAAAACTCAACAGGTTGGCGTGGATTGTGGAGAGACATTTAGTCCGGTGGTCAAACCGGCAACTATTCGCACTGTTCTTAGTCTAACTCTCTCGAAAACATGTCCCACTCATCAACTGGACGTAAAAATTGCATTCTTACATGGGGAACTCAAGGAAACAGTATACATGCATCAGCCATTGGGTTTCAGGGACCCATCCCATCCTAATCATGTGTGCTTGCTGAAGAAATCCTTGTGTGGGCTAAAACAGGCTCCTCGGGCCTGGTACAAGCGATTTGCGAATTATGTGTCTACACTTGGATTTTCTCACAGCAAGTCTGATCATCCTCTATTCATCTACCGTCACGGTACTTCTATGGCCTACATTATGTTATATATAGATGATATTATATTAACTACTTCCTTTGATAAACTTCGCAAGTCTATCAGATCTCTTATGGGTATAGCTGTCACTCGTCATGCAGGTGGTCTATTCATATCTCAGAGGAAGTATGCAACAGAGATCATTGAACATGCCGGCATGTCAGCCTGTAAGTTCTCCTACTCCGGTTGACACTAAACCGAAGCTGAGGATCCCTCCCACTATCGTAGTCTTGCGGGGGCTTTTCAATATCTCACATTTACGAGGCTCGATATTACTTATTTAGTGCAGCAGGTGTGTTTATTCATGCATGATCCGAGGGAAGAACACATGCACGCCCTCAAACACATTGTGCGCTATATTCATGGCGCTCTTTATTATTTATTACACGTATATCCATCATCGGTATCTACTCTCATTTCGTATACAGATGCATATTGTGGTGGATGTCCATATATCAGGCGTTCGACATTTGGTTATTGCATGTTTCTTGGTGATAACTTGGTCTCTTGATCGGCTAAATGTCAGGTTACTTTATCGCGCTCTAGCGTGAAGATCGAATATTGAGGGGTCTCCAATGTGGTGTATGAGTCCTGCTGGTTGCGTAACCTCCTCTTAGAGATTCATTTTCCTATTCGAAAAGCTAACTTGGTTTACTGCGATAATGTTAATGCGATATATCATCGCACTAAACATATCGAGATGGATATTCACTTTGTTCGCGAAAAGGTTGACCGTGGACAAGTACGTGTCTTGCATGTCCTTTCACGTTATCAAATTGCTAACATCTTTATTAAGGATCTTCTCTTAGTTTTGTTTGAAGATTTTCAGGAGTCTCAGCGTACGACAACTGTCCGCTATAACTGCGGGGTGTGATAGAATATTCTTTTAATTTTCCTTTTATTATCAGCTCAGTTTTAGTACATGGATTTTTAAAAAATTTCCTCTTAAAAAATCTTTCTTTCGAGGAAAAAGATAAGGGAAGCATGGAGTAGAGAAATTTTATATAATTCTTTTTTTAAAACAAATTTTCTGATATGGAAGGTGATGTAGAGCGATTGTACTTCGTTGTCCAATTTATGGTAGTTTTGAATTAGACACACGGGGTAATAGTTTCACTTCAAGCAAGAATAAGGGGTAAGAGGTCGTATGTAAAATTAAAGTGTAAATAATTTTCTAAAATAATTATAGGATGCAACTTATTTATTTTCCTTTAAGTTACTCTATCTTTTATTTATTTTACTTTTATTTCTAATTTGTTTCCAAAAAAAATTAACTTTTTATATTTAATAATTTTTACCGTCAACATTCTCATTTTATTTGTAAGCACTTCATTATGGAAATAACATGAGAGATTTAAAATCACAATGTTTACTAGATACTTCTAATCACTAGCAGAATTAAAAGTAAGAAAGGGGTTTAAGCATATTAATTTGAAAATTATATTGTGGATATAAGTAAAAATAATTTCTTCTAAATATATATAATCTTTCAAATCCCTTAACATAAGTGAAGCTTCTAAATTTACCACTTTTTTGCATTTGTAAATTTTTTTTATATAAAAATAACAGGAAATGTTTAACATAACAATATTCAATTGATACTTTTAATCACTAGCAGAGGTAAAAAGTTAGAAAATGAATCCCTTAACAGAGGAAAAATTTATATTTATTTATTTTCATTTTGTTAATCTGCTTTTTAAAATTTCTAACTTCATTGTTACTCATGTCCAATTTAGTTATACATTGTACCCAGTTTGCCGTTCCAACTTGAAGTTATGTTTTTTAAATTTGAAAAATCAGTCTTAAACACTTTTTAATACTCTCTCAAAACTAATAATTTTCAAATGAATTGCATATTTAAATATAACTTCAATTTTAAATACTCTCTTTTCAACTTAACTACTTTTTTTTCAATATATAACTAAACTCAGGTCCGAACGCCTACTAAAATAACCCTTTTTCTACACAAAAATGATTCTTGAACTAGAACATATTCAGACTATCACAAAGCAAAAATCTTCCCTCAAACAAACATAAATTATTCCCTTCTTTACACTTGTGTTGGTGGTGGCCCCCACAAACTCCATTAGACACCATGTTTAGAGAATTAAGCAAGATTTCTTCTTATACAACCAACTCAAAAAAAAAACCTTTTTACAACTCTCCAAACTTTCAGTGAACAGTCACAAAAGCTTTTCATCAAACTCATAGAAGAGAGCAAAATAGCAAAGCTCAAGAAATGGTACTAGTAATATTTTTCAATTACATATAGTATGGGAGCCTTGGAGTAACCGATAAAGTTGTTGTCATGTGATCAGGAGGTTATGAGTTCAAGTCGTGAAAATAGTCTCTTGAAGAAATGTAAGGTAAGACTGTGTATAATAGACCCTTGTGGTCCGGCTCTTCCCCGGACCTGCGCATAGCGGGAGTTTAGTGCACCGGGCTGCCCTTTTTATATAGGAAGCCAATGAGAAAAAAAGAATCTTAAAAATAGTGGATGAGCTTGTTTCTGTTGGAAATTTACTAATGTGGAATTAAGTTTATCCCATTATTTATGACTCGAACAATTGGAGCCCCGCACGTCGAAAACGTCGTTTCCACACACATGTACACTTAGTGCCAAGTATCGTAAATTTCATTAGTGAAAGAGATATTGGTACATAAGCAATACGTTTGAGACATAGAATGATGGACGGTTATTGGCCAAATGACAAGTATTCCACGTTGGTAAACGAAGGAAGAAGTGTACGAAGTGTAAGATGAAACGAGTCGGAAATCGCTGTGAAGGGCCGCGGCGCTAAATGGTGGTTTGGGCTGCTGGAGCCGTGTCTCTAATTCGCAGAGCCGCGGCGCTTCGGAGGCAGAATGCTGCGACGGAAAGATGAAAAGTTCTGACTTTTGGACTAGTTTTGGAGCATTGAATCTCCATTATTTGGCACATGAATTTAGCCATTATTTGACTGAATGTAACCCCTCAATAAGTGTCATTACATGGCTATTGAAGGTCATTAGTTGACTAGTTGAGGGGTCATTTCCTTACACTATAAATTGAGGCATTTGACTCAATTGTTCAACACTTAGAAATTTTCTGAAATCTTCTTCTTCTTCCTCTCTAGCATCATTTCTATATTCAAAGTTCTTCAAGATTAACACTTGAGTTTCCTTTGCTCATTTGTTAAGTTGTTGTATCTTGGGAGACTATTGCCTGACAACGTAAAATTATATATACGGGGCAATCTTGTCTTAAAGACAGAGTATCATCATTCGTCTCAACAAATCACAAGGAGTTTGTAATCGTTCTTATTTCCAGTTTGTTGTAATCTTGAATAATTTATCATTTTTAGCATTTGTAATATTTACTTACTTCTCGTTTTCTGTAATTGTTGTAACCCACAGTTTCTCACTTAACCAGAAGTCTCGAGTTTGAGTCCTGAGTATGATTTTTTTTATAGCTACTCTTCGAATGGGGCCCTATCCAGCATGAATCCGATTAGTCGGGCTTCAGTACGAGTACCGAACACCGGATGAAAATGAAAAAAAAAAACTATCATAGAACAAAAATTTTCCCTCAAACAAAGATAAATTATATTCCTTCATTACACCTGTGTTATTGGTGGGCCCCACAAACTCCATTAGACACCATATTTGGAGAATTAAGCAAGATTTCTTCTTATACAACCAACTCAAAAAAATCCCTTTTACAACTCTCCAAACTTTCAGTGAACAGTGACAAAAGATTTTCATCAACTCATAGAAGATCAAGAAACGGTTGTAGTAGTAGTGTACTATTTTTCAAGAACATATAGGAAGGCCAAAGAGAAAAAAAAAATTGAAAATAGAAATGGATGAGACTTCTCCCACTATAAAAATCTGTGCATACTTTTAGAATAGAATCCTACCCAACGTGAATTCGATTAATCAGGCTCAATTACAATTAACAAACAATCGCTCCATTGCTATTACAATTGTCTTGAACCGAGGAGTTTTTATAAATAGCAGCTCCATCTATCAAGATAGAGATAAAATTTATGTACATTATCTTACAAAATTTCATATTATATAATTTTACCGGATATGTTATTGTTTTCGTTACAATTACCCAACAACGAATGAGAATAAAAAAACAAAGGAGATCATAGAACAAAAATCTTCCCTCGAACAGAGATAAATTATTCCCTTCATTACACGTGTATTAGTGGTGGGTCCCACAAACTCCATTAGAGAATTAAGCAAGATCTCTTACGCAACCAACTCAAAAATTGCTTTTTTACAACTCTCCAAACTTTCGGTGAACAGTCACAAAAGATTTTCATCAACTCAAGCAAAGTTCAAGAATGGTAGTACTACTGTTTTTCAAGAACATATAGGAAGCCAAAGAGAAAAATATATATATTCTTGAAATTAGCAGATCAAGAAAATGGAACTTACCATAAAGAAAACAAAATGGATGCTACCACTAGCTTTTGCACTTTTAATCTCGTTTTTCCTAATCATTTTCACTCTTTCAACTAAAAACCCATTTCAAGAATCACCCATTAAAGCTAAAGTTCCAATCTTTGTTGAATCTAAACTGCATATACCACCTACTAGACCAATTACAACAATACCCAGATTAGCATATTTGATATCTGGTTCAAGTGGTGATGGGGAGAGTTTACAAAGGACATTAAAGTCATTGTACCATCCATTGAACCAATATGTTGTACATTTAGACCTTGAAGCACCAGCTGATGAGAGATTAGAGTTGGTTAATTTTGTAAAAAGGGAACCTTTATTTGTTGAAGTTGGAAATGTGAGAGTTGTTGTGAGATCTAATTTGGTTACTTATAGAGGGCCTACTATGGTTAGTAATACACTTCATGCTGCTGCTATTTTACTTAAGGAAGGTGGTGAGTGGGATTGGTTCATTAATCTTAGTGCTTCTGATTATCCTTTGGTTACACAAGATGGTATGTAGTTCAAAACTATGTCTTGCTACTATATTTTTGTGTGTTTTGCATAGTTTGTTTAGTATTTTAATTTTACTTTCATTTGCTGAGATTCTTGGTTTTTCAGATTGAATGAATGTGGTACTTGTTTGTTGTTGCTTCTTTTCTTTTATTCTTAATATAGGTGCTGCCAAGTAGTTTTGATTACGGGTGTGTTTGGCACGAAGGAAAATGTCTTCTTTGAAAATAATTGGTTTTCTTACTTTTTTTCCGGTTTTCGGTAAGTAAGCAAAAAAAAAAGTCCCAAGAGCATTTATACATGTTAAATATACACGTCAATGTATATCACGGTTTTGTCAAGGTTTTGTAGATGTTCAATCCGTGATATACACGTGTATATCACGGTTTAGGGCATATTTTAAGTAATATTTTAGTGTAAATATTGTATTAATTAGTATTGTACACTTACCATAATTATAAGATTCTTGTACTGCTAGAATAGGTTTTTGGGAGTAGAATAGGAATATGATTTCTATTATGGAAAATTGTAAATTGTATATATACTCTTTCATTAATGAAAATAATCAAAGGATTATTTCTTTCATGGTATCAGAAATCTAGGTTATAATTTTTTCTCCCCAAATTTCTGTCCAATTTTTGCATCGGTTTCCGAGCCCCCTTCTCTCGGTTTTCGTGCCCGGCTGTGTCTTCCATCTTCCTAAATTTTCTTTCAAAATCCCTACATTACGTCTTTCCGTGTCTTTCCGTTGCTATTATGGCTAAGAACACGTTTCACCCTGCCCTTACTCTTTCTAACATCAAGAATCACATCCCTATCATTCTTGAAATAGAAAACGTCCAATACGCGACGTGGGCTGAACTGTTCAAAGTTCACACACACTCACAACAAGTCCTCCATCACATTATTCCCCCGGCTACGGGAATTCCTAAACCCGAAGATGATCCTCAATTATGGACGACTCTTGATGCTATCGTTCTTCAGTGTATTTACTCCACTATCTCTACTGACCTGTTGCAAACGATTATCGAACCCGACGCTATGGCGATGGAAGCTTGGAATAGAGTATCGAGGGGTGGCCAATGTGGTCTCTGAATCGTGTTGGTTACGTAATCTTTTGTTAGAGCTTCATTGTTCTATTCAGAAAGCTACCTTGGTTTGTTGTGATAATGTTAGTGTCATCTACCTTTCTGGTAATCATATTCAACACCACCGCACTAAACACATCGAGATGGATATACACTTTGTTCGTGAAAAGATAGCTCGTGGACAAGTACGAGTTTGTCATGTTCCTTCCAGGTATCAAATTGCAGATATCTTTACCAAAGATCTTTCCTCGGTCCTTTTTGAAGATTTTAGGGACATTATCAGTGTACGAAGACCGCCCGCTATGACTGCGGGGGTGTGTTAAATATACACATGATATACACTTACATATCACAGTTTTGTCAAGGTTTTGTATATATCACGTTTTAGGGCAGATTCTAGGTAATATTTGGTGTAATATTTTAGTGTAAATATTGTATTAATTAGTATTGTACACTTACCATAATTATAGGATTTTTGTACTACTAGAATAGGGTTTTGAGAGTAGAATATGAATAGGATTTCTATTATGGAAAATTGTAAATTGTATATATACTCTTTCATTAATGAAAATAATCAAGGAATTATTTCTTTCAATATATAGTGTAGGAAAACATTATTGGGGTGGAAGTAGGGTGGAGGTTGGGGTGAGGAGTGGCGAGGGTGTGGGTTGGGGGCGGGGTTGTAGAGGAGAAAATGAGCTTGGGATGTCACTTATGTTTCATGAGAAAATTGGAAAAGTTTTCATGGAAATGTTATCCTCCATACCAAACACACCCTAAGACACTAGATCTATTCCAACAAGATTGGCATATTTGATATCTTGTTCAAGTGGAGATGGGAGAGTTTAAAAACACATTAAAATCATTGTACCATCCATTGAACCAATATGTTGTACATTTAGACCTTGAAACACCAGCTGATGAGAGATTAGAGTTGGTTAATTTTGTAAAAAGGGAACCTTTGTTCTTTAATGTACTTTGTTTAGCTTATTTACCCGTGCTAGTAACTGCTTATTTTTCAGAATGAGCTATCATGGCTTATTCGCTTTTGATACCAGCATTTTCATACTGCTTTAAAATTTTGACCAGGTCTGGCCGTTTCTCTTGCTTTGCTCTTGTTTTGCTTTTGCTTTGTTTGTGCTTGTGCTTTATCCTGAGCCGAGGGTCTCTCGGAAACAACCGCTCTACCTACCCAGGTAGAGATAAGGTCTGCATACACTCTACCCTCCCCAGACCCCAAGTTGTGGGATTTCACTGAGTATGTTGTTGTTGTTGTTTGTATAGAGGGCCAACTATGGTTAGTAATACACTTCTTGCTGCTGCTATTTTGTAAGGAAGGTGGTGAGTGGGATTGGTTTATCAATCTTAGTGCTTCTGATTATCCTTTGGTTACACAAGATGGTTTGTAGTTAAAACTATTTCTTGCAATCTTTTTATATATTATGCCCTTTTTTCTGAGTGTTTGCTAGTGACTATCCTTTTCTGAAATATTTGGCATAGTTCGTTTAATATTTCAATTTCACTTTCATTTGCTGAGATTCTTGATTTTCAGATTCAATAAATGTGGTACTTGCTTGCTATTGATTCCTTTCCTTTATTGTTAATATAGGTGATGCCTACTAGTTTTGATTAAGGGTGTGTTTGGTATGAAGGAAAATGTTTTCCTGGAAAACGTCTTCTTGGAAAATACTATGGGGGTGGAAGTAAGGCGGGTTGGGGGTTGGGAGTGACGGGGAGTGGGTTGGTCAAGGTGTGGGGGTTGGGGGTGTTGAGGGTGGAGAGGAGACGATGAACTTGGAATATCACTTATGGAACTTGTTTTCTTTAGTCCCACTAAGGAAGTCATTTTCCTAATCTTTAATTTGTTTAACATGAGAAAATTGGAATACATTTTTGGAAAATGTTTTCCTCCATACCAAACATACCCTAAGACTTAGTTGTTATTGCTCTACTTCAGGTCTAGTACTTTCCAAGAGTCTTTTTAATTTGAAACAAAAGACTCGTATGTTTCTGTAAATAGAAGTGTGAGATTTAAGATAATCCTAATTTACCTTAAATAACAAATCTTTTAGATTCAAATGAGATGAGCCTAAATTGAATGTGATGGATACAGAACATGCATGTAGCTACCCGGCTAGTTAGGAATTGAAGGTGTACTTGATTGATTGATCGATTGAATTCCTTCAATTATTTTTTTCTATGGGGGGTTGGGGCACTTGTGCAGGGGATTGTTGTGCAACAGTTAATACTATGCTAATCAGATCATCTGACGAATAAATTAGTAAATTTGTTGGATCCAAGCTTGACATTGATCCGAAGTTGTTTTAAGTAGCTCGTACTGGTTCATTGAGAAAAAACTTGTATGTTTGTGCAAATATATAAATATGAGATTTTTGAGAATCCTAATTTGCCTTAAAAACAACAATTTTTAGTGTTAGTACGAAATGAACCCAAATAGAATGTAACGGATACAAAATTGAAGAATTAATCTAAATTGTCGTTCACCCAAACGCTTAAACTAAAAATAGCCGGTGGACGTATATTATATGCATATACTTTGGAGGTCACGGGTTCAAGCCTTGGAAACAGCCTCTTGCAGAAATGCAAGGTAAGGCTGCGTACAATAGACCCTTGTGGTCCGGCCCTTCCCCGGACCCCGCGCATAGCGGGAGCTTAGTGCACCGGGCTGCCCTTTTAATCCATGTATAAATTATAATACGTGTATAACTGTGTATAATCTGTGTATAATCTATGTATATGGGGCTAGGAAAAGTAAACAGTGAATCCGGGCGGCTATTTTGCAAAGATCAAAATAGAAGAATTGACCTGAATAATCCCTACAAAATATTCATGGCGCTTTTGTGTGCAGGGGATTGTTGTGGAACACTTTTAGCATTACTAATATGCTAATTGTATCATGACAAGTAAATTAGTAAATTTATTGGATCCAAACTGGACACTGATTTGAAATTGTTCTAAGCAGCCCATGTAATATAAGTGCAGACCGTCTTTCTAATGATCCTCTGCCTTGATATTGTGTTTGGCAGATTTACTTCATACTTTTTCAACCGTGCCAAGAGAACTTAATTTTATTGAGCATACAAGTGACCTTGGATGGAAGGAGTATGTAAATCACTTTTCATTTGATCTATCAACCTATTTTTGGTGATTAAATTTAATGATATTGAGTCAGTATGGTTAGCTTACTATGATTTTATATTTCTGCTTGTAGATACCACAGAGCCAGGCCTGTATTAATTGATTCAGGGTTGTACAGCGTGAACAAATCAGATCTCTTCTGGATCCCACAGAAAAGGAGTATGCCAACAGCATTTAAACTATTCACAGGTGAGAATTTTCTGCATTTGTGTGTTAATTGCGGTAGATGCAAAAAGTAGCAATCAAGCTCTTTGGCTGTGGTATTGCTTTGCTTTCTTAATTGCCAATCTCAGCTTTCAAAGCCGTATAATTAATTCGTCTGTAAGCTCCAATAAAGCACCTCTAAATTGTTCTTTGGGTTGGTTTTAGGCCTGTTTTCAGCCAATTCTTCCATAAGATATCTGCGAGTTAGTCATGCTTAGTATCAAATACACTTCAAGAATTTTCCTTTGCGTCCTTTCAGCTTTAGGCATTGAGAATGTATTGGTAATTCCACAAGGGTAACTGTTTCTTCCTCTTCCGTTTCGATACTTCTTCAAACACCAATTGAATTATAAATCATCAGGTTCCTGTGGAGTTCATGATAGCCAGAGGCATGTTCTCAAGAAGGTTACACAAAAGTATAGATTTTAGAGGAAATATGCTTTTTAAAGGAAAGCTTGGGTCTTGTTGTGGGGAAGAAATGGTTGGTTTGGAAACAAAACAGTGTAAAATTTTAGGTGTTAGAAATATCACACAAATGACTTCTTGAGAGGACCTTTAGTATGAGAAAACTCTTCCAGATGACCCTTGGTTGGTTATCCTTGATGTGGTCTATGGAAAAAAAATTGTAAAGTATCCGCCCATGTTGATACCAAGAATTCTTAAAATGAGTTAAAACTCCAAAACCATGTATACCATTTAAACTCTTATTTTTGCTTAGTTCAAGTATGATTGCCCCATACTACAATACGATCTCAACACATTTTATAGTGAACTATGTTTCGTTATAACATAAAACATGATTGTTTGAATGTCTGAGTCGTCAAATCATATGAAACTGGGAAGAATATCAGACCGGACCTGATTACACAAGCTTTTGGCAAAACTATATAAAGATGACTGAACAGAAAATTTGTATGAATTGAAAAGGATATCTTGATATGCAGAAACTCTCAAACGTTCGTCTCTATCTCCTTTTACTTGGGCTCCTTCTCAAGGGTTTGTGAGAAGGACTTCTGTAAAATAGAAAGATGAAAGCAAAGACACTTCAAACTACCATTGTTTTTGGGTCTTGAATATCAAAATGAATACTTTATCAATGCGGCAGTGGTAGACAAACTCATTTCAAGCATGCACCTTTCTATTGCACTTACATTGAGGGTGTGTTTGGTATGAAGGAAAATGTTTTCTGGAAAATAAGTGGTTCTCACTTAGTTTCTTGTGTTTGGTACATAAGCAGAAAATATTATGCAAAAATATTTGTATATAGTATTGGAAAATATTATGGAAGGTGGGGGTGGGGTAGGGATGTGGAGTGGTGGGGAGGGGGCTATGAGGGTGGGGGTGATGGGTGTGTTGGAGGGTGACGAGGAGACAATCAATGTGGAATGCCACTCGTGAAATTTGTTTTCCTTTTCCTTATTTTTAAGGAACTTGTTTTCCTTGAGAAAATGCTTTCCAAAAGTTTTGACCAGGAAAATTGAAAAACATACCAAACACACCCTAAGTTTCTTACTTTGAATAAGTTGTCATAGGTTTAAGCTCCCTCTGTTTTTGTTCCTGTGTGATCACTGTTTCAATTCTGCACTCTGTCACACATCTATGAAATTAGCAATATAATTTTCTGTTTCTATACAATCAAATATCAATATCCATAACATACTAAAGATTTTGAAAATGTGCTGTTATCACTTTTCCTCAGGCTCTGCTTGGACAATGCTCTCTCGCCCCTTTATGGAGTACCTTTTATGGGGGTGGGATAACCTCCCAAGGATAGTCTTTATGTACTACGCCAACTTCCTTTCAACGCCTGAAGGATATTTCCACACTGTCATATGCAATGCAGAAGAGTTCCGGAACACAACAGTGAATCACGACCTTCATTTTATATCCTGGGACAACCCTCCAAAGCAACATCCACATGTTCTCACTCTTAACGATTACCAGAACATGGTCGACAGCAATGCATCATTCGCGAGAAAATTCCGCAGGAACGAACCGGTGCTTGACAAGATTGATTCTGAGCTCTTGGGGCGCAAAGTCGATGGTTTTGTTCCTGGTAGTTGGTTTGATGGCAGGGATGCAAATGCTAACATCTCACAGTACATTCTAAGAAACATAACTTCATTGAGACCTGGACCAGGTGCACAGAGAATAAAAAGTCTTATTTCTGGTTTGTTGTCCGATAAAGATTTTAACACAGAGCACTGCCGTTAGTTCCTGACTGGTCTCAAATGTCATGCTACAATTGATGTCTCGGGGTTGAATAACGGATTAGTTGATCGTTGCTATAGCTCTCGAAGGATGTAATAAGTGGGGGATGGAGCTGCTATACTATATACTGTTATAAGGTTAAGTCAGGAGTAGAAATGTATGGTTTATAGAGTCTCATTTTTGAGCCATTGCTTGTATTTTTTGTTGACCAAAGGGCTGACGGGATGTTACTATTATAGTGAATGAGGTACAATCCTTGAAAGGCATGATTGATTATATGCTACAATACATTCAATATTTTAAGCAAGAGGTCACAATTATTCTTCTGAATAACTTGTATATATGTTGGCGGGAGATAACATGTACCTTGTTACAAAAATAATTATTCTTCTGAAACATGGAGCCCGGTTGAAATCATACCTTTTCTGAAAGTGAAAGCTAGCAATTGAAGGGTTCTGGTGTATTTTAACTTTATACCGTCAATAGGATGTGTATAACAATTTTTTTTTTGTATAACCTGCATGTTACTTGGAAAGAATGTTAGGATAAAGATTTGAACTCTTGAGGTAAGTGTGAAACAAATAACTTTAACTATGGCTACACGAGATGAACTTTGGTTTAGTTAATCGAAGTTGGTCTTAGGTGTAATAAAACTATCAATTACTACAAACGATTGTATGCAATAATCCTACTAGTTGTTAGAATAACACAAGTTAGGTAAAGATGAAGGGCGCGAACATATAAATAGAAGTTACAAATTCCCCTTCTTATTGGGGGTGTTTGTCTTTTCGTATATACATATTCTTGAGGAACACCCTAGGTCTTAGGTGCCTTTGTCTATCAATGTGGTTTAGTTTAGGTCCTAATTAATTTTGGTGAATCAAAAGAGATATTTTAAGCAGATAAGAAGAAATTACCTCACATTTTTTTCTGTCTCTCTTAAAATCTGAACCTCACATCTCATTGGAACGTTGCAATTTTGACATGCATCCATTAATAATAATATTCTTTATGGCGTTCACAACTCTCAAGCGTGAACATTTATTTAATTATGTCAAATTTCGAGCAGTCAGAACTAGTTATCCAACTTAATAATTTTTTGTCATTACTATAATACAATGTATAATTGTAACACCTTGTACTTTGGGGCTAAGGTTTGACCCATACGATTGGAACATAATGGAATCAAGATGAGGAGTGTAGGAAGTGTTTTGAAAAAATAATCTAGGTATAAGAATAGTCTATGACAAAGTATAGTCGGAAGCTACTCTATGAAACATGTTTTCATGCGAGTTTGCACCAGGTCTCACTTACTGTGGGTATATGATGAAATCTATAAGGAATTTGAGAAAACTTAAAACATGAAAGTTGTAACCCTTTCCAGTGACTGTATTATTGGACTGGTCTTTTGGTGGGAGATGTTCTTTTTGGCTTCGGCCAAACACTTTTTCTTGTCGGTCGAACTTTCTACAAAAAATAAAGCGAAGAAATATCTTTCCATCCATATATGGTGGAGCTCATACGGACATCGGTACAAAAAGTTATGACCGTTTTACTGAAGGGTCACAAAGCAGTACGCCGGACACAAGTATGCGACGCATAACACATTCTGTGACGCATTTTGGACAAAATCGTCCCAAAGTTTGTTCTTCCCCACACCATTTTTAATCCATGAAACACGAATTGCCTCAGGCTTGGGGCTTTGCTATAATTCTTATGACCTTAAATACTTGTACATGTTAAACAAGGTATATATACTCGTGATATACACTTAATATACATAAGTGTATACACAGCAAAACCCATCTCGGAAGTCAGGCAGCAAAGCCCATCTCGGGTTGGGGTTTTATATTAGTATATATATGGTATATATTGTTGTAATATTGTTAGCTTAATTAGTCTTGTACACTTACCATAATTGTATAGTTAGAATTATGGTAGAATAAGGTTTTAGGAATAGAATAAGAATAAGATTCTATTCCTATTATGAAAATATGTAACTTGTATATATAGCCTTTCAATTAATGAAAATAATCAAAGGGATTATTTCTTTCATGGTATCAAGAGTCTAGATCCAACAATAAAATTTCTCTCCAATTTTCGTTGCATTCTCGGCCAAAGACCGACCCTCCCGTCGGGTTTGCCATTTATTCTTCCGCTCTCCAAATCTCTCTTCCAAATTCCTTTATCACCTATTGTTCTTTCGTTATGTCTACGTCAAAGAACACGTTTCACCCTGCCCTTGTTGTTTCTAACATCAAGAATCATATCCCTCTAATTCTTGAAATAGAAAACGTTCAATACGCGACGTGGGCCGAGTTGTTCAAAATTCACGTTCGTTCGCATCAAGTCATCCATCACATAATCCCCGCTGCTGCTAATGATACGGAGGTCCCTAAACGCGAGGATGATCCTAAGTTATGGACAACACTTGATGCCACCGTCCTTCAGTGGATTTATTCTACTATTTCTACCGATCTATTGCAGACGATTATTGAGCCAGATGCTACGGCGATAGTTGCATGGGATAGACTGCGTGACATATTCCAGGATAATCAAAATTCCATAGTTGTTACCCTTGAACAGGATTTTTCCCACGTCAACATGAAAAAATTTCCAAACGTTTCAGCATATTGCAAAAGGTTGAACGAATTGGCGGATCAACTCCGCAACATTGGTGCGCCAGTTAGTGAAGATTGTCTTGTTTTACAGATGGTTGCTGGCCTATCTGAGGCCTATAGTGGCGTTGGAACTCTCCTTCGTCAAAGTAATCATCTTCCAATGTTCTATCAAGCCCGCTCCATGCTTACCTTGGAAGAAGCCGGTTTAGCTAAAAAAAGCGGCTACTAATGCTAGTCCCGTGGTCATGACGACTTCCTCCACTAGTTCTCAAAATTTTGGTAACAATTCAAACCAAAACTGATCACACAGGGGTAGCAAAAATGGCCGAAAAAATAATGGAAAAAATCGCGGGGGCAAACGCTGCGGTTTCGACGACAGTCACGGTGGCCAAAATAGTAGCAGTGGACCCCATCCAGGTTATAGTGGGCCACCGACACACTGGTCTCAGCCTTGGGCCTCTAGGCCGTGGGCTTGGACCAGTGGACAGTGGCCCTACGGCCCACCTCCACAACACATTCCAAAGATCTCGGCGGTGGGCTTTCCAAGAGCCTTCACGCCCACGCCCATCGCCCGTAAATTCTAGTCCCAGCAGTTACGACCCAGGACAGTCCAGTTTTGGGCTTCTTGGGCCCCAGCCTCCGCAAGCTCACCACGTAGCTGGCCCCACTCAGACTGATATCGAGGTTGCGATGCACACACTGAGTTTGACTCAATCGGACTCGAATTGGTATATGGATACCGGTGCCACTACCCAGATGACATCCGATTCAGGTACTCTCTCATCTTATTCCAATTTGAGCAACCCTCATGGTATAATTGTCGGTAATGGTAACTCTATTCCAATTCAGAGTTATGGTCAGAAAACTTTATCTCCCCCCAATCCACCCCTTATCTTGAAAAATACTTTACATGCCCCCAAATTGATTAAAAACTTAGTGTCTGTCCGAAAATTCACCACTAACAATTTCGTTACTGTTGAATTTGATCCTTTTGGTTTCTCTGTGAAGGATTTCAAGACGAGGAGTCCTCTCATGAGGTGTGATAGTAAGGGAGATCTTTATCCTATCACGCTCGGGTTCAGTCCATCGAGTCAAGCCTTGCCATCAGCCTTTGCAGTCATTTCTCCTTCCTTGTGGCATGCTCGCCTTGGTCATCCGGGATCCTCTATTTTGTCAATTTTAGATAAAAATAGTTTTATTTCATGTAAGGGTACGAGTCGTACTCCAATTTGTCAATCTTGTTCTTTAGGCAAAATTGTTAAGTTGCCATTTGTAGACTCAAATTCTCATACTTCAATGTCATTTGATATTATTCATAGCGACCTATGGACGTCTCCTGTTCTAAGTTCGTTGAGTCATTAGTATTATGTTCTCTTTTTGGATGATTATTCTAAATTTTTATGGACGTTTCCAATTGCAAATAAATCTCAAGTGTTTTCCGTCTTCGTAAAATTTAGAGCATTCATTAGAACCCAATTCGACAGAGAAATAAAAAATATTCAGTGTGATAATGGAAAAGAGTATGACAATAGGGTATTTCGGGAGTTCTATGCTAATAATGAGATCAATTTTTATTTTTCTTGTCCTCGTACGTCTTCACAAAATGGGAAAGCCGAACACAAAATTCGCTCCATAAATAACATTGTCCGCACTCTCTTAATTCATGCTTCTGTACCCCCATATTTTTGACATCATGCTCTTCAAATGGCCACATATATCCTTAACATAATTCCTTCCAAAGGTCTGACATATTCTTCCCCCCTCCAAATTTTATATAATAAGAATTCTTCTTATTCTCATCTTCGAGTTTTTAGGTGCTTGTGTTATCCGTTATTTCCGTCCACCACAATTAACAAATTTCAGGCCCGATCTACTCCATGTGTGTTCTTGGGTTATCCGTCTAATCATCGTGGTTACAAATGCTTTGATTTATCCTCCAAGAAAATCATCATTAATCGCTATGTAATTTTTGATGAAACTCAATTTCCCTTTACTAAAGTTCATACTCCCGAGCCTAGTTCGTATAATTTTTTGGATGATGGTATATCCCCTGCCCGCTGGCCCCACTATTCCATCGTAATTTCCCGTCACTAGATCAGTTCCAGCGATTGGGCCAGTCCAGCCCAATTCTGGAACTGGTCCAGTTCCTACTCCAGTTTGCCGATTTGGGCGAGCAGGCCCACTGCCTGCTGGCCAGTCCGTCCCGAGCCCAAAAAATTCCCAAAATTCGTTCATTTCTTCCTCGAGTCATAGACCGGTCACTCGTAGTCAATGTGGTGTTTTTACACCAAAAAGATATTTTAATTTACATTTGAATGTCTCTAAATCCCTCTTGCCCCGTAGTCTTGTGTCTGCCTTAAACGACATGAATTGAAAAATTGCTATGACTGATGAATATAATGCTCTTATTAATAATAAGACGTGGGAGTTGGTGCCCCGTCCATATGGTATTAATGTTATCAGGTCTATGTGAATTTTTGCTCATAAGGAGAATTCGGATGGTTCACTTGGTCGACATAAGGTGCGGCTTGTGGGTGATGATAAGACTCAATATGTTAGGATAGATTGTGGGGAGACGTTTAGTCCGGTGGTTAAGCCGGCTACCATTCACACTATGCTTAGCCTGGCTCTTTCGAAGGCATGTCATATTCATCAGTTGGATGTCAAGAATGCTTTCCTACATGGTGATATCAAGAAAATAGTCTATATGCATCAGCCGTTGGGATTCAGGGATCTCAAACATCCTCATCATGTCTGTTTGCTGAAGAAGTTCTTATACGGGCTTAAGTAGTCACCACGGGCCTGGTATACAAGGTTTGCTGACTATGTTTCGACTATTGGGTTCACTCACAGCAGATCAAATAATTCACTGTTCATCTACCGCCATGGTTCATCCTTGGCCTACATTTTGTTGTATGTGGATGATATCATTTTGACTGCCTCTTCCGATGCCTTACGCCAGTCTATCATGACCATGCTCAGCTATGAGTTTTCTATGAAAGACTTAGGGCCCTTGAGTTACTTTTTGGGGATTGCCGTCAATCGCCATTCAGATGGATTGTTCTTGTCTCAACGAAAGTATGCAGCTGAGATCATCGAGGGGGCTGGGATGTCATCTTGTAAGTCCACTTTCACTCCAGTTGATACGAAACTCAAGCTTAGTGTCGCGGCCGACACACCTTACGGGAGCCGACCCGCTATCGCAGTCTTGCAGGGGCCCTTCAGTATCTTACCTTTACAAGATCGGATATTACGTATGTTGTCCAGCAAGTGTGTTTATTTATGCATGATCCCAGAATTGAGCACATGAATGCACTTAAACGCATCATTCGGTATATTCAGGGTACATTGGACTATGGTTTGCATTTATATCCTTCATCAACATCCACACTTGTCTCATACACAGATGTTGATTGGGGTGGTTGTCCAGACACCAGACGGTCCACGTCTGGCTATTGTATTTTCCTTGGCAACAAACTTGGTCTCCTAGTATGCGAAGCGTCAGGCGACTCTATCCCGCTCAAGTGCCGAGGCTGAATATCAGGGGTAGCTAATGTGGTCTCAGAATCATGTTGGTTACGTAATTTGCTTTTGGAGCTTCATTGTCTCATTTAGAAGGCAACCTTAGTGTATTGCGATAATATTAGTGCCATTTACCTTTTAGGTAATCCGGTTTAGCACCAACGCACTAAGCATATCGAAATGGACATTCACTTTGTCCGTGGTCAAGTTCGCGTATGCCATGTCCCGTCAAGTTATCAAATTGCCGACATCTTTACAAAGGGTCTTCACTCGGTCCTTTTTGAAGATTTTAGGGACAGTCTCAACGTTAAAAGACCGCCCGCTATGACTGCGGCTGTGTGTTAAACAAGGTATATATACCCGTGATATACACTTAATATACATAAGTGTATATCACATGTAATCACATCAAATCCCATCTCGGAAGTCAGGCAGCAAAGCCCATCTCGGGTTGGGGTTTTATATTAGTGTATATATGGTATATATTGTTGTAATATTGTTACCTTAATTAGTCTTGTACACTTACCATAATTGTATAGTTAGAATTATGGTAGAATAAGGTTTTAGGAATAAGATTCTATTCCTATTATGGAAATATGTAACTTGTATATATAGACTTTCAATTAATAAAAATAATCAATGAGATTATTTCTTTCAGTACAATTATATACCATGTTTATATTGCAATTCCGTTAAGTTCATTCATGATACGTCATTTATAATTAGTATGAATCTGTCTGTAATTCATGAATACCATAATTTGAATTTCATGGGTTCTTAAATACATGTCATGAATCAACACCATTCCATGCTATGAATTCTACATGTGGTTCATGTCTCTTACGAGTTATATTATAATTATATATGTTATATTATACTTATAAATCATGTTGACAAGTTATGATAATGAAATTCATGGGCTTACAAGCCACCTCTATTCATGTTCATACTTTGGGAGTAACACATATTACCGAGAAGGTTTAATACCTAAAACTACGTCTGCCAATATAGGATAAGGATTGCTCCACCCAGTTAGAATGATTCCTTTATGTTACCCATTGCAGTCGAGTTACTGGATCCATATACGTGATGTTTATGTCTCGTATCCCGACAATGTATGATATTTGATTAGCTGATTAGGCAGAGATCATACGCCATGTTTCGGTTATACTAAAGCTCTCTCGCTTTAAATAAGTTACCATGTTATATTACGATAATGTCAGATATTATTCATGCTCATGTTAAGCTTACAATTTCAGTTTCAGTTCCTGTTATTTCATGTGCTTTGTTTATTCATTTAGTTACTTTACATACAAGTATAATTTTAGTGTACTTACGTCCCTATTGCATGGGGCTTGCATTTCACGATGTAGGTACAAATTTAAAGGACAACGGATCTGCTCGCTAGGACATCCCCGTATCAGCTGTTGGTGAGCCCCACTTCATTCGGGGTCTTATCTTTATTTCATGTTTTATCATGTTATGCAGTAAAGGTATGCCACGAGTCTTATCCTGATAAATATTTTAGTATTCAGACTCATGTTCAGAGGTTTCATAGATTGATCTAGCATGTCATGTCATATGCTCAATATCGTAAAGCCGTGTTGGCTTCGTAATTATTATGTTTTTAGACTATTTTCGCTTTTATATTTTTAGTATTCAGATTATCATGTTTTAATCATATTTCATGATATTTTATGTCCATGTTGATTCAACAAGACATGTGATTCGTTCGGTGCACACGCAGTCAGGCATCGAGTGCCGTGTTACGCCCAAGGCATGATTCGGGGCGTCATAATAATTTAAGTTAATATTTTAAATCGGTATATAATCTAACAAGGAAATAAATTATTCTCAAATCTTCTGACATAATATTTGTGTGACTACAAAATCATGTAATTACTGATAAAAAAAAAATTAAAATTAAATTATCGTAATGAAAAAAATATATACTTAAAAACATACTAAAAAAATTGTGTTACATAAAATAAAATATACTCATAATATACGGAAGGTATTTAAATGGAGTTCAAAAATATTACTAATGGAGAGTTCAACTTCTTCTTCCATACAAAACCCCTAAAACTAGGGTTCTTCTTCCTCATTGAAAACAATGGTGTTGGCGAAGATTTTACTATCATTAATCGAATCTACCGTATTGGGACCCACACCTCCTACGCCATCGCAAAGGATTGAGTTGCTTCACGCTATTCGTCACTCTCTTCCTTCTTTCCAATCACTCCTTTCGTATCCGGTAAACTACTTATGTACATTCATTTTATTAGGTATTATGTTACTGTAGCTATTGAAGTTAAAGAAGGAAAAAATGTAGGTTAATTATCCACCGAGTTTCGAAGCTAATACATATATGTAAGTGTAGCTATTGGAGTATGTTAGTGTCCCTCCTTTCCTATCTGGTAAATTTTTTATTCATTTTATTTTGTATGTTAGTGTAGCTATTGAAGTTAAGAAGGAAAAAGGAGTAGGTTAATTATACACCGAGGATCGATGCTAAAACGGAGGATTTCGCGGTCATATAAGGATGTGGGAGATACGAAGAACCATAACTTTAATTTGAGTTAATACCAAATATATACATTTTATTTGGTATGTTAGTGTAGCTATTGAAGTGAAGAAGGACAAAAGGCGCAGGCTTAGCTAGCGCTTGGCCATAAATTTTGTGAAACTTGAAAAAAAAAATTGTGTTGAAAAATAGTTTTTGGAACTTGAAGTTGTGTTGGACAAACAAAGGCGAATCCATGATTTCAAGTGAATAGATGCACCCTTAGAATTTTTTTAAAAAAGACGCAAAAGTGCTGCAAGTTGGGTTCGATCCCTTGATCTTAAGGAATTAAACCCGACGCTTAGCCAGTGCACCACTCAGTCTCATTTGACCATGGATTCCTTCAATTAATATTAGGTATATTTTAAGAATTATACACATAATATACCGAGTTTAGTCGGGTGACCATGGGTTCACGTGACCCATTTTTTCTACCTAAATTCTCCACTGTGGACAAACAATGTTTTCAAACATTTTTTTTCAAAATCTATGGCTAAACGGGAGTTTAATTAACCACAGAGTTTCGAAGCTAAAACAGCGGATTTCTCAATCATATAAGAATGTTGGAGATACAGGGAGGCATTACTTTAATTTGAGTTTGATTATTTATTGTTGGAATGAAATAGGGCAGAACAGTGTCCTTATTCAAAAGGCAAAAAAGGAGGTCTCTAATATTGCTGAATGGATATAGAGGATTCATGTAGCCTAGCTGACCTAAATTAAGTTTGGTTTAGGGAGCAGTTGATTGAATGATTGATTTACTTAGGTGATTGTTATCGATTTTATTTTTAATTGTAGAAGTCTTTTTTTTTTGACATACACAAACATGTATATCAATGCATTAGTAGGTTATTTTTTGTGTCTATTGATTGATGAATTTCATTTTATTGGAATGGTTGGTTTGTTGGTTGATTTTGCTTTAAGAAAGAAATATGAGCCTGTGAAATGTTTTGGTTAAAACGGGAATTCTTCACATTGTCTTATTTTTTCAATGAACAGTGATGTGGAAGAATTATTGTGAAAGAATGACGTTATCAGTAACCAAGCTCACATTTTTTCCTTAACATGTAGCCCCCAAAGCCCTCAGACCGAGTTCAAGTCCAGTCTAAAGAAGTGAGACTTCCAGATTCTGGCCCAATTTTACTGGATGACCAGGATGTTCAAATTGTGAGTTCCATCCCATGTTGTATTCTCTTTGTACCCTGTGTGACTTAATTCATGATCTTTCTTAAATGATTCTTTTTTCATTCTATCTAAGCATCATAATCCCTTGGAAATTAGAGCTGGATAACAAAAACTTTTTCACGCTATCTATCTACTTAAGAACAGATTTGCAATATCAAGACCCTAAATCTTGGGAGATGCAGGCTGTAGCTCAATATGAGCTAGAAATCTCTTTCTGTGCAATTTTTATGTCCTTTTAATTAATTACATAGCAGAACCAGTTTAACATCGTTAAGTGTAATCTTCCCTTTTATGTTTTTGTACGGCAGTTGGTACTTCTTTTCTTGTTTTAGGTAATTCTACAGTTTATCTTAAGCTGCATGAACTGCGTCAGGTAGCATCAAAAGTAGTTGTGGCTTCAAATTGAATAGATCTGAGATATTTATGAGGTTGTATTGGACTATTGGTTGTGATGAACTTATTGCTGGAAGTGTTTGAATTGGGAAAGAATTCCTGGGCATTAATGGAAACAATTTATTCTGCTAGTTATTGGAGAGTTGTGAAGCTATGTGAGGAGAATTTGGTGATCATTCCATTTTAGGGATTTAAAAGTATCCTTGCCT
Source organism: Anisodus acutangulus (assembly GCA_029783415.1). Lineage (NCBI taxonomy): Eukaryota > Viridiplantae > Streptophyta > Magnoliopsida > Solanales > Solanaceae > Anisodus > Anisodus acutangulus. The sequence continues at coordinate 37,471,560 of CM056511.1, read as the reverse complement.
AGGATACCAAATCTCCCCCCCCCCCCCCCCCCACCAAATAAAAAAAAGAAGAAAGGAAAAATATAGAAACACAGTCTGATAGCATAAGTTGTCGCACTTTGCCGTCTACGCTTGGAGGTCTGCAAGACCATATTCATAACGGCCACTACGAGGTGTTCTTGGAGGTGTCCTAAGATACCAAATATGCCTGAAATCACGGCAAATCCCTAGAATGCAGTGTCGCATAAACTACTTCTTTAAGCGCTTGGTGATTTGACCTCCCCCCCCCTCCCCCCCCCCCCAAGAAAAAGGGAAAAATATTATAACAAACTCGGTTACCATAAGTTATTGCACTTTGCTGCTTACGCTGGGAGGTGTAGAAGAGCATATTCACAGTGGCCATTAATGAGGTGTTCTTGGATGTAAACTATATCCTCTGTTCCAAAATACTTATCACGTTTTGCTTCTTGTGAGTCAAACTACATGAACTTTGACCACCAATATAAGATGTATTTTTCACCATATTGATATGAGAAGAATTACAACTTATAGAGTTTTTCATAGTATTTTTGAATATCTAAATTTTAATTTTAAAACATTAAATTAATCTATTCCAATTTAGCTATGACATTAGTCAAATTGACTTCTGATAAGCGAAACTTGATAAGTATTTCAGGACAAAGGGAGTAATAAATAGTGTTATTTATCCCCGCGCATAGCGGGAGCTTAGTGCACCGGACTGCCCTTTTTTCCCCCTTCAAAATGAACGGAACTATCTCAAATATGCAGCTAAATTTATTAATGGAAGAAATACTAAAGGTTCTGGTGAGAACATTATCCCCTAAGGGAGAAATACTAAGGGGTCATTTAGTTGTTGGTTAGAGAAGAGTTATTCATGTTTTAATACTAGCATAACTTTTATGCATTGTTTGGTTACAAAAATGTGGAAAATAATCTCCACATTGAATCTAGCATAAGTTATACAATGTTTGGTTGGTTTTTTTCTCTTTTCCACCTAAAACATAGCATTGCTAATACGATGTTTAGTTCATGTTTTTCTTTTCCGCATAACTAATACAAGTATAAGTTATGAGGGAATCTACATACTATTTTATGCCGCGTAGAAGATGGAATAACTAATACATGAATAAGTAATACTACCTCTGTCTCATATAAGTTGTCATGTTCGCTTCTCGAGAGTCAATTTGTCTAATCTTTAGAGCTAAATTGGATTAGATTAATTCAATATTTTAAAATTACAATTTAAATATTCAAAAATTACACAAAAAGTACTATAAGTTACAATTCTTCTTATGTCATTATGATGGAAAAATATGTTTTAAAATGCTGGTCAATGTTAATTTATTTGACTCTCGAAAAATGAAACATGGCAAGTATTATGGACGGAGGGAGTACATGAATAATTAAAACCCTGCATGACTAATCCACACATTACTAATACACGCATAACTAATTCCTGCATTACTTATACTTGTATTACTTATACGTTCATTACTAATACCTGCATAACTCTAACCAGTAACCAAATGACCCCTAAGTGTTCTGGTGAGAACATTATCCCATAATTTCATTTCTATGACGGTATTACCTTATTTTCACTCTCTTTAGATTTTTTTCTGCCCACTTTTCCATTCTTTAAAGTTAACCAACCTTCCTTATGTCTTAAGGCAGGCTATGATTTTTTAAGAAGTAAAGTGTAATTTCAAAATACAAGAAGTTTTCTAGTTATTATAAATTTTCACTTTCTTTCACTTCCTATTTTCTTTCTACCCCTTTCGCTCTTTTCAAATATTTCAGCCACCTTTATTTTCCAAGTCTGGCTATAATTTTACAAGTAGGACTAATTACTTAGCACATGCAAGGATGTGTTGAGATCACAGTAAGTGCAACAGTTTAAGACCCTGTTCAAAAGTGTAGGGAGATATTTTACGATACGTAGTGTAAGGAGATATTTTTCCAACATCTTGTCATGTATGGTTTTTGAAGTTACACCAATAGTCTAAAAGTGCTATACAAGAATATTTTACGATGCGAAGTGGTAAAAATGTATAATTAAGGAGATAAATGCTAAAGGGGAGCCTTGGAGTAACTGGTAAAGTTGCTGCCATGTGACCATGAGGCCATGGGTTCAAGCCGTGTAAACAGCCTCTGTCAGAAATATAAAGTAAGGCTGCGTACAACAGACCCTTGTGGTCCGGCCCTTCCCCGGACCCCGCGCAAATGCTGTAATAGTTCATTTTCTTAAGCCCCTTTTCATTTTACCCCTTGCTATATATCCTTTCCATTCATTCCAAAATTATGCTATTCGGTGCTTAATGTTTGGTTGTTCAACTAAGTCTTAATAACTAAAATGAATGCTAAGTGTACTTTCCAACTTTACTCGATAGAGCATCATCTTGGTGCTGATTTTAATGAATATATTATCATTGTACTAGTAAAAAAGAATTACACTTGTACAAGATAAGGTTGAGAAGGGTGAAGCCTTAGGTGAAGGTTGGATAAACTTTTAGGTGAGGCAGGGAAGATATTCCACCGTGCCGAGATGTGAGGTGCATATGGTGTTTTTTCTCTTGGAACTGAAATAACGTATTCCTTTTGACTCAATTCAGCATAAAAAGTTTGGTAGGGCTAAACTTTAGATTATAGAACTCTTCACTCGCCTCGCGTGACCGCATCTTGACCTATTGCAATCTCTAGTGTCAAGATTTACTGATGCAACTATTGGATATAGTGATTGGAGAAATATTAGGGGAAGAGATTAGAGGAAGAGGAAGAGGAAGAGGAAGACAAGAATCACCTAGAATGAACTATAAAAATAATTGTAAAGCGTGTGGGAGTTAGGAGGTATCCTGTCGAATTAGTCGAGGTGCATGTAAGCTGGCCCGAACACCATAGTAAAAAGAAATTTTGGTAACACACACATAATGGTGGAGTTTAAACGTATTATATCTGCTTTGTCTTTGAATAGAATGCTTCATTTTATCTCTATGTGCATATTGTAAACTTTTCTCTTTCACATTTGTTTTGGTGTTACAAATCATTTGCATGGTCTAATTTGTTATGTGATGTTTAGGCCTTAAAGTTGAGTGATGATCTACATCTTAATGAAGTAGACTCTGTTCAGTTGCTTGTTTCTGCCAATCAAGAGGTAAGTCATTCTCTTTATTTGTTCGTCTTGTCATCAGTTCGCTCATTGCGAAGAGTAATATACAATTTATTAGGTCCAAGTTTCCTAAGTCCTGGAATTCAATTTAAGAAGTTTGATGATAGAAGAACTACACAATACAAAAGTTAAGCTTCTCCTGTTTGATAAAATTTTGTCTCTCTTAGGAAATGGGCCTACTTTCTTACTCTCTCTGTCGACGAGCTATTACTCCGATGTGCATTTCTTTCCTTTTTAGCTATGGTGAAGAAAACCTTCTTCATTTCTGGTGATAAATCTTTTGAGCTATTAGAAATTAGTGATGATGATAACTAAATGGTTTTAGTAATAGAATGTTGCAAGAGATTTTCAAAAAGTGTCAAGATTGACGAAGGAACTTGGATGGGTATGCCAAGCTCTGAACAAGGCTTCACAGGGGTTGGGGAATCGATGTTGGAGATGGGACAAGAAAATTTTAGTAATTAATAGAATTTCCTCTTTTTTTTTGTTTGTCCACCACTTCGTATATTATACGTAAAAAGATTCCTCTTGCAAATTAGCCACGAGGTTACGGGGAATATTTTTATTTGGTTTGGTGTTTTTTGGGTAATGCCAAGATCTGTGAAGGAGTTGATGTTCAATTGGAAGAGTGAAGCTAGGAGAATAAGGCACAAGGTCTGGAATGTTACTCCTCTTGCCTTAATGTGGGTCATCTGGAAAGAGAGTAGGAGAGCTTTTGAAGGGGGTGGAGATGAATTTCGCTCAATTGAGGAGTAGTCTTCGATATCTTATTTTCTTTGGGTGCACCCATGTAATTCATGTTTGAATAGAGGATTGTGTGTCTTTTTAAGTGGACTATATTTTGTAGGTTTCTCCTTTTTGGTATCTCTCTTGTATACGGCCAAATTGGCCTTGTTATTTTCAATGAAAACTTTTACTTGATTAAAATAAAGGGAATCCTATTTGAAGTAATGCAACTATGAGTGTCATGGAGGGTTCGATCACATACACATAGTCAAAATTTCAATTTCAATAGCGTTACGATAACTATTGTGACTTATAATATTTTTTATGTATTTTCTAAATAACAAACAACAACATAACCAATGTAATTTCACAAGTGGGGTCTGGGGAGGTAGAGTGTATGCAGACCTTACCCCTACCTCGGGAGGTTGAGAGGCTATTTTCGAGAGACCCTCGGCTTAAGAAAAAAAATTCAAAGCAAGTCGGAAGAAGAAATAGCAGATATTCATGGCAACATACTATAGAAAGCAAGTCTAAGCATTTTGAAAAAAGAGACAGTAACTACAACAAAATAATTCACTAATCGAAGTGCATGAAACAACAGATAGTAGTAGAAATCGAAGTGCAAGAAACTACCAGAGTTGCACCTACTACCTACTAGTGTGGAATGATAAGTGAGACACCGCTATACTATCTCCTAACCTTCTAAATAAGTAATTTTATTTCAAATAGATTTGAAGATTCTATGTCTGAATTCACTCCGGAAATTAGTTGGTTTGACCCTCATACTCCGAATCAGGTCATATAAAGTGGAATGAAGAGAGTATCATTATCCTAAGGGAATGTTTCAACTGGGGATGAGGAGACATTTGCAGATATATATCTTATTCAGGTCTCTCGGCTAGTTCCCACTTAGTTTTAACCACTTTTCTATTTCATCCTTGCTGGCTACCTCAATGTGATTTAACCGTAACGACCAATCAAGAGATTCTTTTTTGGAGATCAGTGTAGGCTTCCCTTGAGATTGCATCAGCATATATCGAATTCTTCCTCTCCCCTGCATGTATGAACTTTTGATCTTTTGGCTATTGGAACATCGTTGGGGCTTGGATGTAATTTTTAGAAACAATGCATCACAAGAAACTCCCTCTTTTTTCAAATTTCTCAATTGTGCTCACAAATCCGCCCACCTAGTGTTGAGTCGTAGGTCTGGTATGATCCAGACACTCTGCCCTTCCCTTACGGAGCTTCCACCCTTACACAACTGCCAAGAGAGTTGAAGTTCTGTATCAACTGATAGCCATAAAGTTAAGTTGTTCTGTTCTGGTGCTGGTAGATTTACCCTTCCTTCTTTGATGTATCATAACCCCATCAAAAGTTTGAACTATCGAGAGATTCTGTTCACTAAGCCATGTCTATGTGTGAGATTCAGACCATGATGTGGACAGCTCAATAATCTTAAACATTTCAAAGAATGAAGTCTCTCTCTCTCTCTATATATATATAGACATCTTCCTGACTTACATTTAGTTTTAGGAGTTGAATTTGGTTTTCAATAACCACCTCTAAGTTCCTTTCAATACAAAAATTTTCTTATATCATTTTGTTTTATGTCCAATTTTCACTCTCTTTCCGATTGTTGACGCATGCAGTGGGGATTATTGGGACGTGAGCCATTAGAGATATTCCGCCTTGCAGCTGGACTGTGGTATACAGAGAGAAGAGATCTTATAACAGCACTTTACACACTGTTGAGGGTATACTTTATTCTTAGTTTCAAGGATAGCGAAATTTATCTCTTGTTAGCTTCTTGTTAAATATGCTAAAGTGATTTTGCAGGCTGTTGTCCTTGACCAAGGACTTGAACCTGATCTTGTGGCAGATATTCAGAGATTTTTGGACGATCTCATTAATGCTGGAGTTAGAAAGCGGTTGATTTCACTCATAAAGGTTGTTAGATTAACTTAATTGTCTTTCATGTCTATCCCTTTCATTTTTGACCATCTATGTTGACAGTTTAGATAGATAGTTTTTCTTGTCCGACGAGTGTTTTATTTGTGTAGGTTTTCAAGTCAATCATTGTTCAAAATTTTCACTAGTACGCCCTTTAATTTGATAACCGTGGTGTCCGTGCCAGCTTGCGCGCACCTCGGCTACATCCTTAAGTATGAACAAAGTCATATTTTTTGCTTTTAAATATTTTCCAGTGTCATCTAAATTAAATTCCTGGTTATTTCAAAACCTAGGACTGTTGTCCTCTTCCGATGATACTGAGAATGTTTCTTTAGTGCATGTGATCATGTGAAACATGAGTTTATAAATTTGTTCGTTGTTCATTTTGACAGAAGTGAGGTGAATGAATATATGCTGATGGTTTCTTGATATTATATGTTGAGTATACTTTTAGGAACTCAATCGAGAAGAGCCAGCTGGTTTGGGCGGGCCTAACTGTGAACGCTATGTTCTTGATTCAAGAGGAGCTTTGGTGGAAAGGAGAGCTGTTGTTTCCAGGGAAAGGCTCATTCTGGCTCATTGCCTTGTCCTTTCTGTTTTGGTTGTGCGTGCAAGTAAGTTATGGATGGTTGTATTTTGATCTTCTCTTTGTTCACTGCCAAAATTTTCTAGTCATTGAAGTTGTTTTTTAGGACATACTTACACTAGCATTATTCTTTTTTATTTTTGATTGCGCGGGCTAGTAAGTTATGAGTGGATTAAGTGCACTCCCAAAAAGGAAATAGTTATGCAAGGGGGTTTTGTTGATTACAAGTTACTCATTTAGCTCCTTGTTTGTGTTAAGACTGTATGGCCATGCCTTTCTATTTCTAGACTTCTTTCTTTCGCGTGCATCATCAAATGGAAAAAAAATGGTAGTTGCATTAAAGAGAGGGCTTATCTTTTCTTCGTTCTATTTGGGCTTGCATGGTTTCATGGAAAGATGTTTGTGCCATAGATTATTTCCCGGTAATCCTATAATGGACCACTGGGAGGGTTAATCATTCTTATATTTTCTTTTAGTTCTACTTGACAATGACTGGTACAACTTGTTTGTGCATAACCAAGAGTATTTTTCTGTTTAAGAGGCCTGGTATTTTATACAACAATCACTTTTTTTTGATGAAGTAAGTGATATATACAACAAGCACTTAGCTAACCTGGCTTTGTCACATCGTTATAGAAGACTGCATGCTCATAAATGTTAGTTAAATGTTTTTGAAGTTATGTACGTTGGAGTTCAATCATTCCTTCTCTGTTATATCTGCTTGTCTGGCCTTATTTTTCTGCATACGACTCCAACATTGAAGTCAAACATCCTCAATGTGCTTTTGCACTGACATAGAAGAGATTGCACTCATTTGATTCTAAATTAATATTATGGTTCTCCCCTTCCATTTGCTGAAGCCTTGGGGGCGGAGTTAATCGATATTGTGCTGGTGGAGGTAGCATGTACTCGATGGAATAGTCGAGGTTCCTGCAAATTGGTCTGACAACCACCGTTATAAAAAGATGTTGTGGTTCTCTCCGTTGTGATTTTCTGTATGACCTTGCCCCCTGAATGGGTGTACTTTTAATGAAGCTTCCAATGTGCTTTGAACAGCACAAAATGAAGCAATGTTCCTTAGCTAGTGTTTCAAGTTTCCAGTGTAGTCAGGAATCACATATATGCCTGGACTGATCCAGATCTCATTTAGTCTCCTTTAAAAGCGATTTAGTTATTCTGCAATTACTTATCCCTTCTACCACTGAAAAAGTAATTATTTTTTCCTCTTTGTAGGCCCTAAAGATGTGAAGGATGTCTTTTCCGCTCTCAAGGATAGTGCAGCAGGGCTTAATGGTAGCACTGACACTTTAAGCCATCAGGTTTTCGCAGTTTTAAACCATGGTTCTTTCAAGTTTAAAGATGAATGACTGATTATGAAATCAGAAGAAGTAATAATGTAGTGGTTTGGCTGGGAAGTTAAAGCATCAGATCTTAGGCATTTAACAGATGGCTCTTTTTGCAACTGTATCTTTTCAAATAAGAACCTTATAACTTCTCCAAGTGCCACTTTATGCTCAATTGTCATTTGGTGTTATCTTCATTTGTTAACCATCTTGATGTATATCAAACTACGTGAAGTTCATATTTTCATTATTCGCCAGAATTAAATTTTAAAGCTCAGCCTGTCTCTAAATACCATTTCAACTTTTGTCCCAGAATTGGATTTTAAAGCTCAGCCTCAGTCTCTATATAGCATCTCAATTTTGTGCCTTTTAAGAGTTCCAGTCTTCTGATTTGTGGTTTTGCCTTGAGAATTATCCAGCTTTATATTTTCTTTACATTCTCCTTTTCTTTTTCAAATGCTGAATAGAGGACAGAATGAAAGTATTTTCTATCTTGAACTGCATGCCATGTACCCTCTAGCTATCCCTTTTTCTTGTTCTTCAGTATTTTGCTCTATATTTCTAGCTGATCCTCCTTTGAAAAAACTGCAGATAACAGTCTTCTCTTCTCTCTTGTGGTGGCTCTCATATCAGATGCATTGAGTGCAGTACCTTATAAAACATCGGTCTTGTCTCGTGATGCGTCCTTTAGGCATGAATTCCAGGAATCTGTAAGCAGACAACCATCTTTAAATGTTTGACAACCAGTGCTTTGTCATTTTCAAGACCCTCTATTACTCTGTTTCTAGGTAATGATCGCTGGGAATGATCCTGTTGTTGAGGGCTATGTTGATTGCTTAAGGAGTGCGTGGGTTGTACATCTAATGCTAATACATGATGGGCTTGATGCAAAAGACACGTCAGCAAGTACTTCATCAGATAATGATATAAGGAACATCTATTCATGCTTGGAAGTGGTATTCTCCAATAATGTCTTCCTGTCTTGGCTGAATAAGATCCTCCTAACTCCTACCTATCAGGTGAGAATTGACTTGTATTTGATTAAGCAACTACTGACCTTTTAATCTTAGCAATTCTCCTTACCCCTCTCATTTTCTGGTCTAACATGACATGTTTACTTACCCCCCCACCAAAAAAAAAACTCAAATTTTCTTGTTGCATTATTGGAGGATCCGACACAGATGCGGCAGAGCAACATAGATTCGACCAAACTCTGAGATTCTGCAACCTCCCAATTGCAAGTTCCTGTTAAACATCAAATTCCCGATGGACTTCTACCCCTTGCAAATACTCCATAGCCGTTGGACTGACATCTCCTTTTGGCATGAGATTCTTACATGTTTGGGAATATAATTGTCAAGATGCTACTTGATCGAAAAGAAATTCTCAAGATGCTATTCCCGCACCACCCATGGGTTATGTCCCAGGAATTCACCCTACTCCCATTATTCACCCTGAATGATATGTTCCCATTATACTCATCCTTCCTTCAAGATTTTTCTCCGTGGCCCGCACTCACAGGGAAGTGGAACACTTTTAGTCCTCCATCTCCCTTCTAAAACTCCTTATTTTTTGCAATCACCCCCTTTTGGAAAAGCATTCTCCACGTCAAATTTCTGTAGCCACTTTCCTAGTGACGCCTTGTTAAAAACCTTTAGATCTTTATTCCCAAATCCACACCAACACTTTGATGTGGTAATAGACTCCCAATTTACCTTGTGGAACTTCCTCTATCCGCTTGAACCATGCCATAAAAATCCCTCTAAAGGTTCTTCAACTTTCCTGTAATGCTGACTGGAGCATGTAGCAACAACGTGAAGTACGTGGGAATACTCGATGATAGCAACAACATGAAGTACATGGGAATACTCGATGATAGCGTACTCTCGATTAATACTTCCTTTCCTCTTTGGTTAGCTACCTCTTTCGCCAACCGGCGAGCCTCTTTTCTACCCTCTTTATCACCAGATTCCAAGCTGCTTGGTCTTTTATTAGATGCTCGGTAAATCAAGATAAGTGTAGGAAGAGCCCCAACCTTATAACTTAATACTTGTGCTAGGACCTAAATATTTTCCACCAAGTTGATTGGGATGATCTCACATTTTCTGAGATTGATCTTTAGGTTTGACACCACCTGAAATCATGTCAAGACTTGTCTCAAGTAAGTCAATTGAGCACTGTCAGCATCACATAACACTAAAGTATCATCTGCGGACAAAAGGTGTGAGACCCTCACAGTTTATCGTCCAACAGCGTTGCAGAAAATCCGTGGTTCTCCTTACTTTCTTATCTAATCAACCACTTTATTTGCAGCTAGTGCTGTATCTAGAATTTGTTTGCCTTCCACAAAAACATTTTTCAAAGTAGGTACTATCTCATACTAGACCTTCTTTAATCTATTACGAAACACCTTAAATATAATCTTATGTGGACCATATGGAGAGATAAAGAGGAGAGCTTTTCAAGGAGTAAGGAATGATTTTGTACACTTGAGGAGTAGCCTCTTATCACCTATTTCTTTTTGGTGCACCCACAAGGTGCCTATAAGCATAGAAGATTGGAATACATTTTTGTTAAGTTTTCTACTTTTTAGTATACTACTAGACTATGGGCCTTTTTTGCCCTTCATTCATAAAATTTATTACTTCAATCAAAAGAATAGGAAAAAGTTCCCATTACTTTAATGCATCCTGTTTTCTGCATAATGTATTGATTATTGGTTGCTGGCCTACTGCCTCTTAGGTAATTTTGCCGTTATTTCTTTTTTGTACACCGCCTCGTGATGACTCACCTGCCTTATGATATTTTACTCATGTAGCTGTCATGGATAATTGGCATATTTCTTGAGCTGTATAACTAATACATGGTCCTGGTAGCATATATTCTTGTTGGTTTGACCCTATTTTCGTAATTGTCTAGTCCTACCATTTTGTAATTATCTCAAGTTTCTTTTCTATCTCACGGGCAGAATGATGATGAGGATATGATCTACATGTACAATGCCTATCTGCACAAGATGATAACGCCTTTTGTCTCATCCACTGGCCAAGGACAAGGTTTGTTTAGTTTCTTTTCTGCAATGATTCTAATTTCTTTTGAGGGTAAATGGTTGTAATTGCCTCTAAGAAAGAAGTTATGCTTGTTATTTCCACCCAATTGTATAGTTTCTTTATTTTTTGAGGCACGTGCAATTAAATTAGTCTGAGTTCCTGCTTTGCTTGCTGTCCAGCCCCACCCTGCTGGGATTTGGTACACTGCCTTATGAGTTCATGATCTATAAAGCGAACATAAATTTACACATACATGAAATTGTATTTATGTGGTGTGTAAATGCCCATGTATACTTGGGTGCTCTAGATGAATATAGGCTGTGGCTTGTTGGTTTGTTGAAAAGAAGCTTTAAATTGGTATCAAGTAATCTTCTTCTGAGATTATCTTCTGATGGGGGTTTAGGCTTGTCTATGAGATGTTTGTTATTTACCGAGTGGGAACATAAACATTTATGTCTTCATTCCTTTCAATTTCTTACTCACTTTCTTATTACAGGTTAAAGAAGAAAAAGAGAAGGCTATGACGGCACTTAGTCCGTACCGCTTGTCTACTTCACATGAATATACTGTGGATGGAATTGGGCATTTTCAAAAGGCCACTGAACCTGCACCACAAGCTTTTGTCTCTCTCTTGGAGTTTGTGAGTGAAATTTACCAGGTTAGTGCCGTTTCTTGCTGTACTTAAAAAACAAAAAAAGACGGCCATTATGCTAATTCTAGTATAGACAAGATTGCCAGGTGATTTTTTCCCATCTGCCTAACCCTTAGTGGGGTCTTGGTTGTCTTGTACTAACTAATGGGAGGATGTAGGTATTCGACGGAATAGTTGAGGTGCATGTAAGCCGGCTCCGACACCACCTTTATATGAAAAAAAGTTAGAAAAGAATAAATGTTGTGGAGACAACTTATAAACTGCTTTTGTTTTTCCTAGTGTTGTCAAAGGCTCATGTAAGGTGCGCTTAAGCCCTGAAGCTCAGAAAAGCTCAGGGAGGGCGCTTTACCTCGCTTAATCTTCGCTTCAGTGTTGGTAAGGGCAATAAGTAGTGCCTTCATTGCCCATGAGTTCTATCTTGAATGGAGTGGTATAAACAACCAAATATAATCAACATATAAGTGTATTAGTTGTTAAGGAAAACATTATGATTGAATTTGTTATCTTTTTTCGGAATTACATACATAGTTTTATTTTTTTCAATCATTGCTGTTTGTTTTTACTCAAGCCTACATTCAAGTTGCGCTTTGTGCTTAAAAGATGAAAGTTGCGGAGATGAGGATGCTGAGATGGATGTGCGGGCATACAAGGAGGGATATGATTAAAGATGATGATATCCGAGACAGAGTGGGAGTGGTCTCGGTGGAGGATAAGATGCGGGAAGCGAGGTTGAGATGGTTTGGGCATGTGCAGAGGAGAGACACAAATGCCTCAGTGCGGAAGTGTGAGAGGTTGTCTATGGACAGGTTCAGGAGGGGTAGAGGTAGGCCGAAGAAGTATTGGGGAGAGGTGATTAGACGGGATATGACGCAGGTGCAACTTACTGAGGACATGACCTTAGATAGGGGGTTGTGGAGGACACGGATTAGGGTAGAAGGGTAGTAGGTAGTCGAGCGTAGTCCTACTTACGCTTGCAAACTGGTAGTTGTAGTGTTATTATTGTAGGCCCGCTTAGCCTATCATACTAATAGGCGCAATATTGCTTTATAGTCCCTATAGTTTGATTTCAGTTGCTATGTGTCCTTTAGTGTACTTTGTTTAGCTTATTTACCTACGCTAGTTACTACTTACTTTTTTAGAATGTGCTATCATGGATTATTCTATATTGATTCCAGCATTTTCATACTGCTTTAATTTTTTTTATTTTGACCGGGTCTGACCGTTTCTCTTGCTTTGCTTTGCTTTGCTTGTGCTTATGCTCTGTCTTGAGCCGAGTATCTCTCGGAAACAACCGCTCTACCTACCAAGGTAGAGGTAAGGTCTGCGTACACTCTACCCTCCCCAGACCACATGTTGTGGGATTTCACTGAGTATGTTGTTGTTGTTGTTGTTTGTGCTTAAATCCCTAAATAGACCTGGAGCGCTTTTAGAGCGTTTCACCTTTGATAACACTGGTTTTTCCCATTTTTGCTGTGTTGTCTTTTCCCTGTATTGTTTGTCGTCTTACTTTGACTTCCTTGTTTGTGATCTTTTATTAGAAAGAACCTGAGCTGCTGTCTGGTAATGACGTTTTGTGGACTTTTGTCAACTTTGCCGGAGAGGATCACACTTACTTTCAGACACTTGTAGCATTTTTGAGGATGCTGAGTACCTTGGTATGTAGGTTTGGCTATATCGCTAAGTTGGTGAATGTTTCATCTCTTCTAAAGATATACAAGCTTCAACTAACTTTGTGATTGTCATGCATTGAATCCAGGCTTCTAGTGCTGAAGGTGCTTCCAAAGTTTTTGAGTTACTTCAGGGAAAGACATTCCGTTCTATCGGATGGAGCACTTTATTTGATTGTTTATCAATTTATGAGGAACAGTTCAAACAAGCCCTGCAAAGTCCTGGGGCAGTTCTGCCAGAGATACAGGAAGGAGATGCCAAAGCACTTGTTGCGTACTTGAATGTTCTGCAAAAGGGGTGTGGTATCACTGGCCTGCCTCATTTTTATCTATGTTCGTTACAGTTTACTTTCTAGACTAGAATGCAATGTGGTTGAAACGTTCTCTCAACTAATTTTGTCTTGTTTCGGGGAGCTTTGTATGGAAACGTATCTTGACAGCTATATATTCATAATTACTTAGGTCTTTAGTCGCCACGAAGTCTGAAACTCCCTGTATTTTGGAAAGCCCTGGTTGATTGTAATGAATTTTAGATAAACTGCAAACTGGTGGTTAGATTATATCACAGAGAATAGGATAACATAATAGGCTTCATATTTCTCCCAGCTTGTGTTGACTTGTCTTATTCATGAAAGTGAGGACCTTTGTGTCTGGTTAGGAACTTCTAGGTTATAATATTCCAAAATTTGTTTAATCGAATGCTCAATCACAATGTTCTCTGATTAGTGGTTAAACTTCATTGCCCTACCATCTTCCCTCCCCTCCTCCCCACCAAAGAAACAAAAGGCCTCTCTACTGTTACCTGTTTGCACACTGATTGAAATCCTTTTGTCACATTTTAGGTCGAGTTTCCAGGGTCAACAGTTTTTTTTTCCTCCTTTTTAAAGAAGTAAAGATATTCCATTAACTTTCTACCCCAAGAAAATAATTATGAGAATGCACAAGAGCATTACAAGAAAAGAAATTCCATTAACTTTCAGTACCAAGAAGGTGCTTATCAGGAAAGACGCATATATCCTTTTCAGTTGTAGATGGAACTGACAATGTCTAATATCTGATCTATATCATTTCTAACCACATGTTTACACCATTTAAAAAAAATCCAGAAGGTACTTGAGCTGATTTACTGGTCTTCGTTCACCATTTAAACACCTGCTGGTCTTTCCTGTATCCCCCATAGCATGCAAAAGGGGGGCAGCATAAAATAAATTCATTTTGCTTTTCTGCGCCTTTACCCCTTTCTGACTGTGGAATGTTTATTTTAGGTTTACACACTTGAAAGTTTAAAAGTATGGAAAAAATTCCGCATCTTTTTGATAACCGAGAAATCTGCTGTATTCAGCTTCTGAACCTGGTGATAATGGGTTCATCCTTCTACCGTTCTGCACTTAGATACAAGACTTGGTTCACCAGCCAGGATTCAAGAATAAATTCAACCCGTCTTTGCTACTGAACAACGAAGGCAATGATGATTTACATATCCAGTCTAACATGACGTTAGTAGCATCTATTGAAAAGCCAATCTTAAAAAAGTTAACTGGTGTCGTACTTTTTTTTATTACAAAAGAATCCACCCAGAACAAGCTAACCATGGAATGCTCTTTGTTTTCCAAATGAAGCTTTCATGGCCATATTTCATGGTTGGCAGAGTACTAAATTTTCTTTTTGGTAAGGTAAATGATTTTATTAATGATGGGAATATCTCCCATGTACAAGCAGTATACCAAAACAAAGGACAATATTGCATATTCGGATTTAACCAAGTAAATTCCTTCACCATGTTTGGTCCACGACAGAGCATCTCTGACCTTATTTACCAATTTCTTCTTTTCCTACTTACCTAATAGCTTAAGTAGACACTCTGTTTCCCATTCTTTCTAGAGCCTCACAAAAACCTTCTCTACATTGACCCACGGTTGCATCAGGTTGTACAGCCAAACTCTAAATTCCTTTTTTTGGGAGAGTGGGTGGGGGGTGGGGATTCATCTTTCAAGAGGCTATGGCAAGCATTCATCCAGAATATAACCTCCTAGACACTCCAGTGCCGGACTTTTTATGTGTTTGGTTATCTGGATTCTGGCCATTTCCTTATATGCATCCACAGTATGCAACATATGTGTATTTTATACTTCCACTAAACCCTATAATAAGCTATGGTAGAAATGAGTCAATATTTTATATGAAAGTTCATGGGTTTCTTCTCTCAGGTTATCAATCGGGAGATCTTTCAACATCTGATTTGAACCATTTTCAGGACATCATAGAGGAAATTCTGTCTACATTTGTTTTCTGCTCTGGTGAGCAGGTAAAACAGGCTTGAGATGTTTCTTTGTGTTGCAGGTTGTTGAAAATGCGAATCCTGTAGAAAAGAAGAATTGGTTTCCTGATATTGAGCCATTGTTCAAACTCCTTGGTTATGAAAATGTCCCTCCTTATCTTAAGGTAAGTCCTCTGTTTTTCATGCGACTCTCCTGGTTTAGTTGCTATTTCAGTTTCATGGTTATATCCTGCCACTGAGTTCTGCTACTAATTATTTTTTGTACCTGTGATTATTAGGGTGCATTAAGAAATGCCATAGCTACTTTTGTTCAAGTATCACCAGTTCTGAAAGATACAACTTGGAGGTATCTAGAGCAATATGATCTACCTGTAGTTGTTGGGAGCACAACACAATCCTTGACAACACAGGTCGGTGGTGTATGTGTTATTTACTCTACCTTGCAGGATATTTGATTCTTTTTTTATATAGTGAAGTAATAATTATTTAATATAGTTTGGGGAAGTCCCGTGTACATATGCTTGAGCTGTTCGATTAATTAAGAGCTCAATTCAGATGATCTGTATTACTGGGGTGGTGTTGGAATGGGTGGGGGGGGGGGGCAGGAAATAAAGGAAACGATAAGACCATCAATCTGCCGGACTGAAGTTGCAATTTTGGTTTTACTAATACGGAGTTCATGGTCTAATGCATTGGCATTTGCCTTCGCACGACAATTCCTTGTTCTCTCCCATCTTCCTCTGTTTCGTCTATTTTTAAAGGGAAACTATCTCATCCAAAACTTTTTTCATGCAGGTTTATGATATGCGATTTGAGCTGAATGAAATAGAAGCCAGAAGGGAGCAATACCTTTCAACTATATCATTCATTAACTTGTTGAATACACTAATTGCCGTGGAAAAGGATGTTAGTGATAGAGGGCATAGGTATTGGGCTTTTGGTGATTGCATGTTCCATATCATGGTTTCCAGTTAATATTTTGGAAATTGTATTGTTTCTCATTCCGAGCTACACCTCTGCAGATTCATTGGCATCTTTAAATTCATTTATGATGATGTCTTTGGACCATTCCCGCAGAGAGCCTATGCTGATCCTTGTGAGAAGTGGCAACTTGTCATAGCTTGCCTCAAACATTTCCAGATGCAAGTCTTATCTCAATTTTCTCTATGGCCCTCTCTACATTTTATCTTTTTCCCTCTTGGGCCTTGTCTGTGAGGGATTTGATCGTTGCTTGTAGATTTATGAAAGAAGTTGCTAAGCTTCATGTCCAATAATGTTATTTTGCAGGATGCTGAGTATGTATAGTATCAGAGATGAGGATATTGACAGTGTTGTGGACCAATCTCAGCTGTCAGAAGCAGGACAATCTGCTCCTCTGCAGATGCAGCTGCCTGTAATAGAGTTGATGAAAGTATTAATTCCTCAAACTATTCTGTTATTTAGTGTCTTTGTCCTGTTGATGCTATCTGATTTTGTTTTAACTTTTAAATCATCTGTCTTTTTTTTTTAATTTCATATCTAATACACCCTCCATCCCGATTTATGTGGCACTATTTGAATTGGTACTAGACATGGAGTTTAAGAAAGAAAATCGTTTGAAACTTTAACATAAGCCATAAACATTTGTGTGACTAAATCATCTCAGCATGGGTAAAATGGCAAGTTTGTAGTTAAAATGTTTCATACTTTAGAAAGGTGTTCTTTTGTAGACAAATTAAAAAGGAAATTGTGCCACATAAAATGTGACAGTGGGAGTAAGTATTTGCTAGTATTCTATGCATTAAGCTACTATTACCATACTTATCTTTGGCAACTCAGTTTTGCTGTTATGCAGGATTTTATGAGTGGTAAAACTGTGTTCCGGAATATCATGAGTATTCTTTCACCAGGAGTCAATTATCTAATTTCTGAAAGAACAAGTCAAATTTACGGGCAA
This sequence comes from Anisodus acutangulus, assembly GCA_029783415.1. NCBI lineage: Eukaryota > Viridiplantae > Streptophyta > Magnoliopsida > Solanales > Solanaceae > Anisodus > Anisodus acutangulus. Next base: position 37,454,209 of record CM056511.1, on the reverse strand, counting down.
CTTGTTGAAAAGGCTGTCCTCCTTTCTCTGGAAATTGTAAATCTCGTATTGGAGAAAGATTTAGCTGTGTCTGAGTTTTGGCGTCCTTTGTATCAGGTAAGAACCCAAAACTTCATCTCGAGCTCCCTGCTTTTTCTTTTCTATAGCCTAAACTCAACTGGAAGAAGCTGCTAACTTGAATGGATATGATCTTTTGCTAATTTTTTTGTAATAACTGTTTGCAGATTACATCCTATTACCAATGGTAAAGTGTCACAATGGTTATTTATTTTACAACTAGTTAAAACGATCTTTAGCTTAGATGCTCTGACTTCGGGTTGGTAAATGTAGTGATCAAATAATCGTCCACATGACCCATTTTTATTTCGATTATCTTATTATCTCTATGCTTGTTCATTGTGAGAACGAAGAGAGTTTGATAGAGAAAACAACTTGATTATTTCCTCAAGCTATTGAGGTTCAAATAACTATATTTACATGTCCTAAAAGGAAAGGAAATCAATACAAATCAATACTTAATTACAATAGGAGTAAATTAAGCTACCTAACATATATTCTAGAATATTCACAAGGAAAATAACACTCCCGCTCAGGTTGGTGCATACAAATTATATGTACCAAGCTTGCTACATATAACTTGTTCTGGGACCGGCTAGAGACTTGGTGAATTTGTCTGCAAGATCATTTGACCTCACGAACCTTGTAACAATGTCTCCTAAGAGTACCTTCTCTCTGACAAAATGACAATCAATCTCTGTGTGTTTGGTCCTCTCGTGAAACACTGGATTCGAATTCGATGCAATGTGAAGTGCAACTTCATTTTCACTCACAAGTTCCATTTCTTTAATCTCTCCAAATTTCAACTCCTTCAGTAGTTGCTTGATCCATATGAGTTCATATGTCGCCACTGCCATAGCGCGGTATTCTGCTTATGCTCTAGATCTAGCAACCACATCGGTTTCTTACTTTTTCAAGACACCAAATTTCCCCCAACTAGAACACAGTTCAAGACGTGGATCGTTTGTCAGAGGGTGACCCACATATCCAACAATTTTCTCATGTCCTTGGTCTTCGTAAAGTAGTCCTTTCCTTGGAGCAAATTTTATGTATCAAAAAATGCGAATAATTGCATTCCAGTATTTTCAGAAGGAGAATTCCAAGAACTGACTTGTAACACTAACTGAGAAGGAAATGTCATGTCGAGTCACAGTGAGATAATTTAGCTTTCCTACTAGCCTTCTGTATTTTCCAGGATCACTAAGATGCTCCCTTGACCTGGTAGGAGCTTAACATTTGGATCCATTGGAATAGGCCTACAATCTGTCATTCCTGTCTTCCCAAGAATATAAAGTGCATACTTCCTCTGTGAGGTGAAACCTATATTGGTGCTTCATCTCGCTTAGGAGGTGCTTTAGTGCATGTAGGCATGCGCTGTGTTTAAAAGGACAACGCGGGCCAATACAGGCTAATAAATATGAATTTCAATTTTATATATTAGTTGTTAACTAAGTGTTGCCAATGATTTTTTTCATGCTTGGCATAAGAAAGGAATTTAGTATAAGAAAACAAGTTACTAAAAATGGTTTTGAGCTTTATTGACATTTTTTTTGAAATTAGTCAAGTCTCCTATAATCATGATTTTTACTTCATATGCTTTGCTGAATCACAATGTTTTTCATTTCTTTGTCCAAATAATTGGTAAATTCTGTATTTATGCTATTCTTTTCGTGCATTACGTGTGTGTATGTATGTGTGTATGTGTGTGTGTGTGTGTGTGTGTGTGTGTGTATGTGTGTATGTGTGTGTGTATGTATATAATGTTTGTTTTTTGATTCGCGCTAGCCCACGACTTTAGAGCACTTTGCGCTGTGTGTGTATGTGTGTGTGTGTGTGTGTGTATGTATGTGTCTGTATGTGTGTGTATGTGTGTGTGTGTATATAATGTTTGTTTTTTGATTCGTGCTAGCCCACGACTTTAGAGCACTTTGTGCTTGAAACTCTAGCATACCAAGGTGTTCGTTTATCCTTTTCATCTTTGACATCTCTGTTAGCTACAGGGAAAGAAATTGCATTAAAGGATTTCGAATTCGGTTTGTTGAATGTCTTGCTTAGGTTTTTTAGGTATATACTCTGGGTCTCTTACACTCCTCATTGACTTCTACCCTCTTTTGCTGTATTTTCTGCTAATACAATTTATTTTCCCCATAGAGCGTTTTGTAATACATTATTTGCCAATAAGAGTTTATCCAAGCATGTTAATTTGTGAACCTTTTTTGAGTTGAAACTAGTTCCATAGTGGCAAGAACATACATGAATAGTTTTAGCCACACTTTTAGTTTTACTTACTATCGATGCCACTTTACAGGGTACCATTGCTTTTCTTCACCACTAGCAGCAGTATTAAATGTTTAATTTCTCGAGTAAATTACAGGTGGTTCAGGGAAGAACACAAGGGAAATATTTTCATAGATGGAGAGTAATGACATTAAACGAATCAAAATTACTGCAATATTTTTTTTAACTGATTCCGCTTTGCTGCACGGGAGCATGTTTATGCACTACTCAAACTTTTATGATTTGGTTGGAGTTGTTTGGCTGCATGTTGCCTTTTTCTTTTGATGTCAGCTCATTGTCTAACTGTTGCTTCTTGTCTATGCAGCCTCTAGATGTCATTCTCTCACAAGATCAGAACCAAGTTGTGGCTTTATTAGAGTATGTTAGATATGATTTGCAGCCCCGTATTAAACAATCATCTATCAAAATAATGAACATCCTAAGGTAATCCTTTCATCATCTTTTTTTAATATCTACTCCCTTACCCGCAAATCTTTGTCATTCTCCAAGTCCCGATTGTTCACTAAACATGATTAAATGGGTTGATTGATAAAAAAGGGCATTTACCTTTTATAGCTTCCCACCCTTTCTCTTCCCTTCTAATTAGTTTTTTATGGATAACACAAACTATTCTAGGGCAACCCAAAAAAGAAATGTGGCATCATATTAAGTATTTGGAAAATATTGGATTTTCATTTTGCCGTACCAATTTTTAATATCGATGGTGCTTTTACGTGGATGGCAGTTCTCGCATGGTTGGACTTGTTCAGTTGCTCTTAAAATCCAATGCTTCAGGGTGCTTGGTTGAGGATTATGCTGCCTGCTTAGAGCTGCGATCTGAAGAATGTCAAATTATAGAGGATTGCCGTGAAGATTCAGGTGTTCTCATACTGCAAGTAAGTTCCTGGATCCAAGACCTTCAGAATTGGAAGATGAGAGATTTTACTCTCTAGCAATAAGTCTTGATCCTGTATTCTTTAGCCAAGTTTCACTGGAAGGATATGAATGGTGAAGAAGGATGTTTAACTGAAAACTTTGAATGAGGTGGAATTTGTCTTCTTTATTAGTTGGTATTGTACTGTGTAATTGTAAGTTGTAACCCTAATTTACTTGGACAATGTGCTATTAGGGGAACTTGAACCTTCTAGTTTAACATCGAAGAAAAGGACTTCCAATAACATTTTAAGAAGGCACTGGATTGCTATATGCCAATAATATAAGTTATAATTGAGAAATCTATAAGTAAACACAATTGATAGCATCAATTGCTCAGAACTTGCTATGGTATTGCATATGTTGATAAAACAAAACTTCTAAACTCTTTATGAATAAAATTTAAATAGAAATTGTAATACTGTGTTTGCCCTTGGTGTGTCAAGGTAAGTCTCTACCCACTATGGTGTATTGTGAATTTCCGCACTTAGCTTTTATAACTGTTTTCTGCTCTCAATTTCGCATATTTCTGCATTTTATGTTTGTGAAGTGTTCATTTACTTTTCCTTACTAAATGTAACACACTGTTTTCCTTCTTCTTCCCATTGCTTTATATACTGCTTTGAACTGCTTGTCCTTGTGCCGAGGGTCTACCGGAAATAGCCTCTCTACCTCCCAAGGTAGGGGTAAGGTCTGCGTACACTGCCCACTTTGTGGGATTTCACTGGGTATGTTGTTGTTGTACTGTTTTCCTTCTTCATGAGTTTCTTAATCCTGACCCCGAATTTAAATATTAAGCTTCACTGTTTCTTGTTTATTAATTTGAAGTTCTCTCTCCTTTTTTTCGATAAGAATTTGAAGTTCTCTTTTTTCTCAAAGGCAACCTTTTCCAAAGCTTCTGATTCCTCAAATGAGTTTGCCTAATCTATTTGAATGGAAAGCGATGTTCTTACTTAGGTGTCGGTGCAGCATCCTGAAAAGAATCTATAACTATATTCAAATACTGATGTATTTCTTCACTTTCCTTTTGTTGCAATACGGCTTCATATGTAGAAGCCATGTTTGATCTTTTGAGCATATTAGATGACATGTAATGGTGCTAATTGTACATACTAACCAGCATTCACTTGATGCATATCAGTAAAATCATCCTTTTCCGATAATTTTTTTTTTCCTATCAGAGAATGAATTTGGTCAAACTGGTGCTCTTTTCCTTTTAAATTTTGGTTACAATCATTGACCGAGTCTCTGGTTCTTCAATTGCGGCTGCTTATTGATAATATTAGCCGGCCTGCCCCGAGTATCACTCATCTGTTACTCAAATTTGATGTCGATGGCGCTGTTGAGAGGACCGTGCTTCAGCCAAAATTTCACTATAGGTTCTATTTCAATTGATAAATGGTTTCTAACTCCTGTGCTCCTTTGTTTTACACAAGGACTTGAAATTCGTTCTTTATACTGTAGTTGCTTGAAGATCATTCTTGATGTGTTGGAAAAACTTCTGAAACCCGATGTCAATGCTTTGCTCCATGAATTTGCATTTCAGGTTGGAATGGTTTGATCACTGTATCGGGGTGTATGTTCTTGTTTATTTGTCTTTTTCATGTGAAAAAAGATTGTCTATTGACATTAAGCGGCAGAGGCTTTGTCAGTCTATGTTCTTGGAAACTGCTATAACTCTTTGTACTTCGGTTAGCTTATAATTGGTTACTATGTGCAGCTTCTTTATGAGTTATGTACCGATCCCCTGACTTGTAATCCTATGATGGATTTTTTGAGCACCAAAAAGTATTGGTTCTTTGTACAGGTGCGACTGTGTAGATTGAAATTATTTTGTATATTACTCCACTTTCTTAATCTTGATCAGTATTTGTCTCAATTATTTGCTTAAATTTAACTTACAGCATCTGGATGTAATTGGTATTGCTCCACTTCCCAAAAGGAATAGTAGTCAGGCACTTCGTATCAGTTCCCTTCATCAGGTATGTTTTTGAGCTAGTGGTTCTTCGTTCGTTCCTCTAATTAACTAGGTGAATATGCTTCAAAATTTTCTCTAATTTTGCTTACTTGATCTAATTAATTGGTTTCACATGTCCCTTGTTTCTTCAGCGAGCATGGCTGTTGAAGCTGCTAACAATAGAATTGCATGCGGCTGATATGTCTAGTTCCACTCATCGAGAAGCTTGTCAAAGTATTCTATCTCAACTATTTGGAGAGGGAATTTTTGAACACGATGTTGATCTCGGTGTATTTTCTCCCTATCGTCAAATCAGTCCTGGAGTGATTGGAGCCAGAATGATTAGTAAAACTAAGGTAAAGCTTTTATTGCTCACTGTTTCATGAGTATATTCAGGAATATGATTACATCCTGTCGTTTTTGTACTGTTCTCATTGTTATTAATGACACATTCCAAACATTCTATTTCATGCTTCTGTTCCCTGTCTTTGCCTTGTCCTCTTGTCCCTCACTCTGACCATCTTTTACTATTTCTATTTTTAACAAGTCAACAATTTATTCGCCATTTGTTCATATGAAGCTCAAGCATTTGCTCAAAATCATTCAAACTCTGCTTTTCGAGTCTGAACTTTTACGTTTTCTTCTGTCTTCATATTTATATACACCTTTCTCTGAACATTTCTTCCCTTTATGTTAAGTGGTGACATAACCCAGATTGTTCATGCCATAATCCCTAATCTCTGTTCAATGTGTTCTTAACTTCTGCACCATCTCCATTATCTTTATCTCGATCATTTCCTCCTTTTCTTCGTCTGCAACAGTTATGAAATATCTCCCAAACCACTTATAGAGAGCACACTTTTATTTATTTATGTCTTCAATATCGAAAATGAATATTCAACCAAACAAAGTATAAAACGATACCCAATTTAATACCGGGATTATTTTGTAATCCTGGTAATCAAATGAGCCCTTATTGTGGTATTCCTTCCTTGTCACTTTTGTTTTCTTCATAACTTCAATTTTATTATTAATATTTTTTGGAGAAGATCTTTTTTTTCTTCTTTTGGATAAGTAAGATAAGTGCACCGGGCTGCCCCTTTTTTTTATGTAACATAAGTATCTTCTATTTTCATTATTAAAGAAAGTTAGAACAACTCTATTTGCATTTATGTATAGGTATTGGAGTTGCTTGAAGTTTTCCAGTTTAAATCTCCTGATACTGTGTTGAAATCTTCACAAGCAGTTTCAAGCGAGAAATATGGGTTTCTGGTAGGAATCTTGTTAGGTTTGGATCAGTTTTTCCTTGCTTTTATTTTTGGGGTGAGTAGTCTTTTCATTCCCTGGCATTTTGCAGGCTGAAGATATACTTACCAATCCCGCTACTTCTGAAAATGGTGGTGTTTATTATTACTCAGAACGTGGAGACCGTTTAATTGATCTTGCTGCATTTCATGACAATTTATGGCAGGTGCAGTATTTCTTAGCACTCCAATTTTTCTTTTCTTTTCTTTTCTTTTGTCCCTTTATTTTATTTATAAGATCCCTTCAGCCATGTGAGATTGTTTTTACCTACTGGTCGTGCTGCATAACTTTCTTTTAAATTTTTATCCCTCTTTCAGAAATACAACTTGCTTAATCCCCAGCATAGCTCCTTTAATACTGAAGTTGAGCTAAATGAAATTCGAGATACAATCCAACAGCTGTTACGATGGGGTTGGAAATACAACAAAAATCTTGAAGAACAAGCAGCTCAGCTTCATATGTTAACTGGCTGGTCTCAAATTGTTGAGGTCACACTTCTTCTCCGTTGTCACTTGGTTCTCAATTTGTCGATAAACGCTTTGCTGTATGTGAGTGTGTTGGGCTAACATATCCTGTTTATGCATTTTTTCTTCTAGGTCTCTGCCTCCAGAAAACTATCCTCTCTTCCCAACCGTTCTGAAATATTATTTCAGTGAGTGACATGTTTTCTATTTTCCGTTCTGTTGCTAATCTGTGATCCCGTCTCACTTTTTACTTCCATGCATAGGTTGCTTGATGCCTCTCTCAGTGCTTCTGGTTCTCCCGACTGTTCATTGAAGATGGCACTGATACTGACGCAGGTTGTACTTCTCTCATCTTCTTGGTTTGTTGAAGTGGTGACACCATGTATTTCAGTTACCTTGATTATTATTCTTATTTTTCTTAAGATATTTGTGTAGGTTGGTGTCACATGCATGGCCAAGCTACGTGATGAGGGATTCTTATCCCCTAGTGGTTTAAACTCTGATACTGTCACTTGTCTTGACGTCATGATGACAAAACAATTATCTAATGGAGCATGCCACTCTATTCTATTCAAGCTCATACTGGCAATTCTTAGAAACGAATCATCAGAAGCATTGAGGAGGCGGTATAATGCTTCATATTTGATTAATCTGTTCCTTTGGTTTTGCTGTAGAGACAAAAAGAAGTCTCTGAATTTTGTTGTTTGTTTCTTGACTACAGCCAATATGCTTTGCTCCTTGGCTATATCCAGTACTGTCAGCATATGCTTGATCCTGATCTTCCAACACAGTTATGCAATTATTGACAATGGATGAACAGGAAAATGATGATCTGGATCTTGAAAAGGTTTTACAATCTTAGTGGGGAAACAGCCCATTTCATCTCTCTTATTACATTCTTACTGGATCAATTTAACACAATGATGTAGAGAGTTATTTCATTTTTTCATTCTGTTCCATCTTAAACTTGAACAGATTGTCAAAGATCAGACTGAAATGGCACATGCAAATTTTTCAATAATAAGGAAGGAAGCTCAATCACTTCTAGATCTGGTGGGTAACACAGATGAAATTGAATTCTTAATTTTATTTGTTGTTTCTTCTGATGCTGATCTATATACGGGCTTGGAACCTGCAATATGAGCAAGATCACATAAGCGGATTTAATTTCTCTCACTCAGCTGAGCAAGTTATTATCTTTAACATATACCATCATTACTCTATTTCTCCACTTTCTATGATTATCATAATTCATCTACTTTGTACTCTATCAAACTCTAAAAGATTGATTTCCTGTTCCTTTTCCACCGTATCTATCACATTATTGTTCCATAATTCCCTTTTACATTTTGAAGTGAATATGTATTACAATTGCTTTCCTGCTGCACTAGCTTACCATGTTTTTTTTGTTTTATTCTAAAAACAGATCATAAAAGATGCAACTCATGGCAGTGAATCTGGAAAGACTATCTCGCTCTATGTTTTGGACGCTCTAATTTGCATTGATCATGAAAAGTTTTTCTTGAGCCAAATGCAAAGCAGAGGCTTTTTGAGGTCTTGCCATCAATAACTTTTCTCAGGTATTTGATATATTACCCCCATAAGATCTCTGTTGATATCTGGGCGTTCTTGCCTTTACTTCAAGTATTACTGTTATACATCTCTGTTTTCCTGTTGGAGCATCTGATCTCTTCTCCTCCAAATTCTTTTTTTTGGGTGTAAAATATCTTCAACTGAATTTCATTTACAGGTTTCTATTATTTCCTTCTAGTTTCACATTTTATTCCTGTCAACACTGTTCTGTCAATATTTATTAGTAATTAGTGTTAATTGTATTTATAGTAGGTTCACTTGAGTATCCTTGCTATTTCATGTGTCTACTCTGTATTTGTTTCCTCGGCTGTGCAGCATAATTTAACTGAAATGTAATTCAAGTGTATGCAAAAACCTCTTATTATGATATTCATGCTGTTGCCAAGTGAAAAATCCTACTAAGCCAGCGTAATTTTCTCTTAAAATTCTTCTGCTTTGGTATTAATTCAAGCCATGACTTCTATTAGTACCAGAAATGGAAAAAGACACGAGTAATATAAAAAAATGGATCAATGAAGAAGCATGAGTTTTTGGTATTAACTTCAGTAGATCTATGTCAACCACACACATAAAAAGGTTGCATTTCTTTTGTTGTTGTTGACGAGGTTATACATTTACTTTTGATCTTTATTCAATAAACTCTGCAGCCTCATTAGGGGGTGTATTTCTCCTTTTGAAATGTGTATTAACTTCCAACCTGATGGAAACCCTCTCAGTACTTTGTATCTTTTATTACAGACATTCAAATTCTGTGCATTAACTTGTATGCAATACATTTTGTGTAGCTTTTTTTTTAATTCTACTTTTGTGGGCTTTAAAAGTTTGATTGGCATATCCCATCAGGATGGTGGGCTATCTTTGGAGTCAATGCAGCGTGTCTGCACTCTTGAAGCGGAACTTGCTCTTCTTCTGAGAATTAGCCACAAGTATGGGAAATCTGGGGCCCAGGTGCTTTTTTCAATGGGTGCATTTGAGCACATATCTGCCTGTAAGGCACTGAATATGCAAGTGAAGGTATTTGTTCTTCTCTTCATGTGATTTGGTTCGCAATGTCCTTTTTGATTAAATTGTTACAATCTTTTACCAGGGAAGCTACCGGCGCATGGATGGCAAATTTGGAAGAGAATTGTCAGTTGATGTTGACAAGCAACGAATGATTATAGCTCCAATCTTGAGATTGGTGTTTTCACTTACTTCATTGGTTGATGCATCTGAATTTTTTGAGGTTTGCTTCATTTCTTCAATATAATGCAGTAATGTCGTAAAGACGTGTAAACATATTTCATTTTAAAGTAAAAAAGTTGTTGATTGCTTATGGTGGATAGGATTCTTGTACTCTTTAAGGAATATCCTTTTGTAGAAAGAAAAGAAGAGTTATCCTTTATGGTTGATTCAACTAATTATAGAGTTCTAGAATATGAAATCTCTGAATGCACTTCTGGCAATATGGTACTTATGCACCTGATGTAATCACTCTTTTAAAAAGAAACTTTGTTTTTGGATGGGGTGGACTCATGAAAATGAGGAAGGGGAAAATAGAACTGGAAAGGCCTTTTAGTGTTACTGAGATCCTGTATCACTTATGTGCAGTTGCAACCACTAGGTTCAACCACAATTCCGACGTAGTCATAAACTCCTTCCTCCCAGAATTTTTGGTGGAATTTGATTGGACGTAGAGTGGAAAAAAGAAACTTTGCATTTATTGGGACTATAAGATCATGTTAATTCTTATAAGAGCATGTGGAATGGATGTAAAGAAGTTAAAAGGTTTCTAAATATAGAAAGGTCCCAATGTTTTCGGGATGGACGTAAAAGGGAAAAAGGCCAATCAAATTGGGGGATAGGTATAGTATCTTAAAAGTAATTGAGCAATGAATGAATTTAAATGTCATGAAGAAGCTCCTATACCTATGTTAACTGTTTCCAAAAAAAAGAAGCTACTATACCTTGATACCAATTAAATAGTTTAACATTAGCATTTTCCTTAAAGCTTATTCTTTCGCCGGTTTTTACTCATTTGACCTCACTTTTCTGTGTGCATTTAGTCCTTTTCACATGGAAAGGCTATCACACCCTAGGTCAAATTCCAGAGGAATCTAGCCAGCTAAAGTAACATTTCTAGGACTATGTACGAGAGTGTTATGTAGAAAGGACCAAGGAGGAGTAGGAGCTAGCTTTAGGTTGCTCTTGGTTTGGAAAAGCTCAACCCTTCTGTAGTCATTTCTCACGCAGCAGATTTTATATATTCCGGAGTAACTAATAGATCTCTCTCCCTTGACTCCATTTGTCATCCTTAATTCTATGTATCTATTTTACTTTTTAATTTATAGAAAATGATTAATATTTGTGGGATTACACTGGGTATGTTGTTTGCTGTTTAATTTGCTTTTGTTCTGTGCACAAAAATAAATGACTCTTTATTTCCTGTATTTTTCTGCTTCTCCTTATTGCTGTCTTCCTTCTCATTCCTGTTGAATTTTGGAGTTTTCTGCTTATATTAAAATTTGTCATTTTAATTACGTGGGGGACTAACAGGTTAAAAATAAAATTGTGCGTGAAGTCATTGAATTTGTAAGGAGTCATCAATTACTTTTCGATCAAATCCTTCGAGAAGATCTTTCTGATGCTGATAGCTTGACAATGGAACAAATAAATCTGGTTGTTGGCATACTTACAAAGGTACATATATGCGTACAGTTTGTTAAACATGCTGTCTTTTAGGTGGATTTCAATTCCATTGATGGGTATATTACTGATGTTTTAGCCATTTAAACTGCCACTTGCTAGTCTTACCTCTATTCTAACACTTTTTCTCGACATACTTTTTAACTGTAAATCTGTGTGATTTGGCCATATGAAGAGACCGATGAATATGGTTTTGTTCAAGGGCTTTTTGTGATGATGCATTTTCTTTTCTCTCGTGAGCCATACTCTTTTATTACAAACCAATCCATACGTTTTCTGGAGGTAATAAGAACTTCCAGGTTTAGTTTGATTGTGTATTCTGGAGGCAAGATATATACAGCGGTGAAGCTTGCATAGTCATAGACCTTCTCAGTTGTATTTCCTTTTTCATTATCAGGAACGGCGGAAGGCAGAAGTGAATGCATCTCGTCTTTGCTTTAGCCTGAGCTCTTATCTCTGTTTTCTTGTAACGAAGAAGTCTTTAAGATTGACGGTACATCAAAATAGGCTTATTTAACTATATTCCTGCTTATTAACTTTTAAATTAATGGTTAGGCATGAAATGCTTGTGTCTTTTTCTCTTGCTAGTGCCTTGAGAATACAAAATGGCATGTGTCGCAATTTTGATCTCTGTATTTGGATCAGGTCTCAGATGGTCCAATGGACTATCGCACTTCTGCTGGTCAGCAACAGCCAACCTTGAATTTACTTGGTTTTCTTCTCAACTCTCTGACTACAGCATTGGAAAGAGCTACTGAGGACATATATTTACTGCTTAGCAAGGTGAAAGATATGTGTTTTGGCTACTGAATAATTAGTATTGATTATCTGAGCTCTAAATCTCTTTATTATCCCAGATTCAAGACATAAACGAACTATCAAGACAGGAAGTGGATGAAATCATTAATATGTTTGTTTCCAAGGGCTGTATTTCGTCGTCCGAAAACATTCAGAAAAGGTACATGCAGATTCATGTAATACAATTGGATGGTGGTGGGTACTGACTAGGTTTTCTCATGTTTCTCCTGTAATGTCTGAGAGATTCAGGCAGAGTGTTGAAATAAGTAGAGCTTGAATTGGTTGTACAGTGTATTATTTTTCTAGAAGAGTAGTTAGTTCTGTTAGAAAGATAATTAGTTACTAATACTAGAAATGTGAGGTAAGACTGCGTACAATAGACCCTTGTAGTCCGGCTCTTCCCCGGACCCTGCGCATAGCGGGAGCTTAGTGCACCGGGCTGCCCCTTATACTAGAATAACTTCTTCCTAACTTCAGAAGCTTGTTAATGGCGGACCTAGATTGGGTTTTAACAATCTATAGTTCTATTGGAGGACTAGAGGATCTAACGCTGTCTGCTGAGGCAAACTTTGCTATTTGTCTTGTACTTCCTGTGTGTGTATGTGTGTGTGTCTCATTTAGTGTCAATAAGCTTCCTATTACTGCAACTTCATCTGTCCAACTCATGTGTTCTGGTCTATCTCTCTTTTAATTGCTGATAGATTAATAGTTTTTTCGCATAATATATCCTTGAAATTTTTTTAATCTCTAAGGCCAAATGTTGATTTTGTTGACCGTCACATGTAGCATGTACAGTCATATGCTGAGTCTTACAATTATTGTACTGACTGAATGATCTAACATTGCTAATCCTTTTAGTTTGCTAATCAGCCTAATTTTCTGATTGGGTATATTCCAGGAGATATTTCGCTATGTTGGAGATGTGCCAGATTGTTGGAGATAGGAATCAACTTATGACACTATTACTTCTACTGGCGGAAAACGTGATGAATATTATCCTTGTCCATTTTCAGGATGGGTATGATTATTACTAAAATTTTCTTCCTTTCATGGTTGCGCAAATTCTGCTTGGTTAACTTCAATTGGCCATTGCAGTTCTTTCGAATGCGGCACCAAACCCTACTCAAAAGACGACTTGAATTTTCTGTGTGGAAAGTTAATTTCAGCTTTGGAGAGGCTTGAATTGCTAAGCGAGGTAAGCTTAACTGAAACGCCTTTCCTTCTCAGTGAAGCCTCTTAGTTTTGCTCTTTTGCATAGTCTTAAGTTAGCTTCTAAGGTTACTAGTCTTCTTTAAAGACGTAACTTTCTATGATTCTTAGTATGTTGTCCCAGTCATAGTTTCACGAGCCAGCTATGTTCAGCAATATGTGAACTTTCTATATCTACATGCCAATGCTTTGTAATAATTCTTGCCCTCAGTGTGTGATGTGTGGGTTAGCCGTGTGTTACGGGTTCGAATCCTATCGTAGACAAAAGTTTGGTACTTACGTGGGGAAGGACAGAGGGGCGGGCCCATTATTCACCGAGTTCTGAACTGTGCACCATTTTCCCTCGGGAATTTTTCGATTATAAAAAAAGAAGAGCTTGTAATATTTCTCTTGTTCAGCCATGTTTTGCAATATGTAAATATTTGATACTCGCCTAGCAATGCTTGCTGTAATTTTGGGAATTAACATTTCATTTTCATCTTTTATTTGTTTGCAGGATAAAACAGGTCATGACCTTAAAGTGTTCCGAAGATTAGCTAGTTCTCTGAAAGAAATATCGATTCAGAAGTCACCTGCTTGAGTGTGCATCTCCCTCATTTTTTCTTTCTAAATTTCTAGCGTAGGTGGTATGATGAATTTTGATGGCTTGTAATGTAATTGTATATTATGTTTTATATAGTCTTTTCTATGCATTTCCTCCAGTCTATTGTACATATTGTGTATCACACAACAGGCTCTAGTGTGCAATTCAGCAATCCCATTTTCGTGGAGCTTTTGCTTAGTTTGTTCCTAGTTTTGTAGGCTGGAATTGGATTTTTCCATTTAGAATTTACAGGAAAATAGCGGAAGTGAAGAAAAAACGAAAATATCCGTGAAGCTTATATTTGTTATATTAAATGAGGAAGTGATCTCCTGTGATCAGTTCTATTTGAATCAAGATACTGATTCTACAAAGATGTTCTATTTACTGCTCTTCTATGTTATTTTTATCAATCTCATGCGGAAAGGATAATATAACTAAAGAACATTTGCAACGAGCCATAGACATTATCTTCCCAAATTAAAGATACATCCTTGAATGGTAACAGTGCAATTTCTACATTTTGCATTCTTAGGTTGGTTCTTATAAATAGACCTATGAACGATGGGTTTCACATAAGAAATTATAATTTGGTAAAATTAATTTAAGTTGCACGTTCTTTTAAAAGATTAAGGTAGATTGATGATTCGCTTAGAGATAGTCTTACTATTAATTATTTTAAAAAACATGAATAGTGATTGGATAAATAGATCTATGTAGTTTATTTTAACTTGAAGAGGTATGAAATATTGTTCATGTATGCGTGTACGTATATGCATACCTAAAATGAGCAATCAAAAAGGCATGGATGTCTTTCTGTAGTCTGTCAAAAAGTTGGTTGGGAAAAGTTTACTGTTTGACACAAGCGATGTAAGACTTATTATTTTGTGAAGGGGAAAGTCCGAAGGCGAAATCCCCCACCTGTACCAGAGGTCTCTTGGCCAAGTGGGATGTAAATCGAGGGATATGTGCGAGTGGCAGCCCTGCAAGGGAGAGGACCAGCGGGACACGAACCCAGCAACATCCCTTGTAATATTTCAGCAAAGATTGTCACCACACGGATTCGAACCCGCGATGTCGGAGTGGTTGTACCCCAATCACCTTGCAACTTACCAACTCGCCTATGCCCCTGGGGGCGATGTGAGACTTATTATTGGATGTGTGGAATTTCTCGGGGTCACTTATTAGCCTCTCCTCCCTTAAATCTTTTATTGAACCACACGAATACATGTCACTCGTAAAATGAAAGACTTAGATATGTCACTCGTAAAATGAAGGATTTAGATAATGCATGTGGCAAATTATGATAGTAGTAGCTGAGTTGAGTTGAGATGGTTCGGGCATGTGCAGAGGAGGGACACAAATGCCCCAGTGCGGAGATGTGAGAGGTTGGCTATGGACGGGTTCAGGAGGGGTAGAGGTAGGCCGAAGAAGTATTGGGGAGAGGTGATTAGACGGGATATGGAGCAGGCGCAACTTACTGAGGACATGACCATAGATAGGGGGTTGTGGAGGACACAAATTAGGGTAGAAGGGTAGTAGGTAGTCGAACGTAGTCCTAGTTACACTTACAAAATAGTAGTTGTAGTGTTATTACTGTAAGCATGCTTATCATATTATACGAATAGGCGTAGTATTTCTTATAATCTTCTCTAGCTTTATTTCTTTTGTTATGCGTTCTTTAATATACTTGGGTTATCTCATTTATCTGCGTTAGTTACTGCTTCATTTTTTCAGAACACTCTATCATGGTGTAACACCCCGTACTTTAGCTTTAGAATATATCGGGTAAACACACATGAGTTTAATGAGATTGCGGTCATTCATGAAGTTATAGAAGATTCATATCAATGTCGAAGAAGTTACGCGGGGATTAGAGGTTAAATGAATTTGGGAAATAAGTTTCATCAAAGTACGGAATAGGGAACGAGTTATAAAGACCGTATAGAATTTTGGTCATAAGATCAAGAGCTCAATGTATAGGTGGGCAAAGTCCCAAAATAATTTAGGATTTAGCAAGTGTAACGACGGGGATTAATAATAATATTTGGTGTGTGTCAAAGAGACTATGGACTAGTGTTATATTACATGATTATGAAAATGAGTATATGAATTATTTATTAATTAAGTGGATAGATGTAGGTGGATAAATGTCCACATGAAACGATTATATGAAGCAAATTTCTCACTAATATTCAGATTAGGTGATAAATGGGTGACACCTAGCAAAGATCCTTGTCTATGCAACCTTGGTGGAAAATCCTGGATAGTGATAATCTTCAGCAAATTCTTTCATTTGGAGAACATTTATTTCCACTTTTAGAATTGTTCTTAACATTGGAAAATCTTTTGAAGCAAAATAAGAACATCTAGCGACATTCCCTTAGATATAGCTTGTCTTGAAGGATAAGAAAAAAAAGCGTGCAACAACCATCATTTTTATTTTGGGAAAAATTCATTTGACGAAAACAACTTGGCAGCAACCTATCGTCCCATTTCATAAAGATGTCATGGTTGCTTGTGTCTTGAAATCTCTGGGTAGAGCGGGCTGGTTCAAGATTGTTTAAGGTATGTAATGGTTCAGTTGATCGCTTCAGTGGAAGCATGAGAACTTCGGATAGTGATTTTTGTAGAGAAACACCAAATCCAAAGCCGTTCCCGTGATAGACTATAAGTGCTATCTGCAGTGTGGGTGAATGTTAAGTTTTCAAAACCTTTAATGATCCTCACCGGTTGAGGTTAGGTTTGGGGAAACTTTTAATGGTTCCTAACACTTGTAAAGTGGGGTATAGCAGGATACCTTGTAGGAGACCACCTATTTAAGTGCGAGGACATGCCGCCTCAAATGAACGCACTTAAGAATCCAAGAAGTGTCCACAGCCACAACAGACAAAACATTACGAAGAACTGAGTAAATGAAGTTGTTGTGTTAGTACCGTTGACTTGGCTTACACTGAACACTGACGGTTCAAGACATCACATTCATCGCGCAGTAAGTAAGTCCGATAGTATTCAACTATGGAAGTTCAAAGCGTATGCTACCTATCCAGATGCAACATTGGTCCGCTGAAAGATTGCTAGAAAATGCACCATGTGTGTGCGCCAAAATCTATTTCAAGAGGGGATTGTTGGAAATTTACTAAATGTGGAAATAAGTATATCCCATTAATTTATGACTCAAACTATTGGGCCCGCACGTCGAAAACGTCTTTTCCACACACGTGCACACGTAGTGCCAAGTATCGCAAATTTCATTAGTGAAAGAGATATTGGTACGTATGTAATACGTTTGAGACATAGAATTATGGACGGTTATTGGCCAAATGAAAAAGTATTCCACGGTAAATGAAGGAAGAAGTGTACAAAGTGTAAA
Source organism: Anisodus acutangulus (assembly GCA_029783415.1). Lineage (NCBI taxonomy): Eukaryota > Viridiplantae > Streptophyta > Magnoliopsida > Solanales > Solanaceae > Anisodus > Anisodus acutangulus. The sequence goes on along the minus strand of CM056511.1, from coordinate 37,436,978 downwards.
ATAAAATGAGTCGGAAATCGCCGTGAAGGGCCGTGGCGCCACACCGTCGAAGCCGCGGTATCGGAGCGCCGCTGTGCTTCGGAGGCAGAAAGCTGCGACGGGAAGTTAGAAAAATCTGATCTTTGGGCTGGTTTTGGAGCATTGATTCTCCATTACATGACACATGAATTCAGCCATTATTTGGCTGATTGTAACCCCTCAATCAAGTGCAATTATATGGATATTGAAGGCCATTAGTTGGCTAGTTGAGGGGTCTTCTACTTACACTATAAATTGAGGCATTTGGCTCAATTGAAAGGCACTACACTCAACACTTCTCCAGATTTTCTGATTTCATATTCTTCCTCTCTAGCATAGTCACTATACTCAAAGTTCTTCAAGAGTAACACTTGAGTTTCATTTGCTCACTTGTTAAAGTTGTTGTTGTATCTCGGGAGACTATTGCTCAATACCGTAAAAGGAGATATACGGGGCAATCTTGTCTTAAAGACAGAGTGCCATCACTCGACTCAGCAAATCACACAAGCAGTTTGTTAAGGTTTTGATTTCCAGTTTTATTGTAATAGTTTGTTTATCCTTTCTACTATTGTAATAGTTACTTACTTCCCGTTCCCTACAACAATTGTATCCCAACAGAGATAACTGAGATGAAATCTCTACAGCTGAAAGGGATATTCGGTTTAAATTAAAAAATGTATTGCGGGGAGGAATGGTTACTAGTCTTGGAGGCCCAGAGATGCCTACCCTACAGGAAAAGATTGCACTGCAGGGGTGGATCAACTTATTTCTGCCTGTTGGAAATTTTCCTTTGGTGGGGAGGTTGTGTCCACCTATATTTAATGACTTAAACACCAGGGTTTCGCATGTTGGAGGCTTTGTCTCTTCACACATGCATAATCTACTAAGTGAGTAGATGACCGTAGGGCCAAGAATCGTCAAATTTCGTTAAGAAATGAAAGAGATATTGGTCTACGAAGTAAGGTGTTTGAGGCATGAAAATATGGTGTGGGACAAATCTACCACATCAGTGGAAAAAGGAAGAATTGTTCTTGTTATAAGCCTAAAAAATGGATAAGGGTTTGGGACCCCAAGGGGTAACCCATGTGTTTGAAGGAGGGAGGACCTAGGTGTGCTTGGGTTCGAGGCTAGCACCACACGCGCGCCGCAGCCGTCTTGTCCGGTCTCGGGTCGTGGGCTTCTTTTGACATTATCTTTTGGACCCCAAACTGTTTAGTATTTACAGTTTTGTCCTTGGAGTTTCAGAAAGCAGCCAGAAAGCCAACAATTTTGGCATTAAACTTCTGAAACGTTTTGCACTTACTACAAAATGTTTCTGGCCATGAATACCCATGATTACACCTCTTAAAGGGCCTCTTAATCACCTCTCCTCCTCCTAAACACTATATAAACTCCTGAAACAGATTTGAGGATTAATATAAAATAGAAAAGAGAGAGGACGAATCACAAGAGAAAATCTGTCCAAAGTGAGCAACAAAAACAAAAACTCTTCCTTCATTTTTCCTCTAAATCAGCAAGTCATTTCGTGTTCGTTTTCTTCGTCAGAATCAACCTATTTGCTTTGTAGTGTTGATTAGTTGTTGTTTTATCTTGGGAGACTATTACCCGCTAACGTAAAAGCATATATACGGGGCAATGTTATCTTAAAGACAGAGATCCATCTCTCGACTCAGTCACAGTTGTAACAATCCAGATTTAGTATTTCTTGATTTCAGGTCATCAAGATTCAAGATTCAACAAGTTTGCGGCAGTTCTATATATTAGCTATTTGTTCATCCTTTCGAACACTTGTAATATTTATTTACTTTCCGTACTGTAATTATATCCAACACTGCCTAGAGAAGAGGGAAGAAAGATGGAAAGGGAACAGGTTACTAAGTTCTACACCAATGCCACCTGCACAAACACTACACTGACCAGCATTGTGCTTGGAGTTCAGTTCACTTTCAAGGCTCAAGTGTTGGGGAAATTTACATGTGCCTTCAAAAAGATGGCACATTATGTGAAGAGTGAATGGCCACAAATGAATGACATGGCTACAGCCTTGGAAATTACCAGGAAATTATCCAACAACGCAAATATTATAAGGTCTAAGAGAGTGTAGAAAAGAGAGAGGTAGTTCACAGGATAATTCTTCCAAGGAATCAAGACAGGATTGAAGCCAAATTTCTGGATATGACATTATTGGTGCGGTTAGACACGGGTGCTCAGATAAATTTACCTAGCCTCATACTTCAACACATGGCTAGAATTGCTCAACCATGAAACAAAGAGTGCACTTGCATATGGATTCTGGCTGGCTGATATATTTGAGTATTTCCAAGTATCAATTAAGGCCTGTCAGTATCATACCTCAAAAGATGTTATTAGGATCATGGAACAAGTTGTCCAACATTGTAACGACTCCTTCAATCATTATGTGCAATTTGACCATTTTAACCCTATTGACCCAATTCCTGAGGTTATCAGGTGATCCTAGTGGAAATTGAAAGAATTAGAATCCTTACGTGGAAGTGTTTGACCTATAGTTGACTTCTGATAAAACAGACCTTTTTTAGGATTTCATCAATTCCGTGAGGTCTGAAGGGTCGTTTATGACTTAGTAGGGTGGCTGGTTAGGTTCCCGGGGCTCTCGGGAACATTTTGAACTATTGGTTGGAAAGTTAGTTTTTGGCCATTAGGGGTTGACTCGGTAAAATAGACCTCTGATAGAAATTCTAAGACTACGAATGGGTCTGTAGCGTGTTTATATGTGTGAATGCATGTCTGGTTTGTGTTTGGGAGGTCTGGGGGTGGTTGTCGTATTTTAGGATTAAGTTTATGAAATTTTGGTTACTACGTCCGCCATAGCGGCACCAGAGGCAGTGTAGCGGACTCACCACAATATGGCCTGGTTTGCTATGGCGAGTGGTGGGGTTTTGTGGGGAGCTGCCGTAGCGGGAAGTGGGATGCTATGACGAGTGTTGAGTTTTCGTGGAGAGCCGATGTAGCGAGCAGATTGTCGCTGGGGAGGGCTCGCTGCAACGGACGACGGGGACCAAATTCTTTTTTTAAGCTAAGTTAAACCCTTCATTTTCCATTCCCAAAATTATTTCTCCAAAGTGTTTCAAGGGCGATTTGAAGTATTTCTGAGTGAATTATTCTTGGGGTAAGTCTCTTCAACCTTGTTATCCTTTATTTACCTTTTCCAAGCTTGAATCTATGGTGGAAATCTAGAAAACTAGTTAAAAATGATGAGTCTCTACCTACATAGTGTTAATTAAATCTTAAGCTTTGATTGTGATATTAATTAATGGGTTTGACTAATTTAAGTATGGAATTTCATTAATTAGTAAACAATAGGGTTGAATATTCTATTTAGTTGAGAATTTGAATATGGAAAAGCTAGCGTTTATGCCTAATATGGGGTTTTTGCCTTGAATGAAGAAATTGATCAATACTCGAGCTAACTTAGCAATTGGAGAGTAGATTTGAACTTCTAGATCATTGGATTACCAATTCCACTTTTGAATTACCCGTTTTACCCTTATGGACATGTTTCCCCTTTTCCCCATAGTTGGGTTAATTCAAAGGATAGTATAGAGGTATGGGTATTGTTAGTTTCCATTTCTAACTTAGATTTTATTGATGACTAGACTTCGAGTATAACCGAGATCCTCAGAAAGGAAAGGCTCCAGTGTGATCGTATGTGGCTCCCGCTCGGCTACCATGTAAGTTATGGCTTACCTTATAGTTAGACTTCGGTTAGAGAAGCATATGTAGAGTTAGTAATTGTTGGAGAAAGCATGTTACGCCTTCAGGTATGAAGTTGGGATGAAATACTTAGGTTGCTACTGTTGTTGATTGTGGTTTGTTGCCTTATTTGATCTAGTGTCTCATCGATATGTGCATGATACTAGACTTGACCGTATATGGAGGAAGGGTTGATTTATTCTTGACATAATGATTATGTGTCCATGCGTGGCACAATTGACTTGATATATTCTCATTGGTGTTGATACATTCTCATTGGAATTTGATACCATTCATACATACATGATCATGTATTAGATTGGGTTGCACGCTGCATATATATATATATATATATATATATATATAGGACCGGGTTACACGTTCCGCAACATATACTTATATTGGATTAGGTTGTGTGCCTTAACATGTATATGGACTTCGCGATTCCCCCATGGGTCATGACTGCCGAGACGTAGAGTTATTCTGCCCGGAGCGTGTGTGTATCATTGTATTGCATATGCATTCATATTCTCACATTCATACTCATTGGATTCAAACTTGGTAATGGAAACTGTGATGCTATTCTTGGACTGTGTAGTGTTTATATCTGATTGTGAGCATGCCTATCTTTCAGTCTCTTACTTTATATATGTTATCTAACTGTTGTCGGCCTACGATACTTACCGGTACATAGTGTTTGTACTTATACTACCTTGATGCATTCTTTTATGAGTGCAGAGGTCGTGACAGGGTCCACTTCCTCTCATCGTGACTGATTCCCGAGGTGTTGCTGACGAGCATCTAGGGTGAGCACATGGATGGATCCGCAGCCCGGATGACTCTCCTCCTTTATCTATCCTAGACTTATTATTTATATTGATGGTTGACTTTTGCTCTATTTCTGATTGAACAGTGATTAAGGGACGGGTTCGCCTACCAGGTGGAAAAAGAATATGTGTCAGCGCGTTCACCAATGTGGAACGTGACAAACTTGATCTAAATTAAGGAAATGAGGCGCAACGACAAATCTTACTAGATCAAATTGCAGCCAGGGAGGCTGATATTGCAACACTTAAGGTTCAATATCAGCACAATATAGATCAGCGTCATGTCAAGGATGATCTTAAGAAAAAAAAGTTGAATGCTCAGAGTGTAAGCCTGCAGGAGGCATTAGATAAGGAAAGGGAAGACAACACCAGGGCTATAGATGAACTAGTCAAATCCCTAACCAAAGGTCCCTCACCTTCCTCCAAGCATTTCACAGCCTATCCATTCGTTGTGATTCCTAGTCTTTGTGTCTATCTAAATTCTTATTTTGACATGTCTGTTGTTGTTTATTGACTATGGTTTGATGATGCATATCTTCTAATGGAAACTTTTCTGCTTTCTTATATCTCTGTGCTATTTTGTGCTTAAAATATTCACGAGAATATAATTTTAGCTAATATTTTCGATTATGTGTATATGTGATAGCCTAGTGGCCATGAGTTTTATATTGCAAGTTCAAATTAATGCTTAAATTAACTGCGATAACTTTTTAAAAAGGGGGAATATGCACTGTGTAATGCTTATGACTCATATACGCCTACCTAGTTTAATCTTAGTGTGATGTCCATTTGCTAGATTGTGAGATGCTTGGAACATGTAACACAGTTGCTTAAAAGCATGAGTTTGTAATTATTAAAAAGGAGAAATTTATTGGCATAAAGTATGTGAGTTTTGATGATTGAAAAAGTAAATGAACATAGTAAGTAAATCAGGTCTGCAAACATGTTCTACCTTGGAGATAGGTGGATGAGTCAGGTGTGAATAGGTCAAAGACAGTTGCAAGAAAATGGTGAATGAAATAGGTCTATGGACATGTTTCTTCTCAGACAGTGAAAAGATTAAGAGGTGATAGAACCAGGTGATTGAACCAAGGCCTAAGAACACGTTCCAGCTCAAATTCCTAGTGCGAGTAGGATTTGTGAATTATGATAAAGACTTGGCATACAAGTTTGCAGGATTTATCACCATAATTATCAATATACTTCAGACTTTTACAAGGACACTGAAGTCGCATGAATGCAAAAATCCTAAGCCAACTCAAACCCTAACTCTCATTATGGGTCTTATCGTATAGGGATTGAGTTCAACCGACTTGATCCAAACCTAGACCTATAAATATCCAAGTCCTGTCATTAAGAAGTTTGTGCACTCACAAAGAGAGAAAATCAGAACTTTGAGCAACACTGTCAATGCAATAAGTATAGAGTTCTGATTACTGAAGTGCCACATAATATAACGAAGAATATTGAAAATTTTATTTCATAGAGTTTCTGTGATACAGTGTATGGCATTGACACATTGGTGGTGGGGGAAGGGGGTTTCTTCATATCCACAAAGCCTGGGTAATATCTTTTTCTTCTCATTTCTTGAGACTGAACATGAAATATACATTTGTTTTGCATTCTGGGAACCAGACTTCCTTCTTGACTCACATAGAGACCGATGACCAAACATGAGCATGCCCCTTAGTATATTTGACATGCTTTCATATATACATTGATTTTCCCTTTTGAGAGATTAGTTGAGATGGATTGGAGACCTGGGTATGAGAAGGACTTGGTTATGTTCTACATATCTATGTAGTGTTTTTTATTGTGTCAAAATCTATGTGTTTTCTGCTTTCTTTCTTTAAATATCTGCACCTGTGAATGATAACTTGTCTGCTCTTTTGTTTCTTCTTGTCCTGATTTTATTGGAGTGATATACCACATATATGCAAAGTATACATGCTCTTGTATATACTGATATATGAGAGTTGTATGTCATGTATATCTTGGGTATATCATGTATATCTTAGGCATATCATGTATATCTTGTATGTATCATTGTATATCATGCTATGCATAACCATTTTGGGGCTAAGACAACATCCTTTTTTATTTCCCATGTCATTTAGGCCATATACGATTTTGTTGGGCCTGAAGCCCATAAGTTTTTTCTCTATTGCATGCCTTATTTTTCCTGCACATGTTTGGGCTTTGTACACTTCTATCCTTATCTGGGCCTGACTCTCTCTTTCTCTTTCATACATTGCTCGACCTTGGGTGGTAATTGCTTAGTTTGAGCCTGCTTGTTTATTAATCTTGTTGCTGGGCCTGTTGGTTGATTATTTGCATTTACTAGGTTTAGTCCGAGTTGACCCATATATATTTTTCTTGAATAACACTTGTGTCTGATTATGTGTTGAATAATATTTATATCTGAGTTGTTTTTCTTTTGATTAGTCTAGATGATTTCTAACCTGCATCTTTCTTTCCCCCCTCTCATTGCATGAACGCACGTCTCGTGGGGGCCTGTTTGGCCCAAGTCTTGCACCACCCGCTTTTGTTGGGCCTAAGGCCCAACATTTCTGTTTTATTGAGTCGCCACAGCCTAGAAGGCCCAGCCACAGATGAAAATATCATTAGCATTTAACTGGTGGGCCCGGTATGCCCACCAGCCTAACTTTTGCCCTTTTCATATATGTATTTTATTATTTAAGTTGTAATTTGAACGTGTATACATATTATTGAAACCCTTAGTGAGAACTTGTATGAAATACGTTTAGGCAAATGATGCTGATATCGTTAGCACGGATAGGAACATGTTTTATGTAATTCGGGCCCGATTAAAGGAAAAATTAATCAAAGAGTTATTTATTTTAAATAAATTAAAAATAGTGTTTTAAAATTGAATTTGATTTTCCTCATAAATGTTATTATTTGACTAAACCTTGGAAAAGTATTGGACACAAAGAAGGGAGATTTGGAAAGAGACCATCTCAAAATATGGAAACTTGTTTTAGGAAAAGTTATGAAAATGTCTAAAGTTTTGATTTTTTTTTTTTAAAAAAAATGTTTTTCTTTGGGCCCTAGCCCACTTTGAATTAACGAAAAACAAAAGGAAATCCACTCAATTTTAACTATAAAAAAAAGGGGTAAAGAAAGTGATTGACCTTCTTTTTAAGAACAAAAGTGTCATTTTCTTATAAATTTATGACTTTTATCAAAAATCCTTTGTTTAAGTTTTCAAAATATATATCTTCTAACACCATAAGAACAAAAATGGACTATAACACTTCGGACTAAATCAAGTTGAACTCTACTTAGGAGAAATCTTAAGTGGGTTTTAGTTCAGAGAGTGGAATAGATCATTCAGTTCTTATTTGCATTTTGAAAACATCTTGACTCTCTTAAGAAAGAATTCTTTTTGTGAAAAATATTTTAAATATGTCAGGACTTTATATGCATGTTTAAATATATTTTAGACAAAATAAAAGAAAATTTATATTTTTAAAATCTGAAGGACAACCGCATTCTGCAGATTCTTAATATTGAGGTGCCTAACACCTTCCTCGAGAAATCACCTGAACTCTTACTCGAACTCTAATTTTCAAAAGGATTTTTATTTTTGTTAAACCCTTTAAATTTGGTTTTCATAATTCCCTTTAAATAAATTTGGTGGCGACTCTAATATATAACAAATTCAAGAGTGCACAAGTTATGAAGTAGCTTTTATGCCTCGCCTAAAAGTAAACTGTAATAGAGGCGTGATATAAATGTAGAAGGGGTTTAGAAGTCACCATACGACACACATTGAATGATAAGGAAGAACTTGATACAAACAAGGTGCATATAAGAGAATTCACAAGGAAGCAGTTTCATAATTTGAAAGAAATTGATGCTTTTGTGAAAAAGATATAAGTTTCTTCTTATCGAAAGGCTGCAAGCTCAAGACACAAATAAAACTTATGCCGAAGTAAAATTGGAGGAAGTGAAATTCAAAGACTCGAGTGATGTATATATGAAGAAATTAAGAGGCTGGGGAATCGAGAAAATTTCTTTTTTTTGGCGGTGAATATCTAATTGGGATGAGGATTGGGGTGAAGAGATAGTTGTTTTGAAGAGAAGATATTTGTTGTACATGTATTTGGATGAACATTACTGGTTGCCGAAAGCTTATGTTGAAGAAAGAAAGATTTGGGCGGAGCAAAAGGCGAGAGGTAATGTTCTGTTTGGTGTTCTCAAGGGAGGTTTAGTAAAATTATTGGCCTAAACCTAATTTTTAGTAAGAGGCCTTATATATTTTAATATAGTCTATCTATGTATACACACATGAAAAATGTTAGTCATTTCTTTATTTTTCAAACTTATTGTTTATATGATAGTATTTGTACAAGACATAAGACCTATTATTTATATTAGTAAGTGTTAATTCAAGTTAATAAAATGTTGGTCATGTGTTTGTCATACATTATCTTAGATTTTATTGTAGGACACATTATTTACTAATATGAAGTTTTGAGTAATTTAATTCAAATTCTGAAATATTTCTACGGTTAAAAAGAAGACAATCTTTTTTTCCTTCATTTTTTATGAAATTTGTAACTTTTTTTTTAATAAACTACAATATTTTCTAATTAAGGAAAAATAAAAGCGTAGATTTACCATTCAAAAAATTGGGGCTCCAAAATTTTGGGGCCTAAAGCAAAAGCTTTATTAGCCTTCTAAACCTAATTTAATAATAATAATAATAATAAGTAACTTAAACCTTGGTGTCTAATCGGTGTTGCAAAACTTAATTAGATAGGAGTTTAAGTTTTGTGCATCGTCAGTGTATAAAATTATTTACACCATCAGGTAATACTAACAACAACAATATACCCAGTGAAGTCTCATAACATGGGGTCTGTGATGGTAGAGTGTATGCAGATCTTACCTCTACCTTGGTAGAAAAATTGTTTCCAAAAGACATTCGGCTCAAGACAAAGAATAGACACAAGTAAAGTAAGTATATAATACTAAAAGTTATATATTTACTTTACTTATATATTTACCGTTTATAATAACCATTAAAGGAAAATTGAATCCTAATTGTAAGTATTTGCTTTTCCAACATTATTTACTAAAAATACGTTTTTCATCATCTTTTTTTTTTCAACTTTCATAGTTTTCATCTCAGTAAAGTAATTCTTTAACACCAAAATTATTTCATCATTGAATGCTATTTAATAAAGTATTATTTTCTCTCAACATCATGGTAAATCAACCATTGAAGTAATCCTTCAACCCCCAAACATTATGAATCTTAAAAGAAATAATTTGTCAATGTCACAAACATTGAAAACTTTTCTGATTTTCATTAGGGAATTGCTGCAATTCCTTTATGTAAGTTGTAGTGGCAATAACATTACAATTAACAATATATTCTCATTCTGGTGATAAAGGATATTAAACCTTTTCTCAAGACTCCATTTTTGTTCTATCTTTTTGGTGGGTCGATTTTATTCATTTAGTTCTAACCTTTCTCCACCTTTTATTTTTCAAATCATTCTTCTAGAAGAAGTCCCTCATAGTACAATCTAAAGATAGGGAAAAGACGCAGGTTACTCAGGGTTGGATTAACAAATTTGGAGGGTTTCCAGGCAGAGAGATTAAGTGCATTGATACAAGCTGAGAAATGGAATTGTGTTGTTAAAAAGGAGGTACGAGGTGGATTATATTTAACGACATAATTGGGTCTTACTAGACATTTTAAGGAGTGCAAGAAAACTAAATGTTTTCTTGGTCTTTGGAGGAGATACATGTCGTTCTACATGTGCAACATTCAAGTGTGTTGTGAAGGTCTTAATGTGATGAAATACATATTTATTGAGGTCAACTAATGAGTAATGGATGATGGATTCTCTTGGATCTTGTTTTATGCATTGGAAAGTGAATAGCCAAGTCTTTTGTAGCATTGTTCGGCAGAAATGTGCAGCAGACTAGTTGATTCCATTTCATTGTTTTTTTTGCAACTTTAAGGGGATTAAATTCGATGGTTTAATATTTGCCACATGATCCAAGGGGTCATATGTAGAATCTTAAGCAGGAAAATGAAAAAAATGAGCCCAACAAGTAAAATGAGAACTTGTTTTGTTTGGGGGGTAAGAAACGTGATATGGTTGCAACTGGGACATATAAAGTATCCCTAGCCATAAAGATGGCTCCCAGTGGTGGAAGGTGTGATTGTAGGGATTTGTTGGGTTGTTGTATGCAGCGAATATTGAAAACTTGTTTCAAACCCAACAAACGTAAAACTGTTTGACTATAGAGTAATTTAAAACCGTAAACATAAGACTTGAATGGTACTTACATGTTTACAATATCTGGAATCTTTATCAAACGTGGGTGCGCACGCGAATGCCATTTCGATTGCAAGCTCCAAGCTTCAATGTATTCCTCTTTTGGAAAGCTAGGAAATCCGGCAGAGGTTCAAGAGAGTGTTTTGATTCTGAGTTTCGAAGACTTAGAATAACGATATGAAAAATCAAGTGTCATGAATAATGAAGTGTAGGTCTGTATTTATAGGTGAAAATTAGGTCAAACCGGATTAGGGTTTGACCTTGGGCCTGACTCAAAATTCGAGACAGATTACGTCATGGCGCCGCGACCCTATGGTGTGGGCGTCGCGGCGCTGATGTGGCCCTACACTGTCTCGTTTTATTTTTTGCACATTCATAATTAAATCCAAAATCCAAAATCTAATTTTGACTTAATTAAAACAATAATTATTCATTTAAATATCTCGATTCTAAATCGAATATTTAATACTCTCTCAATACATTCTTAGATCGAAAAGAAAATTGACATAGTGTGACCCTACATGCCTTCACATATCGACATTAATCAAATTAAGGTCTACGCGAAACTCCTAGACGCCGCCGCAAGACGAACTCAATATGTGAAGTACGTTTACACGAATCCAGTAAACTTAAACTCTATGTGGTAAGATAAAATCCTTTCATTCACGACACACCCGATCAAGCTTAGGATTTGTCAAGTGTCTATCCAAATGTCTTAATCATTGTATCTCATTTATATTAGTTGACAACTAGACCATATTCTAAATATGTCTATTGCGTTGGCCAACGACTTAGTCAACCTAATATCACTGAGAAGTTGAGTGTTCTCTCGAATATACATTCGAGGAATGAATCCTAATTTTGGCTCAACTACCACCTTTAATCCACATCGTAATGTACCCAATACAAGTCGTATCTCAACCTATAAGGCATTTGAGCTTAGGACATGATCAAAGTATATTACTTTGTAGACAAGGTGCACATTGACCTCAAGTTTAAGGACCTCTATCTACCACACGTTGATCATACTTTAGACAAGTATAACAAACAGTATATCAGTAGGGTATACCAATACTTTCAAAGTATCCATGTGTCCATCACGAGTAGCCATTACTCGTAGCAGGTGAGACATACTGCATCCTCTAAGGATGTGATGCAGACCACATGTCGACTTATCACATATCATCAATATCCCATTCTCAATGATCATTAGTCGAGACTATTTTAAGAGTTACGTTATAATATTAATATCTCACATTATTAATAACAACGTAACCTCTAGGGATGTATATTATAGAATATTATAAACAATCAACTAATAATTAAATAATTGCAAATGCCAAAATATTAGTCTTCATTAATAATAATAATACGAATGTGTATAAAGTACATTTATCCTAATAAAGATTGTCTCTAGGACATACATATACTTTCAATCTCCCACTTGGCCTAGAGCCAATCTCCAACATATCTAATGCCCATATTCTCAAAATGACCATTATGCTTGACTAAGCTTAATGGTTTAGTGAATGGGTCAGCTAGATTATCCTCTGTGGGAACATAGTCTAATTTAATCTCTTCAGTCTTCACCATCTCCTTGAGTATGTGGTACTTCCTTGGTACGTGCTTGTTTCTGTTTGTTGATCTTGGTTTCTTAGCATTTGCAATCGCACCAGTGTTGTCACAATAAATAGTTATTGGAAAACTAGCACTCGGAACTACCCTTAGTTCCTTCAGGAACTCAGAAATCGCGACAACTTCTTTACCAGCTTCCGATCCAGCAATGTACTCAGCTTCTGTTGTCGAATCAACAATTGTAGCTTGTTTGGAACTTTTCCAGCTCACTGCTCCACCATTGAAAATGAACATGTACCCCGACTGAGATTTGAAGTCATCAAGATCAGTCTGGAAGCTAGCATAAGTGTACCCAGTAGCAACTAGATTTTCTTCCCCACCATAGACTAAGAAGTAATCTTTAGTTCGTCTAAGATACTTAAGAATACTCTTGTTTTCCAGTGTTCTTCCCCAGGATTCTGCTAGAATTTGCAAGTCATACTAAGTGCAAAGGCCACATCTGGCCTAGTACAGGTCATGGCATAGATGATCGATCCTATAGCCGAAGCATATGGGATCCTCTTCATGCGTTCAAGTTCTATAGCATTAGAAGGATTGTCTTTCTTAGATAACTTGATGCCTTGTCCCATAGGTAGACCGCATTTCTTGGAATTTTCAATAGAAAATGTCTAAGCACTTTGTCTATGTAGACTGACTGAGAAAACCCCAACAATCTATTAGGTCTATCTCCATAGATCCTAATTCCCTGAATGTAGCAAGTTTCACCTAAATCCTTCATCATGAAGATACTGGACAACCACTCATTGACTGACTGCAGGAGAGTCTTATTGTCTCCCATTATCAATATGTCATCTACATATATAATAATGAAGGCAATACTCCCATCCGTGCGTTTACTATAAACACAATGATCCTCTTTGCTTCTGACGAAATCAAATGACTTGATAGCCTTGTCAAAGAAAATGTTCCAACTCCTCGAGGCTTGCTTAAGCCCATAAATGGACTTTTGTAGCTTGCATACATCATTTGGTTTGGACTCAAGCGAAAAAACCCTTAGGTTGTTTCATAAACACCTCCTCAACTAGATTACCATTGAGGAAAGTGGTTTTGACGTCCATCTGCCAAATGTCATAATCATAATATGCAGCTATTGCAAGCAAAATCCGAATGGACTTAATCTTAGCAACATGTGAAAATGTTTCTTCATAATCGACCCCAGGCCGTTGATTATCACCTTTAGCCACCAACCTTGCTTTATAAGTCTGTACATTTCCAAATGCATCGATTTTCTTCTTGAAAACTCATTTGCATCATATGGGTTTAACCGTAGCTGGCAAATCAACCAAGTTTCACACTTGATTGATGTACATAGATTCCATCTCGAATTTCATGGCTTCTTGCCATCTCTTCAAATCAATGTCCAACATTGCTTCGCTATAGGTTGCAGGCTCATCGTTATCGGGAATATCTATCTCACTGTGTGTTTCCACAAGTAGATTTAGATTTTCAGGAGGACGATGAGCCCTAGTGGACCTACATAGTTGATTGTTTTGCAGTTTAGTGCTTGGTATGTTCTGACTGTGAGAGGGTTCTTGTGTGTTGGATAATCCACTAACTTGAGAGCTTTCAGGAATATCATTTTCATGTATTTCCTGAACGGGAGAAGGTGCAACCATTGCATCTACTCCCAAAGGCTGTGTAGGAGGATCTTGCATTTCTGCATTATTTCTCGTAACACTCCCACTGGCCGAATGGCGTACTTGAAGTACCCAATCTTTGCCAAATACTCCCACTGAATTCTTGCCTTGGTCATTCGGCAAGGATTCAACATCTATGTTATCTTGCGGTTCTTGAATTTCTTCAAGTTCTATCTCTGTGCAACTATGTTCCTTGTAGACATATTCTTCTTCAAGGAAAGTTGCGTTCCTGAAAACAATGACCTTACGTTCTCCAGTAAGATAGAAGTACTATCCCTTGGTTTCCTTTGGATACCCCACGAAGTAACATTTCTCACTTTTAGATTCCAACTTCTCAGTGAGCATCTTCTTAACATATGCAGGGCACCCCCAGGGTCTCATATGTTTAAGAGTTGGCTTCTTGCCACACCATATCTCAGAGGGTGTCTTTTCTACTGACTTGGAAGGAACCCTGTTCAGAACATATATTGAGGTTTGTATAGTATGTCCCCAAAGGTATGTCGGTAGAACTGAGAAGCTCATCATAGATCGAACCATATCCAATAAGGTTCGGTTTCTCCTTTCGGCAACACCATTCATTTGTGATGTTCCCGGAGGTGTCCACTGTGATTGGACTCCATGTAGCTTTAAGTAATCTAGAAAATTCTTGCTCAAGTATTCACCTCCTCGATCCGATCGAAGGGTCTTGATACTTGTTGCAAGTTGCTTCTCTACTACTTGTACTCTTTGAACTTCTCAAAAGCCTCGGATTTATGTCTCATAAGATACACATATCCATACCTTGTGAAGTCGTCAGTAAAAGTAATAAAGTATGGGAAACATCCTTTAGCTTGAGTCGAAAATGGCCCACATACATTAGTATGGACCAACTCAAGCACCTCCTTAGCTCGCACACCTTTCCAAGAAAGTGGCTTATTGGTCATCTTTCCTCTCAAGCAAGATTCGCAGTTACCATAAGACTCCAAATCAAATGGTTTGAGGTAGTATAACTTTCTCAACCTTACTATCCTTGATTCGTTGATATGACCAAGTCTGCAATGCCATAGGTAGGTAGAGTTTCTATTACTTATATTAGCTCATTTATTTTGTACATTGAATATTTCTCGAATATAGTTTAGTGTATATAATCCATCCACAAGAGGAGCAGTTCCATATATAACATTATCAAAAGACAGTACTTGACTGCCATTATAAATATATGAGGAAAACCCCTCCATGTCCAAAACAGGGATAGAAATGATATTCCTCGTTAACAATGGTACATAGTAACAATCATTTAACACTAGACAATAGCCAGAAGGCAATTTAATCTATAAGTTCCTACGCGCTCAGCATCCACTCATGCTCCATTTCCAACGCATAGGTCCACCTCTCTTGGTCCAACCTTCCTGCTATCAGTTAGCCCCTGCACATTGGTACAATTGTGTGAGCCACAAGCGGTATTCAATACCCAGGAATGAGAGTTATTTATAGACATATTTATTTCAATGATGTACATACCTTGTCCACTAGAGATAGAAGCACCTGGTGCTTTTCCTCCTCCCGGTGCAGTGCAATCCTTCTTCCAATGCCTCTTCTTGTTGCAGTTGAGGCATACATCCTTAGCTGAATTCACCTTCTTCTTTTTCACACCTCCCTTAGGCTTCATAGTTGAGGGCGCAACGACTGCTTTGCCCTTCTTCTTCTGCCATTCCTTACTTTTAGACTTGGGTTGGCTAGTAGAGCTCACCATGAGCACAACTTTGCCTTTGGAAGTGGAAGAGTCAAAGGTCTTGAGCATGTTGTGAAGCTCTGGCAGACTCGCCTTCATTCCATTCATATTGTAATCCACTATGAAGTTTTAAAAGGAATGAGGGAGAGAGTTCAGGATGAGGGTGGTAGCGACATTCTTTTGCAGCTTCGTTCCAATTGAAGAAAGTCTCTCTATCAGCCCTATCATCTTCAACACATGTTGCGAGACCTGGCCCCCTTCATTGAGCTTACACTTAAAGAATTCTATCAGTAACTAATATTCCATAGTCTGAGATTGTAAGTCATAGAGACTCTTCAAGTGTTCGAGCATCTCATTGGGACCCATGTTCTCATGTTGTCTCTAAAGTTCAATAGACATGGAAGACAACATCACGCACTGTGCTGAAGTGGCATCATCTAGGTGTGTTTGGTAAGCATCCTTATCAAAAGAGGCATATTCAGTAGAGTCTATCGCAGGGACTGTTGGAAACACCGTGTCCAACACGTATTCTAATTTCTCTTGTCTCAGCACTATTCGCAAATTTCTTAGCCAGTCAAGGTAGTTAGGTCCAGTAAGTTTGTTCATTAAATCAACATTTTCAATGATAAGCTCGACATCTTTGATAATCTGAAGAATTAGATAGACTAGAAATCAAACTCAAAATTTATTTCCTATTATACACATTCGTTTAGGCTAATCAACATGGTCTTTTATTTAATTAGCTCCCACTATTTTAACATATTTCTACGACCCCATGGTAGAATATGGACCTATATTAATTAAGGTCATAATGGGCCAAGATCCAAGCCTATGCTATCTCCGCTTTTGCTTTGGCTGGTAACTTTAATAACACATCTTGGTAGGTTCTAAACCAATTGCAAAACTTATTTGCAACTCTTGGTTGATCAAATATTATATTTAATCTTGCGTCCTTAGATTAGTCCGACACTTTGCGCCAAGATTTGTCTAAGCAAGTCAACCACATTACACGACTGCGTTTATGTATCTAAGTAAATTTGGCCTTTGTGAGCAAACACTTTGGTGTAAATATCCATAAAAGTTTATCGTTTACCTTTACATTTAAAACACATCTATGAACGAGTCTGGGTCCTCGTAGACTTAGAGTAAATGCTTTGGCATAAATACTCGTATCGCCGAAAAGGATTTTGCACTCAACAATTATAATGGACGACGCGTTTTAATTTAGACTTGTATTTAAAATTTTGGGGAACATTTTAATTCAGGTTTTAACCAAGATCAACTCTTTTAAGTCATATCCAATATGACATCTTAATATCATGCAAAACTAATGACACATATAGTTGAGAACCGTCAACCCAATAGGCATGATATAAGATGGTTTAATCAAATACTGGGTGCCGCCTGCCCAGACAATTATAGCGGACACTATGCTAATTATTAAATGTAAGCATTTAAACACTTAGCATATAGTTCGTATATTATTTAATAATATACAATTAATAACAATCATGGGTTAACTTGTCTAAACTCTAAAATTTAAGTCTAATCCAAACAGTCCCTTAAACATTTTAAAAACAGATTTTCAGAATATTTCTATAAGTTTCAAATTTTCAGAATTTACAGTTTAGTCCCTCAAGAATTTAAAATTTTAATTTTGAACCCCTTTAAATTCAGAAAATCCAATTTTAATTTTCAGATTTTAGGAACCTATCTGTAATTTCTTGAATTTTAAATTAATTACAGATTTGACCCAAGGGACCAAATCTACTTTTCTAAAATTTACAGATTCACCCCAAGGACCAAATCTGATGATTTTAAAAACTTTTAAAGGGACCAAATTTCAATTCTAGAAACTTCTAAAATTTTTAGATTTGCCCCAATGGCTAAATTGCAATTTTGGAAACCGTACTACCCAGCCGGAACAGTCACTGATGCACTGTTCACGCCGGAACAATGTTCGGTACTGTTCACTGTTCCATATTTTTTTTAATAAAAAAATGGAGCCTCGGTGCTGCGACACTCTATCGGGAGTTGCGACACCTCCATATCAGAAGCACAAAATCTGCATTTTCGAAACCCTAAAACTGGTTCAGGGTCAGATTTGCAAATTCATTTTCGTAATCCTTCACTATCAAACAACACATTCATCGACCATCATCCAATCCCTTCTCATTTTTCGCTTCAGTGCACCATGTTCGCAATGAACCGGTTACGTACATTGACTTTGAAGAGTTAGATCAGAATGACTTCCTCGATTACATCATTATTTAATAGTTTAGGAGACAAGGATGACGTGCTTTAAGATATTATGTTTTCAAGCTTTAAACGACATAAATTTCATATTTAAATAAATTCTAACGCATATTATTATTAACTAATTACCTTATAATCATACAAAACAACCCTGACTCTGATACTACTGTAGGGATTTGTTGGGTTGTTGTACGCAACGGATATTGAAAACTTATTTCAAACCCATCAAACGTAGAACTGTTTGACTATAGGGTTATTTAAAATCGTAAAATAAACATAAGACTTGAATGGTACTTACATGTTTACAATATCTGGAATTTTTATCAATTATGGGTGCGCATGCGAATGCCCTTTCGATTGCAAGCTCCAAGCTTCAATGTATTCCTCCCTTGGAAAGCTAGGAAATCCGGCAAAGGTTCGAGAGAGTGTTTTGATTCTAAGTATCTAAGACTTAGAATAATGATATGAAAATCAAGTGTCATGAATAATGAAGTGTAGGTCTGTATTTATAGGTGAAAAATTAGGTCAAACCGGATTAGGGTTTGACCTTAGGCCTAGCCCAAAATTCGAGACAGATTAGGTCATGGCGCCGCGGCCCTATGGTGTGGGCGCCGCGGCGCTGACGTGGCCCTACACTATCTCAATTTATTTTCTGCACATTCTTAATTAAATCCAAAATCCAATTTTGACTTAATTAAAACAATCATTATTCATTTAAATATCTCATTCTAAATCGAATATTTAATACTCTCTCAATACATCCTTAGATCGAAAAGATAATCGACATAGTGTGACCCTACATGCCTTCACATATCGAGATTAATCAAATTAAGGTCTACGTAGAACTCCTAGACGGCGCTGCAAGACGAACTCAATATGCGAAGTACGTTTACACGAATCCAGTAAACTTAACCTCTATGTGGTAAGATAAAATCCTTTCATTCACGACACACCCGATCAAGCTTAGAATTTGTCAAGTGTCTATCCAAATGGCTTAATCATTTTATCTCATCTATATTAGTTGACAACTAGACCATATTCTAAATATGTCTATTGCGTTGGCCAACGACTTAGTCAACCTAATATTACTGAGAAGCTGAGTGTTCTCTTGAATATACATTCGAGGAATGAATCCTAATCTTGGCTCAACTACCACCTTTAATCCACATCGTAATGTACCCAATACAAGTCGTATCTCAACCTATAAGACATTTGAGCTTAGGACAGAATCAAAGTATATTACTTTGTAGACAAGGTGCGCATTGACGTCAAGTCTAAGGACATCTATCTCCCACACGCTGATCATACTTTAGACATGTATAACAAATAATATATCAAGCAGGGTATACCAATACTTCCAAAGTATCCATGTGTCCATCACGAGTAACCATTACTCGTAGCAGGTGAGACATACTACATCCTCTAAGGATGTGATTCAGACCACATGTCGACTTATCACATATCATCGATATCCCATTCTCGATGATCATTAGTCGAGACTATTTTAAGAGTTACGTTATAATATTAATATCTCACATTATTAATCACAACGTAACCTCTATGGATGCATATTATAGAATATTATAAACAATCAACTAATAATTCAATAATTGCAAATGCTAAATTATTAATCTCCATTAATAATAATACGAATGTGTATAAAGTACATTTGTCCTAATACAGATTGTTTCTAGGACATACATATACTTTCAGTAATATCCTTTTCTTCTAGTTTGGGTAAAAAAGTACTTTTGTTCCATCTTGGATAAA
Organism: Anisodus acutangulus; assembly: GCA_029783415.1. Taxonomy (NCBI): domain Eukaryota; kingdom Viridiplantae; phylum Streptophyta; class Magnoliopsida; order Solanales; family Solanaceae; genus Anisodus; species Anisodus acutangulus. The sequence goes on along the minus strand of CM056511.1, from coordinate 37,417,069 downwards.
ACAATTGTTCGTCCTTATCGATAACGAGGTGATACATCAACATGGTCAGTAGAGGTCATTATAATGTATTCCAAGGTTAATAGTGGAAGTACTATGGTAAATTTATTGCAGATTATTTGTTGAAACCAGGGGTGGCCAGTGGGCCGGGTTCGGGACGATCGGGGCGGGTTTGGCGGGATCGGGATCGGGTCGTGGAGTTTTTTTTTTTGCACTTAATTTAAAAATAACATATATAAACAACTCAATAATTGAACAAGATAGTGTAATAAAAACATCCCAAAGCTGTTTTTGTGCCTTTTATATTATTTAATTGAAATATGATTTTTTTTTGTAATACAAATACAATTATCAAAATTGTAACTTTGTGGTGTTGTTCAAAAGTTGTAAATTACATAGTAAAATTGCAATTAAAAAATTATATTTTGAAAAAAACCTGTTCTTGTTTCTTGATAATTTCATGTGGTTCTTCTATTGGAATTGGTATTTGTTGGTCAAATTGCTCCACGTCGCTTCCACCACCTTCGGATAAGATTTCGTTGTAGTGTTCGTCTTCTTCTTCATTGATCTCCGGTTGACCGCACCTTTTCCGCTCCGCTCGTATCCAATCTCTGAATAATATTGTAATCTCTAAGCTGTCTCCGACTAATGAGTGTCTGTTCTCTCCTATTTGATATCTGCCTGCAAAAAAAGTGCTTTCAGACGCCGTTGATGACGCGGGAATGTTCAAAAGATCTCGGGTGCTCATTGAAAGTGTCGGAAAGGTCTTCTTATTCCCCCTCCAGTATTTTAGCAAGTCTTCACGTCTTTCTTCATTGAGAACTGTTTGGTATGGTACAGAACCCTGTAAAACAAAAATATCAAACTCGCTAATTTGGTTAGTAGCGGTACGACCACACATTCTATTTCTGAGGCTTTCAATACTAGCCGCATAAACAACATGTCTTTTGTGAGGTTGTGTTGAAGAAGAAGAAGATGGTATGGAAGTCGGTAGATTGCTAGCACTTTCTTGTTGGTAAAACCTATATACTTTTTTGCATTCGTCTTCTACGCTAGACAACACTTCTTCTTTAGTTTGTTCAATAGGTGGTGGGTGACTTGGATTTTTAGGACTTGGAGGTGGTAGTACTGCTATACAATCATAAATAATTTCAACAAGTGATTTAGTACCGTCTATTTTAATAGTCGGATTTAATACAACACCAATAATATAAATAGTGGGAATAGGAATAAAATATTTTTTTATTTTGATAAACAATTTTTTAATAGTTGGTTTATCCATATAATTCATTAAGCAGTAAAAATATTAGAGTTATATAAAACAACATAGTTGAAATAGTAGGATAATATATACTGGAAATTTTTTTTGTTGCTTGAAAATATTTCTCTAGAAATATAATAACTTCGGAAATTGTTTCCCAATCACTATCTACAACCATATCAGCTGAATTTTGATTATGAGAGTTAAAAAATAATGTTATAGGTTTTCTATAGTCATAAGCAACAAGTAGTTGCTCGTATAAAGAATTCCACCTAGTGGGTACTTCTTCTGGAATTTTTCTATAAGGTAGTTGGCAATCGTGACAAGTTTTTTTATATTATTTTTAAAAATAAAGTTTATAGCAAATTGTATTTTACTAAGAATGTCTTCAAATAGTGATAGACCATCCTTTACAACTAAGTTATATATATGGCACGCACATTTTATATGAAAATGATCTAAAAAAGATGGAGTTAAATTATTTTTAAAATTGTAATAGCATAATTGTTAAAAGAAGTGTTATCTAATATAATAGTCATAATTTTATCAGTTGTTCTATAATAATCGCACACTTGATAAATATTTTCTACAATAAAAGTATCAGTGTACCTATCATCTATATATCTATATGCTAAGATATGTTTTTGCATACACTATTTATAATCTATCCAATGACAGATTACCGTTAAATAATCATGACCGTCAGTACTACGGCCTATATCAGAAGAGATAGCCACTTTACCATTAAAATGATATAATGAATAACGTAAATACTGTTGATATTCATGTGCAAATTTAAATACATCTAGCTACTTGATTCTCTACATCCCTATCAAAAAATGTCCATGCATCTGATTTTAATGGTCGTTTTGCTAGACCTCGTATTATACTAGGGGGAATATGAGGCATTTCAGTTGAAGGTGCACTAGTGGGTGTGTTGTTATCTACATTAGTGGGTGTATTATCTAGATAATCGTCTAAATTAAAGTCTTATTGAGTTCCAGAAAATAGCTCCTCATCTAAATCTAATGGTATTGTAGGAAAATGTTCAGTATCAACAAAATCAACCTGTGTAGGAATAAGATTCTGTCTAGAAATAGGATGACTAGAAGAAGTTCCCTTGCCCTTGTTGCCCCTACTAGAAGAAGTCTGACCCCTACCCGTAAGCATACGTTTAAATCCTTCCATTATAAATTTATAATTATACTAATAAATAATTAAAGTAAATAAAATTAAGTGCGCTAAATAAAATAAACAGACAATAGTAATTTAATGAAGGAACGAATGTACCAAACGTCGACGTAACGTCGACGTGTAATCGAGAGGTTGAAAATTGAAACTTTGCTCGATGGAAGATCCTCAAGCTAGTTGCCAACTTCACTCCCAAATGAATAAATAAAATTCAATAATTAATAGACAATGTAGACTTGTAGAGAAATAGATTGAGAGATTTAGAGAGATTGTAGGAAGATTTGTGAGAAATATGAAGAGAAAATGAGGTATTTATAGTTGGAAAATTGGGTTAAAGTGTAAATATAATAACTTATGAGTTAAAAATAAATATTAAGGGGGTAGGGGGTTGGGGGAGGGGGGAGGCCAAAAATGGGCGTTGCACAACGACCAAAATGTAAAATTGTCATTGGTGCAACGGTTATTTGTGCAAAGGGGGGTTTCGGGCGGGATCAGGGGCGGGACCGGGTCGCGCCTGGCGGGACTGGGGCGGACCGGGACAGGTTGGGACGAGATCATGTCCTGTCCCGGTTCGAGTCCCGATACATCAATTTTTTTTTTTAAAAAAAAAGTCGGGGTCGGGGCAGGACCGAGCGATGTCGGGGCAGGACCGGGGTAGTGTCGGGACGGGACCGGGCCGACTCGGCCCACTGGCCAGCCTTAGTTGAAACCAATTGGGTGAATTGCAACAATAGAAATTTTAAACGGAAAGGAAAAGAGATGGAAATATGTTTCTTTCGAACTTCCTTAATCTCCTAGTTGTCAAGGAAGTACACATGCTAGAGAATAAACAAAGTCACTATAAAAACAAGTATGCCTATGATTGAGACAGAGGAGCATAGACTCTTGCCATCCATATCGACAAGGTGACAATAAAAGCTTTTCAAAACGTGTAAAAGAAGTGTACTGACTTATGGACAATTATGTGATTTGCTTGCTTGAGAATAAGATTCTTAATTGAGATGTTTACGAGTGAAATAGTGCAGTTTAAGTCAAGAAACGCTGCATGTGCTCACATAGGTGAGTGTAATTGAGATGTTATATCACAACGAAGTTACCTCGTGTGTGCCTCAAATGTGAAGTGAAATATAAAGAACTCATAAAGTGAGCCATCATAAACTTACCCAAATTTTGGTAGGAAATTGATTCCTTCAGTTTATTTCGTTCTAGTGGTAAAATATATATATAAAGGTGTAATGTTAATCTTAAGGAAGACCATCTATTTAGCCTAAAATATAAGATACTAATTACAATCCTATAATATGATTACAATCCTAAATTAAAGATATTACAATCTCCATCATATGCATGATTAATGGTGATTAGATATAATTATGGGATTGCCCCATAATTATTCTAATAGTCTCCTGCAGTCTTAGCGGGAGGTTCTCGTATATTGAGGCTGTCTCTGAAATCATCTAAAAGTACGTGCAGAAGACATTTTGTGAAGATATCGGCAATCTGATAATGATATTGTACATGGAGAACACGGACTTGTCCACGTGCAACCTTTTTTCGGACAAATAATATGTCTATTTCGATGTTTTGTGCGTTGATGCTGAACATGATTACCGGATAAGCATATCACACTCACATTATCACAATAAACCACAATTGCCTTTTCAATCGGACAATGCATCTCTAACAGAAGATTACGAAGCCAATATGATTCAGCAACCACATTGGCTACCCCTCGGTATTCTGCCTCATCACTCGACCGAGACAACGTGGATTATCGTTTTGACGACCATGAAATAAGATTGTCCCCCAAGAATACGCAATAACCAAAGGTGGAACGACGTATGTCAGGGCAACCACCATAATCTACAGTTGTGTAGGAGGAGAGACTGGAAATGGAGGACTTGTACAGATGCAAACCAAGCTGAGGAGTACCCTTAACATACCACAGAATTCTCTTGAGGGCCCCCATATGCTCTTCCTTCGGATCATGCATGTGTAAACATACTTGCTGGACAGCATAGGAAATACCGGGTCTTGTGAAATTCAGTTACTGCAAGGCCCCTGCTAGGCTGCGGTAATGAGTTGGATCGTTGTATGGAGTACCGGTAGAGTTACTCAATTTTGCCTTTGTATCAACCGGAGTATGTGAAGGTCTGCAGGAAGACATCCCGACTTTGTCAATTATTTCTTTGGCATATTTCTTTTGACTGAGAAATAGACCACTTGCATATTGAGTTACATCAATGCCTAGAAAATAATTTAAAGGACCTAAATCCTTCATGGGAAACTCTACCGCAAGAAGGGACATAATAGACTGGCGAAATGATATAGATGATGTTATGAGAATAATGTTATCTACATAGAGAAGTATATAGGCCATGTCATTTACCTTCCAATAAATGAAAGGACTGATCCGACAAACCCAATTTGGAGACAAACCCTGCAAACCTGTTATACCATGCTTTGGGAGCCTATTTCAAACCATATAAAGATTTTTTCAAAATGCAAATATAATCTGGATAAGTAGAATATCGAAAAACCAAAGGTTGGTGCATGTACACCATTTCCTATAAGTAGCCATGTAAGAATGCATTTTTGACATCCAACTGGCGAATCGATTAGGATTTTAAAAGTGTCAGGCTAAGAACAATCCTGTAAGTTGTTGGCTTAACCACCAGACTGAATGTTTCACCATAATCCAAGACAACCTGCTGAGACCTGTCATCACCAACAAGATGAACTTTGTATCTCACAAATGATCCATCAGGATTCTTTTTATGACAAAAGACCCACATATACCGAATTATGTTTCCATTAGATGGACGTGGCACTAAGTCCCACGTCTTATTTTTACTAAGAGCATCAAATTCATCTAACATGGCAGCTTTCCAAATCGGGTTTGATCAGGCTGCTTTGGGATTTTTTGAAAGTGGTGATGGTTGGACTGAAGGTGTTAGGTTAAAATGATGCTTAGGTCGTACATTGCACAGGTTTCAATGGTCTGAGGTTGGGGAGTTGGGCTGTCGAGTTGGGCCAAAATAGTGGGTTGTGTCACGAGCAGTGGGGTAGAGGATGTCCGAGGTTGGGCATGCCCGCCACTAAATGTGGAATGGGCCGAGACCGAAGGAAGAGAGGCAGTGACCTCCGCTCCGCGGACTGGCCCAGTCACATTTTGTGGTTGGGCTAGGACGTTAGGTTGTTGTGTTTGGATAGGTCCCACATTGTTTTGGTTGTTTAAATGGTGATTCAAAATCAGATGTATTCTGTCATTCAAAAAAGCATATGAAGGTGAGGATGCCACGTGAGATTTAGCAAACGGGAATGTAGACTCATAAAAAATAACGTGACGAGAAATAATGATCTTCTCATTTGTCATATCATAACACTTATATCCCCTATGATTTTTTGGGTATCCCAAAAACACGCAAGGAGTGAAACGGGCATGCAGTTTGTTAATAGTTGTGGATGGAAACAAAGGATAACACAAACACCCAAAAACCTTCAAATATGTAAAAGATGGGAAACGGTGGTACAATATTTGTGTAGGTGACACATTGGAGAGCAGTTTACTAGGAAGAATATTTAAAAGATATGTGGCTATTTGAAGTACATGGTGCCAAAAAATTGGTGGTGTGGATGAATGCACAAGGAGAGTGCGAACCATATTGTTAATTATTTAAAAAAAAATTCGGCTTTCCCATTTTGTGGTGATGTACGTGGACATGAAAGATGCAAAGACATGCCATTTTGGTGACAAAACTCATTAAATTGGGCATTTGTGAATTCCCCCCATTGTTACATTGAAAACATTTAATAGATTTGTCAAATTGAGATTTGATAAAAATACTAAATTGTTTAAAAATGGTGTAGGCTTGTGATTTATTTTCTAAGGGAAATGTCCACAGGAAATTTCAATAATCATCTATTATGTGCATAAAATATTTATGACCTGTAGAACTCAAAACTGGCGATATCCACAAATTACAATGCAAAAGATCAAATGGCATAAGGGTATGTGAAGTAGATGATGCAAAAGGAAGCTTAACATATTTTCCAAACACACAAGTTTGGCAAACAGAAAAGTCCAAGAGTTTGTTATAAGAAAACAATTTATTCTTCCTAATATTATTGAAAACTAGTGCTCCTGGGTGTCCCAACCGATTGTGTCATATAATAGGAGAAATAGCGGCAAAGGTTGATGGTTTGGTTATGCGATTGTTGGAAACATTGGTGATGGGATATAAGTCCCCCGTGCTATTACATCTCATTAGTGGCATCCTCGTCTGAAAATCCTTCACAGAAAAGCCAAATAGATCAAAATTCACAGAAACATTGTTGTCAATTGTGAAAAGTCTAACATATATCAAGTTTTTAACCAGTTTTGGTGCATGTAAGACGTTTTTCAAGTATAATGATGGGTGTGGAGGGGGTAGTTTTACCTGACCAACACCACGAATTGGAATTTCCTACCCACTATCGACAACAATATTTTTATTTTTGCTAATAATAAAATAAGATGAGAGATTACATTGAGATGTCGTCATGTGGGACGTAGCCCATGTGTCCATGTACCACGACTCATCTGAAAAACTTCGATGCATGTTGTTCATGGATTGTTCAATGTCAGTTGGTGCATAGCCGATAGAAGATGGTGCCTGGGCCGCAAATGCATGTTGTGGACGTGAACCTAGAATTATGGGTTGGCAATTTGAAAAGGGAGGCCTGGCCCATGTCGACGTTGGATAGTGCCATGGAAGCCCACTGTTGGGCCTAGGCCCACGGTGGGTACTACCCTCACTGATTTCTAACAGGCGGGGCAGTGGGCTGCCACTAGTTGGGCCGCCACTGCCCGGACTGATTGCTGTCACCGGCTGGCTGCCCGCCACCCCTGCCCCGTCCCTTTCCACCATTATTTTTTCCTTTGTTATTATTATAGTTTGACCCCCGTTTCCGACCATTATTATTTTAGTTGCCACTGCCACCCGAACTAGAATTTTGTGGCTGAGAATCTGTGGAAAATGAATTGATGGAGACGAGGGCAGTTTCGGTGTTGACTGTCGCGGAAGATACCTATTTTTCTTTTTGTGTTTCTTCGAGAATCACCCTCGAACGAGCCTCATATAAAGGAGGCAATGGATTGCTTTGCTGAATGAAGGTAGCAACTCCATCATATTGTTTATTGAGCCCTGCAATCAATTGAAGGACCAACCTTTGATTTGTAACAGGCGAACCAATATTTGATAGTTGGTCCACAAGCACCTTCAATTCCTGAAAATAAGCTGAAACATTGGAGAAATCTTCCAATTTAACATTAGTAAATTGATGTTCAAGATATACGGCCTGAGAAAGTTTGTTATCCTGAAATATGTTTTGTAAACGTTCCCATGTCTGTTGAGCCGTAGAGTTAGGCTCTAATATGGTATGTAAAAGATCGTTTGATATAGTGCCATAAATCCATTAAAGGACTATAGCATCTAAACGGGACCATAGCTTTTTATCCACCGTAGTGGTGTCCGATGATGACTCGGAAGGTATGATATGGTCGATTACCTCATAAGCGCGGCAATGAATTTTGAACAATTCCTCCCAAGAGGTATATTTCCATTTTTCCATTTCAAGTGTTATGAAAATAAAGTTTTTGACGTTATTGACGGCAAGAGCGGGATAAAAATTTTGTTTTTCGGCCATAAGTTCCACAAGAAATCAAAACAAAGGAAGAAGAGAAAGTATTTTGTATTTTGATGAAAGTGGAGTAAAGAACCTTAAGTGTTGGCTAGGGTTTTAGGATAGAAGAAGGTGGTAGCCGGGGGGAGGAGGTGTCGGCTAGGTTTGTCTTAAGTTTAGGTCTTTAGAAGTTGTTTTAGGTTTAGGGTTTATGAGGAAAAACCCTATGTGTGGTCGAAAATAACAAAAAAATAGAGGAAAAAATCGGCTAAGGGGAAGATGAGGTAGGGTTTAGGGAAAAAGATCTTTGGCTTTTGATACAATGTAGGAAATTGATTCCTTGAGTTTATTTCCTTCCAATGGTAAAATATATATACAAAGGTGTAATGCTAGTCTTAAGGAAGACTTATCTAATTAGCCTAAAATATAAGATACTAATTTACAATCACCCTAACTAATATGATTACAATCCTAAATTAAAGATATTACAATCTCCATCATATGCATGATTAATGGTGATTAGATATAATTATGGGATTGCCCCATAGTTATTCTAATAATTTTATCCTCCTAGTTGGACAATGTATATTAAAAATTATTAACGTATAGTAATATAATATACTCCATATATTTTTAATATTTAGTGTTGTATAATTATGGTAGATATAGGATCCTTATTGTATTAGGTTTCCACATTGTACACACTATATATATTTGTATTAATGAGAAAGACTCCCCAAGGGAGATTAATACAATTCTACATGGTATCAGATGCCAACAATCATTCCCAACCCAAAACCTAATTTCGGCCACCCATTCCCCTCTTTTTCGATGTCGAACTGCCAGCCTACCGTCAGTATACTTTCGATATACGCTGATATACAGCTGCCCATCCCCCCCCCCCCAATTCTTCTAACAGCCTTGTATACCCTTGGTATACTGTTGATATACAACCCTCCTCTTTCCTTATCTCTCAAACAAGTCGTATACAACCTATACACGCTGATATACACTATGTATATGCCTGATATACCATCCCTGCCGCTGTATACTACCTATATACAACCTCCATAAAATGTTATACACCTCGTATATGGCTGTTTCTGCCTCATATATGCTTCGTATACGTCCCAACCCCCTTACTATTTTCTCTCTCCTATCTGATCTCCGGCAGCCACTATGGTCGAAAACCATCACGAATATGGTTGTGGACAGAGGTGCAGGGGTGGACACATGGGTCGAGCTAGGAATTAGGCTTCTAGATTGGGCCCAGCAACGCCCAAATAGAGCCTAGCAGATGTTGCCACTAGACACAGCCCAAAAGTTGTGGCCTAAGTTCCAGCAATAGTATAGCTCGCCCTAGACAAACTGTTGGGCCATGGCTATCCGGCCCACCATCCTTCAAGCCATCAAAGGCCCAGCAGTCTGGGATCACGTCCGATGACCCACAGAAGTTAGGCCCAATTTCTTGGGGCCCCATTCTCTACTCCGGGTCTTTCCCAGTCCAGTTTGGGCCAGGCTTTCGGCACAATGACTCATCGGAAGCCCGATAATGCGTGATATATGGATATGAGCGCCACGTCTTACCTCACTAATAATTCTGGAAATCTTTCTCAAATGTGTAATTTAAATACTCCGCAATCTATTCTGGTTGGAAACGGTAATCGCATTCCAATTCAAGGTTTTGGCCACACTCTAACCCCCACCACCGCATCCCCATTTCTCCCTAAATAACTTCCCCTTATTTATTGTGGTCCCAAGAGGCGTAATAACCTAAAAGTTGTCCAGTCCTAAACAAGACAGGAAAACCTTTAGGCTTCTTCAGAAAAGGAACATAAAATGTTTACTTGGAAAGGAATAACAGACTTACATCACGGTGTCTTTTTCTTCGTTATGCTGATTTTGGTTTTCGTATCATGGATCTTGGGTCGCGCTTTATCCACTATCAAAAAAATCCAATCCCGCAAAGGATTGTTCATGTAACTACTATCGAGATTCTTCGGACCATACATTCTATCTTCTGAAACCAACACTTTTGATGTTATTTGACGTACAATAATTTCTATATGCCTATTATGAATCTGCACCTCCTGGGAGTGATAAACCTGTTGGATTTTATTTACCAAAGAGATTCGGCTTTGCGCTATAGTTAGCTCAGCACCAATCAAGAATCCCCAAGGAATTCCAAGAATTATTGTTATACATTTGTTCTCTTCTATGTCCCACATATTATCAAGAACCTAATCTCCGTTAGAAAATTTACCACAAATAATTACGTATTAATTAACTTTGACCTATTTGGGTTTTCTATAATGGACCTACGTACCGAGAAACTCCTTACCCGATGCAATAGTGAGGGGGACCTCTATCATTTTCTATCCACGTCCGCTGTCAGTGTCACCCCTCCCACATCTCTAAAAGCCTAAGTCTATTCTCCCACCTCTTTAGCAACAATCTCTCCCTCAACCTGACAAAATAGACTTGGACATTCAGGAGCTCATGTTTTTAATTTTCTTCGAAACAATAATTTAATTCGTTGTCCTAGTGGAAAATCTGCCCAACCGTGTTTTTCTTGCCCTTTAGGCAAACATGTTCGCCTCTCTTTTAAGTCTTCCTTAAGAGTTATGTTTTCTCCATTTGATATTGTTCATGCAGATTTATGGACATATCCTGTTATTAGTTCACTGGGTCATAAATTATATCTTGTATTATTATATGACTTTTCTCATTTTATTTGAATTTACCCTCTAAAATTCAAGTCTGAAGTGTTTACCAAATTTCTTGAGTTTCGTAACTTTATCAAAACACAATTGAAAAATCCATCAAATCATTCCAATGTGATAACGGTCGTGAGTTTAATAATTCCGCGTTTCATAATTTTTGCATCAAAATGGCATGGTCTTCTGTTTCTCCTGTCCCCACACCTCACCCCAAAATGGAAAAGCCAAACGAATCATCTGTACTATCAACAACATGGTTCGTACCTTTCTTTTCCATGCCTCTCTCCCCCTATCGTTTTGGGTCTATACAGTCAAAATGGTAGAATACATCCTTAATATTTCACCCACCAATACTCTTCCCAACAAAACCCCCACCGAAATTCTCTACCGTCGGATCCCTTCTATGATCACCTTTAAATTTTCGGTTGTCTTTCCTATCCAAACCTTGCCTCCACCGCCCCTCATAAATGATCTTATTCTGATGTAACCTTAAAATATGGTATGAAAATGTAATTGGAATCAAATTTTAAATAATCTCTTGCAAGTACACATAAAAGTTACAATAAGATCAGAACATAAATGATGAAGTTGAGCAATTTTCAGCTACATATTTCCTGCAATTACAAAGGTCTTGAAATGAAAAACGCTGCAATTATGAAAAATTTTAAGAAAATACTTATAAAATTATATTCTAGGTTATGGATATATTTAATAAAAATTGGATCCATGGGTCGGATCTGGACCGGATACGGATGTCAAATACAAGATCCAGATCCAGATCCAGATCCGATCCGTCAGAAATGGATCCGGGTCCGAATTTTGAAGATCCATATCCTATAAAACGGATCTGGATCCACTGGATCCGGACCGGGTCCAGGATCCACTGCCATCTCTAGGCTCAGCCGAGGCCCAGCATCCCGGGAGCCCATCCAGCGGCTCGCTAGATAGGCCCAAGCCATCAGGCCCATTACACATCAGCCTAGCAGCCCGATGTTGATTGGTTTATGGATATGGGTGCCACGTCGCACCTCACCAACAATTCTGGTAATCTTCTTCAACTGCGCAATTTAAATACTCCTCAATCTATTATAGTCGGCAATGGTCATCGCATTCCAATTCAAGGGTTTGGCGATACACTAACTCCATCACCGCAACCCCACTACTCCCTTAAACACGTCTTATATTCCCCTAACATTATCAAGAACCTAATCTCTGTCAGAAAATTTGCCACTGATAATTCTGTATCCATTGATTTTGACCCATTTGGTTTTTCTGTAAAAGACCTACACACGGGGAGACTTCTCACGAGATGCAATAGTGTGGGGGACCTCTATCCTTTCTTATCCACGTCCACTGCCCATGTCTCTCCACCCACCGCTTTAGCTGCAATATCTTCATCAACGTGGCATAGTAGACTTAGTCATCCGGGAGCTCATGTTTTTTATTCTCGTAGAAACCGCAATCTAATCCAATGTAATAAGGGGAAACTTTCCCATAGTTTCTCCTCTCGTCATCTAGGAAAACATGTTAGACTTCCATTTACGTCTTTTTTAGTGTAATAAAGGGAAACTTTCCTTTTGATATTATTCATGTGGATTTATGAACATGTCCTACAACTAGCAACCTAGGTCATAAATATTATTTGGTATTTTTGGATGACTTCTCTCACTTACTTTGGGTCCATCCGCTTAAACTTAAGTCTCAAGTCTACTCCAAATTCCTTGATTTTCGTACATTGGTTAAAATGCAATTTGAAAAAGACATCAAAACGTTTCAATGTGATAATGGTCGTGAGTTCAATAACTCCATCTTTCATAATTTTTGTGCGGCTAATGACATGGTTTTTTATTTCTCCTACCCCCATACTTCCCCTCAAAATGGTAAAGCCAAAAAAATTCTCCGCACTATTAACAATATGACGCGTACCCTTATTTTTCATGTGTCTCTCCCCATACCTTTTGGGTATATGCATTAAAAATGGTAGAAGACATTCTTAATATCTTACCTACTCGTACAATTCAAAATAGGACACCCACCAAAATTTCTTCCGTCAAATCCCTTCATATGATCACCTTTAAATTTTCAGTTGTCTTCGCTACTCAAATCTTGCCTCAACGGTCCCTCACAAATTAGCACATCGCTCCACTCTGTGCGTCTTCCTAGGTTTCATGTCGAATCATAGGGGGTACTTGTGCTATGAGTTATCCACAGAAAAATTCATCGTCTCACGTCATGTCACGTTTGTTGAGTACGTTTTCTCGTTTGACAACATCCTAAAGTCACTGATTATGGTTTCCTTGATGACTCGAACACCTCCTCTCTACTTCAAAACATACTATATTGGCCAAATACTAACCCGTCACCCACTGCCCCATGTACGGAACCCACTGCCACATCCAATTACCCACTGCCCAACCAAATTACCACACTGCATAGCCCAGTGACAACAATGCCCAACCCAATACCCCACGGCTCAGTCCCACCGCCCAACCCAGTGACCACATTGCCCAACCCAATATCTCACGGTCCAGTCACATCGCCTAGACTAGTGATGACACTGTCCAACCCATTACCTCCCGGCCCAGTCCTGCAACTATCTAGCCCAACCCGCAGTCCCCACCTACCGCCCTACTACACCCAATCCATCCCCCAACCACCATATGGAAACCCATGCACAACACAAGATTTTCAAACTAAAAGTCCATTTTAATTTTCCCACTCAAACCATCTCCCCGCTACCTAAAAACGTAACCTTATCCAAACTTGATCCGAATTGGAATGCGGCCATGCATGAGGAGTTTAATGCGCTTACTTCACAGCGCACATGAGATCTTATTCCACGACCTGAGGGGGTGAATGTAATCTGTTGTGTGTGGCTATTTCATCATAAGTTCAGAGATAATGGTGCCCTTGAACGTCACAAGGCCAGACTTGTGGCAAATGGCACAGGGAAACATGAGGGTGTTGATTGTGGTCAGACTTTCAGTCCAATGGTTAAGCCAGCTATCATCCGCACGATTTTGAGCATCGCTATGGGGAAGAATGGGCCTATTCACCAGCTTGATTTAAAGAATGCTTTCTTACATGGGGATTTGAAATAAATCGTTTATATACATCAACCGCCAGGTTTTGTGCATCCGGAGGCTTCTCCACATGTTTGTCATCTTCATAAGTCGCTATATGGGTTAAAATAAGCCTCAGGGTTTGGTATGAGCGGTTTGCCCCTTACATCATATAAATCGGCTTCGTGTGCAGCAAGAGTGATCATTCATTAGTCATTTTTCATCGAGGTACTGACACAACTTACCTAATGTTATATGTGGATGATATTGTACTGACAACTTCTTCAGTTGGCCTGATGCATGAGGTCATTGCTCTACTAAAGTCTGAATTTTCTATAACTGACTTGGGTAAGTTGAGTTATCTTTTGGGGATATCAGTGATCAGATCTGCACATGCCATATTCTTATGTCAGCGTAAGTATGTAGAGGAGATCGTCTACATGGCTAAAATGGAAAATTACAAAATCATGCCACTCATGTTGACTCCAAGTCTAAACTCAGTGCAGATGACGGGGATACGGTCAGCGATCCCTCTCTTTATAGGAGTCTCGCAGGTGCTCTTCAGTATCTCACCTTTACTCGACCAGATATTGTATATGCAATTCAGCAGGTGTGCTTGTTCATGCACGCTCCTAGGGAGCCTCATTTTACAGCTCTTAAGTGTATCGTTCGGTACGTTAAGGACACTCTTTTTATGGACTTCATTTATATCCCTCCGCACCGACTAGATTGCTCTCTTACACAGATGCATATTGGGCAGGCTGTCCGGACACACATCGCTCTACGTCCGATTATTGTGTATTTTTTGGGGATAATATTATATCGTGGTCTGCCAAGCGGCAACCCACGCTTTCCTGTTTGAGTGTAGAAGTAGATTATCGAGGCATTGCGAATGTTGTTGCCGAGCTATGTTGGCTCTAAAATATCCTTCTTGAGCTCTATTGTTCCATACGTAAGGCATTTTTGGTCTATTGTGATAACATATCTGTTGTCTACTTGTCTCATAACCCGGTTCAATATCAGTGAACCAAACATATTGAGATGGATAATCACTTTGTTCGTGAGAAGGTTGTAATGGGTCACATTAGGGTGTTACATGTTCCTTCTTCATATTAGTACGCAGATATCTTCACAAAGGGGCTTCCTCAGCAACTGTTCCTTGACTTCAGATTCAGTCTCCGCGTCCGACATCTTCCTGCTCCGACTGAGGGGGTGTGATAGTGAATATATTCCATATATATTCTGTAATTAATATTCAGTGTAATTAATGTAAAATAGAGATCCTAATTTTATTAAGACTACAATTGTATACTCTATATATATTACATTAATAAGAGAACTCCATCAAAGAGATTTACACTATTCTACATAAACTATAGCTATGACAAATTTTAAACCCCTAAACTATAGTCATTTGTGTAAGTTTCACCGCAATATATGATAACAAGCCCAAAGGGTAATGGACAATCCATTTATAGAGTATACTCTTTTGTATGATTTGATTTGATAGAATATATTTGAGGAATTTTTACGAGGAGGCTTTAGAAAGGCTGGTATGTAATGTTTTACCTCACTAAGAAAAGTTGTACTTATAACTAACAATTATATATATTTGCCAGGAATTTTGATCCCTCCTCCTCATTTTTCTCCTTCTTTATATTTCAGTAGAAAATCGAAGTACATGTTCCTTATTTAAATCCCATACATATACAACTTCTCTATCCCATAAAAGTCGATGTAAGATTTGTGTTTCATTTTATCGGATTACGCTGTGCAGGTATGTTTTTGTATATATATATAACAATAAAATAAAATTATTTATATTATATATAAGTGAGGAAGCATGGACGAACGTAGCTATAAAAGTAGTATTGTGTGCTCTATTGGTAAGACCAATAAATCAATTATTACTTTCTATAACCTCGTTGTTTTATCCAAATTGCATTTGTACCTCTCCTCTTAGTGACACGTATTTGTATGTATTAGCATATATTATTAAATATACTCCATATATTTTGTAATATTTAGTGTTGTATAATTATGGTAGAAATAGGATCCCTATTGAATTAGGATTCCATAATATACACACTATATATATTTGTATTAATGAGAAAGACTCCCAAGGGAGATTAATACAATCTTACATGATATCAGAAGCCAACAATCCTTCCCAACACAAAACCTACTTTCGGCCGTCATTTCCTCCCTTTTTTCCAGCACCGAACCGACCGTATACCACCGATATACCTTCAATATACGCTGATATACAACTGCCCGGCCCTCCAATTCTGCTAATATCCTCGTATACCACCGATATACTGCTGATATACAACCCTCCTTCCTTCTATAGCTCTCCAACAGGTCATATACCCCTCCCTCGTATACAACCTATACATGCTGATATACAATGTGTATACAACTATTATAACCTCTCTGCCTCTATATACTACCCGTATACAACCTCCCTATGCCATTATACACCTCGTATATGGTTGTTTCTGCCTTATATACGCTTCATATACGTCCTAAACCCCACACCTTATTTTTTCTCTCTCCTACCCAATCTCCGGCAGCCACCATGGCCGTGAACAACCACGGATATGACTGTGGACAGAGGCGCGGGGGTTACAACGGGGATCAAGCTGGGAACTGGGCTTCCAGCTTGGGCCTAGCAGCCTCCACATACAGCCTAGAGGTTGCGGCCTAACTTCCAGTATTTCTGCAGCCCCGTCCCATATTTCTGCAGCCCCACAGCGGCCCAGCAGTCTGTACACCCATCTGATGGCCCACTTCCCTGCATTCCCCAATCCAATTTGAGCTAAGCTTTTGGCACATTGACTCCTCGAAAGCCCGATAATGCGTAGTATATGGATACGGGTGCCACGTCTCACATCACCAACAATTTTGGTTATCTTGCTCAAATGCAAAATTTAAATACTCCACAATCTATTCTGGTTGGAAACGGTAATCGCATTCCAATTTCAAGGTTTTGGCCATATTCTAACCCCACCACCGCATCCCCCACTTCTCCCTAAATAACATCCTCTATGCCCCACATATTATCAAGAACCTAATCTTCGTTAGAAAATTTTCCACAGATAATTTTGTATCAATTAATTTTGACCCGTTTGAGTTTTCTAGAACGGACCTCCGTACCAGAAAACTCCTTACAAGATGCAATAGTGAGGGAGACCTTTATCCTTTCCTAACCACGCCCGCTACCAGTGTCACCCCTCCCACATCTTTAACTGCCCAAGTCTCTCCTCTCACCGCTTTAGCAACAATCTCTCCGTCAACTTAGCACAATAGACTTGGACACCCAGGAGCTCATGTTTTTAATTTTCTTCGGAATAATAATTTAATTCGCTGTTCTAGTGGGAAACCTGCCCAACAATATTTTTTTTGCCCTTTAGACAAACACGTTCGCCTCCCGTTTCAGTCTTCTTGTATGTATGTCATCTCTGTAAGTCACTTTATGGTTTGAAATAGGCCCCTAGAGCGTGGTATGATCTCTTTGCACAATACATTATGCGAAATGGATTTGTATGTAGCAAGTGTGATAATTCTCTCTTCATTTTTCATCGAGGTAGTAGCATCACTTATTTATTATTATATGTGGATGACATTGTGCTTACTGCCTCCTCTGATTTGTTGAAAAAATGAGATCTTTGCATTGCTTAAAACCGAATTTGTCATGACTGACTTGAGGAAGTTGAGCTATTTTTTGGGGATATCAGTGACTAGATCTGCAGACTATATTTTTGTGTCAGCGTAAGTATGCAGAGGAGATAGTGTATAGGGCTAAGATGACAAACTGCAAGATAATGTCCACTCTGGTTGACTCAAAATCAAAGCTTAGTGTCGTTGATGGTGATCCAGTGTCTGATCCTACACTTTACCGGAGTCTTGCACGTGCACTACAATATCTTACTTTCACCAGGCCTGATATTGCTTATGTTGTTCAGCAGGTATGCCTATTCATGCATGCCCCCATGGAGCCTCATTTTACTGCCCTTATGCGAATCATTCGATATGTTAAGGGCACACTTGATTATGGATTGCATTTATACCCCTCAGCACCGACCATGTTGTTATCATATACGGATGCTGATTGGACAGGTTGTCCGGACACGCGACGCTCCACCTCCGGCTACTATGTGTTCTTAGGGGATAATCTCATTTCTTGGTCTGCCAAGAGACAAGCCACATTATCTCGTTTGAGTGCAGAAGAAGAGTATAGAGGCGTTGCAAATGTTGTTGCTGAGATCTGCTGGCTCCGAAACCTTCTTTTGGAGCTTCAGTGTCCCTTGCGTAAGGCGTCTTTGGTTTACTGTGATAACATATCCGTCATATATTTATCTCATAATCCGGTTCAGCATCAGCGAACCAAGCACATAGAGATGGATATACACTTTGTTCGTGAGAAGGTTGCTCTCGGTCATGTTAAGATATTGCATGTGCCTTCTTCGTATCAGTATGCAGATATCTTCACGAAATGACTTTCTGCACAGTGTCACATATAGCCTCTTAGTGCAAAGAGGGACTCCCAAGTATCTTATTGGAAGTTCACCTCTTGAAAAAACAGTGACATGTAGCATGGCTTCTTGGTCAGCTATAGGAATACCTCCAAAATAAATGGAGTTCTTGTCAAAATTGGCTTTTAAATCGGAGGCTTCAGAGAATTCCTCGAAACAATTAAATTAGCATTTATACATAAGTCACATTCCCTCTAAATATCAATAGATCATCAACAAAGCTCAATTGTATTAGTTTCAACTTACCACATTCCCTCAGGGTGATAGTTGAAGTTGGGATCCAATTTTTTAAGCAGCCTACTCAAATATTTCATAAAAAAGACAAGTACATGTAAAAATATGGGATCACCCTGTCTCAAACCTCTCTTAGCATTAAATGGTTCAGTATATACCATTAAATAGTGTAGAATAAGATAATGAGGTGAGACAACTCATAATCCAACCAACAAACAAACTACATAGGAACTATTAGCCCCTCTAAAACGTGTTCGAGTGGCCATTCAATTGAGGCATAAGTATTGATGCTCATAGCCATTCCTAGACTTTTAAGAGTCCGGTGCGAGAAATAAAAATAGGCCATTTTTTATTCACATTAAAATTAAAATTAACTAATTAATCAATATTAAAAAAAATTATTGATCAAAACATCAAATAAATGTATAGTAAACACTATTTGGGACTTGGGGCGACTGGTTGCGACTTGGGGCCAAATCTGATTTTGTGTTTAAAAAGAAAAAGCCTAAGGACTTTTGAAGGGAGCCCTCAACCGCTAGGCTACATCTTTCACTGATAAGATTGGAGACATTTTTAATACATATTTTAATATTTGAAATCAATAAAAGAAAAATAAAAATTCTGAAACAGAGGCCTCGCCGATGGGAGGCCTGTGCGGCGGCACCGCCTCGACCGCCCCAAGACGGCTTTGTTGCTGCTAAACTAAAGAAGTACATAGTTTTTGTTTACTTCTGCTACTTCCTTTGACTTGTCTAAATTGTGCCTAATTTACCAAACATTACTCGCCTTTGCTTGTTGACGAAAAAGAAACGTCATGACCAAAAGATAATAAGAAAGGAAAAAGATTTTGGTTTTCACTCTTGTAAAGTAAGTGTCAGTTTGGATGGGCTTGTGACTTTGATTTATAAGTTAAAAGCCATAAATTAGGATTTCTAACTTTCTAATTTATGACTTTGCCTTATTTATGTTATTTTAATTTAAAAATAAATGCTTAAAAAGAACTTTTTTATTTTACCCAAACATCATATTTAAAAGCTATTTTGACTTAAAAGTAATTAAAATAAGACAATCCAAGCGCACCACAAAAAAAATTGAAATTAGCTATTAATTTTTTTGGTAAATTGCTCGTAGCTAACATGATTTTTAATAATTCGAAGCTAAACATGATTAGCGATGAATTTTGTTGTTTAACTAAAGAATGTGTCCGTCACTAGTTTCTCTTTTTTTTAAGAGGGACATTTTTTGTGATTAGAATATAAAATTATATATACTGTAATATATAGTAATTACGTAATTTTTTTACACTATTATTATAGGTTATTACTAGCTTTTACCGTTTCAATTTATATGATACACTTTAGTTGATAGAAAAAAGACACTAGTGTTCTTAATTTCGGAGATGACATTCTCTTCTCGGAAAGTAGCTTTTAATTTCAGCCCACTACTATTAGTGACAAATTCAAAATTTAAATTTCTAAGTTTAATTTTTAAGATTCTTAGTATTTATTTACTCATTATGTTTTTAAGATTATGGGTTCATATCTACTATTTATTACAATTTTAATAAACGTCTACACATAAAATTATTCTTTACGTCAAAAGTAAAGGAATATGTTCCCTGAGTTTATTCATCAATAATGTACAATATATATAGTATTACAGAAATATTTACCTTGCTACAAATTAGGTAACTAATCAACCTAATTACAAGAAGAATATAACTCTACCTAATATAGGAGATATACAAGGATATGAGAATATTCGGTAAATATTCTATCACACCCCCGCAGTCAAAGTGGGGGGTTCACGTACACTGATACTGGCTCAAAAATCATCGAAAAGTATGCGCGGAAGTCCTTTAGTAAATATGTCAGCAATATGATATCTGGAAGGAACATGAAGGACACGAACTTGACCACGAGCCACTTTTTTCGCGCACAAAGTGAATATCCATTTCAATGTGTTTGGTGCGCTGATGTTGGACGGGATTGCCGGAAAGTATGTTGAACTAACATTGTCACAGTAGACCAATGTAGCCTTATGAATCGGGCAGTGAAACTCCAGTAGAGGACTTAGAGACGACGTTTGCTATAGCTCTGTATTCTGCTTCGGCACTGGATCTGGATAGTGTAGGCTACCTTTTAGAAGACCAAGACACTAAGTTATCTCAGAGGAAAATGCAGTAACCAGATGTGGAGCGACGGGTGTCAGGACACCCACCCCAGTCACCATAAGAATATGCAGCAAGACCAGTGAGCGAGGACTTGTATAAGTGTAAGCCGAAGTGAAAAGTGTCATGGATGTACCACAAAATACGTTTGAGGGCATTCATATCTGCATCCGTCGGACTGCGCATGTGCAAAAAAAATTGTTGCACGCCATAGGATATGTCTGGTCTCGTGAATGTGAGATAATACAGGGCCCCAACCAAACTACGATAGTGAGTCGGGTCAGAATATGAAGGGCCAGAATTGGCACTGCGCTTGGAATTAGTGTCCACTGGTGTGTGGGTTGTTTGCAAGACGTCATGCCTGCACGGTCAAGGATATCATTGGCGTACTTCTTCTGACACAAAAATAGGCCGCCAGAATGACGAGTGACAGAGATGCCTAAGAAATAACTCATGGGCCCCAGATCCTTCATAGCAAATTCAGAGGCAATGAGTGACATAATAGACCGACGAATGGCATCAGATGATGTGGTAAGGATGATGTCATCAACATATAATAAGATGTAAGCCATGTATGGACCTTTGCTATAAATGAAATGTGAATGATCGGATTTGCTGTGTGAAAATCTGATAGAGGAGACATAATCGGCAAACCGCTGGTACCATGCTCGAGAAGCCTATTTTAGTCCGTAGAGCAATTTTTGCAATAGACATACATAATCCGAATGAACATGATCCCTGAAACTCATAGGCTGATGCATATATAGTGTTTCATAAAGATCCTCATGCAAGAAGACATTCTTGACATCCAATTGATGAATGAGCCAAGACTTGGATAGTGCAATGCTAAGGACGGTCCGGATGGTTGCTGGTTTTAGGACTGGGCTGAACAATACATCACAGTCCACTCCACCTGTTTAGACATGACATCACCTACAAGACGGGCCTTGTGCCTTTCAAAAGAACCATCAGATTTCTTTTTATGTCTAAAAATCCACATAGAATGAATAATATTAGCATCATGTGAACGGGGTACTAAGTCCAACATCTTATTATCAATAAGAGCATTATATTCGTCAATCATTGTGGCTTTCTATTAGGATCGGACAAGGCATCCTTCGGATTATAAAGAACGGATAGGTTAAACAATCATTTAGGCTTGGAAATGTCGTGCATAGCATGGGTTTCCATCGTCCGTTGGTGTGACTCGAGATGCTGGACGGGAGGAGGGGAAGGTGGCTGAGAAGCATAGGCGGAAGGTTGTGGACTGCCGAGAGTATGTGGGATAAGGCGAGGGGGCAGGTGTTGCGGGAAGGGGTTTGGCTGGACGAGAGGCTGCCGATTCGGACAGCCATGACTGGTTGGGCCGAGACTCGCTTTGCCGAGGATCAACCTTAAGACATGCTGGTCTGAGCCTTCCTCTACAGAATCGGATGGGTTGTCTGTCCTCGAATGGCCGTGGTGGGGTCTGTGTTCTCAACTGGGATGTCAGATTTTGTAAATAATAAATTAGAAGGGGGTTTATGTCATCATTTAAAAAGTCATACGAGTGCCGAGGTGGCGAGTTTAGTGTGGAAAAAGGGAATTGAGACTCATCAAATAGGACATGTCGATAAATAATTATTTTACGAATTGATAAGTCATAGCAAGAGTAACCACGATGATTGGGGGTAACCCAGAAACACATACAAAGAGGACCGGGGTTGGAGTTTGTGAGTGGTCGGATGGAGAGGATAACAGAGACATCCGAAGATGCGCAAGTGTTGGTAGGAAGGGTTCCTACGAAACAGAACTTGAGTGGGTGACCATTGAGCTAGAGACTTATTTGGGATTATGTTTATGAGGTAGGTGGTCGTGGAGAGTGCGTAATGCCAGAATTGGGGGGGGGGGATCGAGGTGTGGGCAAGTAGAGCATGTATTAAGTTGTTTATGGTGTGGATTTTCTGTTCGGCCTTACCATTTTGAGAGGAGGTGTGAGGACATGAAAAATGAAAGATAAGACCGTGTTTGGCACAAAACTGTTTGAATTGGTTTTTATCGAAATCCCTATCATTGTCACATTGAAAACATTTAATGCTCTTTTCAAATTGTGTTTTTACGAAAGCACTAAATGGAGAAAATATGGGGTAGACTTGGGATTTATTACCAATTG
Source organism: Anisodus acutangulus (assembly GCA_029783415.1). Taxonomy (NCBI): domain Eukaryota; kingdom Viridiplantae; phylum Streptophyta; class Magnoliopsida; order Solanales; family Solanaceae; genus Anisodus; species Anisodus acutangulus. The sequence goes on along the minus strand of CM056511.1, from coordinate 37,394,083 downwards.
TAAAAGTCCATACAAAGTTTGAATAGTCATCCAAAAACAACACATAATATCGAGGGTCTGCCGTACTTAAAATGGGGGAAGTCCACAAATCACTATGTATTATATCACAAGGCATTAATGTACAGTTTGTGGATGAATAAAACAATAATTTAACATGTTTCCCAAAAATGCAAGATTCACAGACAGGAGTTTTAGAGACACGGTTGCATTGAATAAAATTATTATTTCTAATGGAGCGTAAAACATAATCTCCTGGATGTCCTAATATATAATGTCATAACGAAGATGAAAGAGCAGCAAAGGTTGATGGAACAGAGGTTGTTTTGTCGACAGTTTTGGTGATAGGGTAGAGATCACCGGTGCTGTCACATCTCATTTTCACCTCCCTGTCGTAAAATCCTTCACAGAAAAAACCAAAAGTATCAAATCAATGGAAACATTATTGTCAGTTGTGAGACGTCGCACAGAGATTAGATTCTCAATAAGTTTCGGGGCATGGAGGCCTTTTTTAAAATTAGCGATTTATGTGGTGGGGATAGGGATGAATGACCAAAACCACTAATTGGAATGCCTTATCCACTACCAATAATAATATTCTGATTTAAGTTGCTCATATCGGAATAAGACAAGAGAGTACTTTGTGATGCCGTTATGTGAGAGGTGGCGCATGTGTTCATGTACCAATTTTCGTCAGGAGCATTGAGAGACATCGTGTTCATAGCTGTTTCAATATTAGTCAGTGCATAGGTGGAGGACAGGGAGACCTGTGTCGTGTAAGGTTATGGTGGACGTACGCCAAGTATTCCAGTTTGGACTTGTCGGGCTGGAGGTGGAGTCCACGATGAATTTGGATACAGGCAAGGAGGAGAGGCCCAAGTTGGTGGGGCCTAAGCAGCCTACAGCGGGTAGGCAGCCCAAGGGGGAGGCTGCTGCCATTGACGCTGAGGTTGTGGGTTGCTCCCTGCCGGCAGTGACTACCCCTTTTCGCCACTGTTACTGCAGTCGTTACGTCTGTCACATCCTCTGCCGGACTATCGCCCTTCGCGGTTATTGCGGGTAGGTAGGGCCTGAGTCAGGTCCTCTGGTCGGCGTTGGTGGCTGCCGGAATTAGAGGCCCTGCCGTCGGTGGAGGGCCCGACAGTGGTGGTGAGGGAGGCATCGACAATGCTGGCCTGAGTGGTGTTGCGCTTAATTTTCCGGGTTTCCTCAAGAATAAACCTCGAACGGGCCTCAATGAATGGTGGTAACGGCGTACATTGTTGAAGGATGGTAGCGATGCCCTCATAGGATTCATTCAACCCCGCAATAAGCTGCATTACTAATCGATGATTAGTTACTGGTGCAACAACGTTGGCGAGTTGGTCGGCGAACATTTTTAGTTCTTGACAATATGTCGACGTGTTAGGAAAATTGTCCTACTGAACGTCATTAAACTGATTTTCAAGGTATAAGGTATGTTGAGTTTTGTTGTCGTAAAAAATATTCTCCAAACGTTCCCACATTTGTCGGGCAGCGACATCGGTCTCAATAATCGTGTGCAATAGATCATTCGATATCGTGTCGTATATCCACTGGAGGATAACTGCATCCAAATGAGACCAAAGTTCATCATCAGAAGTCGAGGGTAGGTCTAGGGGCTTCTATTTAGAAGGGATGATATGATCGATAACTTTGTAGACACAACAATGAATTTTGAAAAGTTTCGCCCACAAAGAGTATTGACGCTTTTCCATCTCTAGAGTAATAGGGGTGAAGTTTTTAATGTTGTTAACTGTAAGCGCATGATGAAATTTGGTTTGGTCAGTCATAGAAAATGAAATTTACGAGAAAGAAGTAGTTAAAAAAGGAGGTTGGCCGTGAGAGATGGGAGGGAGTTTTAGGGTTTTCCATCGGTGGGGGAGGGGCTGCCCAGGGGGTAGGGTCGGCGGCTAGGGTAGGATAATTTAGGGTTTGGCTGCTGATACCATAAAGGAAAATGTTCCCTGATTTTATTCATCAATAATGTACAATATATATAGTATTACAAAAATATTTACCTACAAACTAGGTAATTAATCAACCTAATTACAGGAGGAATATAATTCTACCTAATATAGGAGATATACAAGGACACAAAAAGATTCGATAAATATTATATACATCAAAAGTACTGAGTTACATATAACGCGATTCATGGCATTGAATCCACCCCTCTACTATATCCCTAAATGGAATGAATTACTATATATTGTCGCTCCCTGTTTTGACCTTGCCCGGGTCAAAGCGGAGCACAACGTATTCGGTGATTCCTGGGTATTAGATTGAGGAGTCGCCACCTAATTATTTTTACGGTGAATTAGGACACCTAAATATTAAACTGAATGATGCAATGTAAACTCCAATTTTAAGGTCTGCGAAACTATTGAAATTCTAGGTAAGGGTTCTTTATTATCCTAAAGGGAAGGGGTTAGGTATCCGGTCAAACTCAGGTTAATATTATACTAAGGAAAATGCATGTTTAAAGTATATAAGTTAAAAAGATGTTTGCAAATAATTAATGAAAGAGATGCATTTTGTACAAGTATGCATTTGTATGGTATTAAAAATATGCAGGTAAAGTTGAAAAATATGCATTTGGAACAATAAATAGCAAGGAGAAAAAAATGAATTACTAATAATGCCAAAGAAGTAATTTTGGAAATCATTTTGAGTTGTACAATTAATAAAGTGAACAAAAGATGGTCAAGTTTTGTTTTGAAAATTTTAAATATGCATGACGAGCCTAAAAATAAATAACTAACGGAGGGTTTCTATGTTTAAATTAACCGAGCCTACAAGCTAATAAGCTAGCGACGGGCTTTAACTACCCTACTAATTATCCATTCATGGCCTAATTATTCTAAATATCCTAACAATCACACAAGCATTAAATAATTATTACAGACCCAAATAAAAATAACAAAATTAAAGAATGACAATAAACGGGGAACTAAGGCGGATGACGATGTCTTCTAGCCCTATTTGTTTTGAAATCCCGAGGTTGGAAAATGCAAAGAAGGTGGATGCGGATCTTCGTTCGGCAATGATCATGATGAGTCTCATAATGAGACTCTTCGTTGCTCCCGATGCATTTCATATAAGTAAAGAAAAGAAAAGAAAAGAAAAGGATTAGTGACAGAATATGAAAATATATATACATAAAAAATGTAAAATAAATGATTCATGAAAGGTATATATTGTCGGGCCTCAGGGAACAAACAACATATAGAAATAGCAGGCCCAAACATATAATTTCCGGACTTGAAGGAGGGAAACATACCAAACCAGTATGCCATAAGCCCAAATCTCAGACAATCATGCAAGTCCATATTTACATGCACAAGTGATATATAAAAAGATCTCATCGATATATATGGTATACCCAAAGGTATACAAAGTATATGACTTAAATATACATCGGGTATACTCAGTACAGTACTTAATCACATAACGGAGAATGATTTTTACACATTTTGATATCTAAAACAGGCCAATATAAGCAGAGCTCAGATTCAACATATGAAAAAGGAAAAGAAAACAGGTTGGGATCATTTTTTACTGACACAATATTCGACTATTTGATAAGCCACTATCATATTCAACGCAAGAATTGATCCATGAAAAAATGAAGGTAAATGCACAGTCTCAGCAGGTATATCAGGCATGATGAGTATTTATCATAGAACATAGACCTTTTGTCCAATCAAAGTCAACTACATCAGATCTATAGGCAGATTTCAACTATTCTGACCACATCTAAGCATGCTTATAGAAGAGGAAGACAAGATCCAATGTTGAGTATGTGTAGCAGGGGCTTTTGATTAACATGTTATGAACTGGTTCTAGCAAGCAAGGTGCTAATACAAATACTATCTTAATCAATTAGTTGTTATATCATGCTATAAAAAAAAGACTAGGACAGGTTATATATTGTTAAAGAGATGTTTTATAATATAAACAGATAGGGTAGATACACAACCTATTAGATGATCAAATTATGATACAATATGACTTCTAGGACTTATTATGCTAGTGTGGAGGCATTTTGCACTTTGACAAACAAGGGAAATTATACAATCAGCTCAACAGATATGATTAGTTCACCAAATAGCTAAATGACTCTTTGGGAACAACTTTCCAAAACATACAGATGCATGGATGGTCAGGCTAAACATACATGGTCATTTTATATTGTACCCTAAGTACAATAACACTTCCAAACAAGACACCACATGATTGGGATGGTTGTCAAATACATTATGAGTCAAAGCAAATACATATAATAGCCAAATAACTACTACAAGATGTGGACCAATTAGGAGAGGATGATCTAGATAGCCAAATCTCACATTTTTACCTTTAGCCAATCAAAACAAAGATTCAGAATACACAAAAAAAAACTCCAATCTACTAACATAAGCTCATATGCACATGTTTACTACAGGCTAACAAGGGTATTTAAAGCTGAACCTACTCTATATTTTCCATTAATCTCAGAATCACATGTCAGGTTGACAAGCATACATCTAAATCCCTGAAGAATTTAAAACTATGTCCCTGCCTAGCATTTTGATATCAAACATGTAAATAATTATACATTCAGACCTCAGATCGTGGCTTTAAAGGTAAAACAGACATCAGACTAGTTATTTGTAATCACGGCCTTCACTAAGCAAGTACTAGGGCAACGCATACATCGTCTAATGTATGAATATGAACCAAACATAACATGTTTGAATACCAACAGTCAACTAGATAAGATTAACAAGCAATTTAACATCAGAAAATACTTAACTACTTAAAGTTATGCTCTTTTAAGCTAGTATTAGTAACATGCTTAGCGGATGACATAAACATGAACCTACTACGTGCTTTAATAGGCAAAAATGCATATCCAAAATAACTAAAGGAGACTAATTCGACATTATAAACATCCGACAGTAATAAAACCAAGTAAACATGATTAACGGAAAACACATAGAAAAGCACATAAAAAACACAGAAATAAACTAAGATTGAGAGGAAATTGGGTTTACGGACCTTCTCAGGGTAGCGAACCGAGGCGTGTTTCGAATCGTCGAGTCCGCTCGGAGGAGTTAGTTTATGCGATTGAACAGAAAATGGGTATGAATGTTTTGTATCTTTGTCGAATCAGAAATAGGAGTGAAAACAGAATAATCGGTTTTTGTTTGGTTTTTGAAGAACCGAGAGTTTTCTTCCAAAAAAGGCCCCCATTTCAAAGGACTCCACATGCCAATATTTATAGGACGAACTTAGGGTTTGTTAGGGCTCATTTGGGCGGGGTTTTTAGGCTTTGAATTTTGAAATTGTCAAACGAAATCCTTCAAAATCCGAACGTTTAATGGCCTTGCAGGCTTTACGTGATTCATAGCACGAAAATGGAGCAACACCCTCTGTTCCATGGTTGACAAAGCTTGTAGCTTTGTCTAGAAACGGAAATGGAGCTGCTGCTGCTGCTGCTCTGATTTTTTGGGAAGGGTGAAAGAGAGAAAATTGGTGAGGGTTCGGCGGTGTCAGGGTAGCGTGGTGGCAGTGGTGGGGTAGGGGTGTAGGGGTGTAGGGGTGATGTTGGGGGTCCGGGTGTCTGGCGATTTGGGGGCGTTCAATTTTTTTATGGGTGATGGGTCGGGTCGCGGGCTTGAGTTTTGGGTTGGGTTTGGCCGATTGGGCTGGGAGTTTTGGGGAGAATGGGCTGTTTTGATTATTGGGACGATGTGGATTTTAAATGGGGAGTTTGGGCTCGGGTGTTGGGGATTGTTGGGGTGGCGAATTGGTTTTTTTGGGTGGGTGTTTTGAATAAAAGGGGAAGGGATGTTGGGCCAGCCGAGTTGGGTTGTGGGAATTGGGATTTTGTTTTGTGGGTTTTGGTTTAAAGGGGATAAAAGGTTGTGGGGGTTGGGCTTGGTAGAGTGTGAATTTAATTAATTTTGGGTAGAAATTGTTTTGGGTTGGAAAAATGAAAATGGGTTATGGATTAAAAATATGAAAGGGGTTTAATATTAAAAGCTTTAAATAAAAAATGTAAAATTATTTAGAATATAGTATGAGATGCGATAATGATAAAACATAATATTTGTGAAATGCTTAATGCTTAATAAAAAATGGAAATGCGATGCAATTTTGCGAGAATAACATAGAATTTTCAAATAAAACTTATGATGATGATAAAAATGCAAATTATAGTAAAAATGCGAATAATAATAATGATAAGAGAATAATATATATATATATATATATATATATATATATATATACGCATGTATGTATATAGATTAAAATTGTTTTGAGGTGTTAAAATATTTAAAATTGCAAATGATTTGGAAAAGAAGGGATAAAATTGGGTGTCAACATATATATATATAATCGTGTCCAAATATGCATAGCATAATGGCTACACATGAGATTATAATCCAGATTCAGATATGATTTAACAGTATTTAAGTACTTTTAAAAAAAAAAATTGGAAAATATTTTTGAATTATCATTTATGTTTAAATTATTTTAATAATAGTATATATATATATTGTTCTCTATAACATCATCTCGCTATAGCCACCAAAAACATATTCGAACAACTTTTAGTTTAATGTCTCTATTTAGCAGACATGATTATTGGCAGGAACTTATTGAATTCATCAGTGGATATAATTTGACTCAAACGGAGTGAGAGTGGTAATAGACTATTATCGTTCAATTCATGTGACAAACTGAACATCGTTAGGTCGACCCGAATACTGCAAAGCATGCTCTTACCTCTTTGCTTGTTTCCGTTTCTTTCTTTTTTGAGAATATACATGCCCTACTATTTTTGCTCTCATTCGGGCCCAGACTATTTCTTGTTTTTGGTTAAGATTTTCATTTACCTTTTCTCATTCCTTCTTTAAAAGTCTTTGATGGATATCTAGTCGGGGATAGTGTAGAATTGTATTAATTTCTCTTGAGGAGTCTTTCTTATTAATACAAATATATATAGTGTGTACAAGACGGAGTCCTAATACAATAGGGATCCTGTAACTACCATAATTATACATCACTAATAATTACAATAAATATATAATACTAATATTCATTAATACACCCCCTCAGTCGGAGCGAGAGGAGGTCGGATGCTAAGACTAGATCTGAAGTCCAGGAAACGCTGTCTAGGAAGGCCTTTCGTGAAGATATATGCATACTGATACGAAGAAGGCACATGAAACACTTTAACATGACCGAGAGCAACCTTCTCATGAATAAAGTGTATATCCATCTCTATGTGTTTGGTTCGCTGATGCTGAACCGGATTATGAGATAAATATATGGCGGATATGTTATCACAGTAAACACAAAGACGCCTTTCGCAAGGGACACTGAAACTCCAAAAGAAGGTTTCTAAGCCAACAGATGTCAGCAACAACATTTGCAACGCCTCGATACTCTGCTTCTGCACTCGAACGAGATAATGTGGTTTGTCTCTTGGCAGACCAAGAAATGTGATTATCCCCTAAGAACACGCAGTAGCCGGAGGTGGAGCGTCGCCTGTCCGGACAGCCTGCCCAATCAGCATCCGTATGAGGGTTATATATGCAATCCATAATCAAGTGTGCCCTTAACATATCGAATGATACGCTTAAGGGCAGTAAAATGATGGTATGTATGAATAAGCATACCTGTTGAACATCATAAGTAATGTCAGGCCTGGTGAAAGTAAGATATTGTAGTGCACCTGCAAGACTTCTGTAAAGGGTAGGACCAGATACTTGGTCACCATCAACGACACTAAGCTTTGATTTTGAGTCAACCGGAGTGGACATTATCTTGTAGTTTGCCATTTTAGCCATGTATACTATCTCCTCTGCATACTTGCGCTGACACAAAACCATAGTATCTGCAGATCTAGTCACTGATATTCCCAAAAAGTAACTTAAATTTCTAAAGTCAGTCATAGCAAATTTGGTTTTAAGCAATTTAATGAATATATAATACTAATATTCATTAATAGATAGATCTTTATGGCTAATTAGGCGACATAACGTTATAAAGAGATTTGAGTGTAGTTATGAAATATAACGAGAACAATCAAACCTGCTTTTAGTTTTCAGAAATGTTTTGGAATTCTTTTTCCCGATAATATTCAAAAGCCAAACAAGGCTGCTTCCTGTCGGCTTTCGTTTGGATGCCAAAAACAAAATTAAGAAAAGGAGACAATTTTTTTATAAGACTCATAAAAGTCATGAGGACCAAGTTAAAAGTCATATTTGTAACCACCTAGCACGCACTCATAGTGGTCAAAATACGTACAAAGAAATATTTTCTCCATTCCATTTGATATGATCATGCTGTTTAATACGAAATTTTAAAAAAAAAAAAAACATTGTTAAATTGTAAATTATTTCATTAAGGATAAGATTTAAAAAATTTAAAGTTAATATTATTTTAAATATAAAAAATATCATTCTTTTTTAAATAAACTATAAAGAAAAATTCTATCATATAAATTTGAACCAGTGAAGGACCAAGCTACTGAATCAAAGGCTTCAGGCAAACGAAATTTTTTAAAGTTATTATCTGAAAAAGCAAGAGAAATAGCTTAAAATAAAAATATTTATGATTTTGATTTTTTTTTAAGAAGTAAAAAAAGACTGTAAAAAAAGACTCTTAATAAAGTTTGACTTCAGGTCCAGAGGCAGATTAAAGATCTGAAATTTATGAATTTTTATAATAAATTTAAGTTAATATACAATAATAACTGAGTTCACAATTAAATATCTATAGATATTTAATCAATTTATCCAAGACAAATACAAAGTTCAAATAATAGTTACTAGGTTCATGTTAATCCAATATTTTATGATTAGATTCGCTTCTATTTAAGTCATCAATTTTTATTTAGCCGCCCTGATCAGCACATGACTAGTTGCAACGGATATGGAATAGAAAGTTTAAAATTTATTAAGTTCTGATCCCATCTTCTCTGGAAAATCCGAAAGCCCTTCTTTGTGGCGATAATACCAAAATATCATGTTGGACTCAACGCTACTATTCTTGAACAACTTGGAGTCGGGCCTTCTTTTCGCACTATTACGGATATGAAAATAATTATCAAAATCGGATTCAATTGTCAACATCCCCTATCGGAAATAGGATTGACTACCGATTCCGAATGAGGGATATGGAAAGAATGAAGTAATCATTTTTTCCTTAAGGGAAAAAAAAGTACCCCCATCATAGTGAACTTCTCCTTGTGATCGGGATGAGGTAGATGCCTCCCAGCCGAGGGGCGGATCAAATCAGCCCATTGCTATGGGGACTACACTATATAAGAGAATGACTAAGGTAATTGCCAATACTTTCTATTGAAAGACATGATGACTCTTTAAAAAGGGCGCCCTCCTAATCTCATTTTGATAGGAAGAGATATTGAGAATTATCCCAAGAAGGCTTCAGGGTATGTCTGATCAAAGATTTTACCTACCCAATAATAAAATCCTGCAAATAAGACAAAAACGATTCCCATAGAAAGTACATAATGAAAATGTACAATCACATAATAAGTATCATGGAGTCGAACATATAGTACTACATTAGAATTTGGATTCCCATTTATGCCCAAGTTTTGTTTCGAGCTACTTATGTCGTCATGGCTTTCTTCACTTCATTAGATAATAATGCTGTTTCCTGAAACCAACTCCCTCCAACAATAATATTATTTTATATTTTTTTTGTCACAATTCACATGCATATGTTTTAACTACTTTCTTCGTTTCAATTTATGTGACACAATTGAAATTTCAAAAGTCAATCAAGTTTTTCTTATACCGAAATTTCTTTATAAAATGGCAGTTCGGTGCACTAAGAACCCGCTATCCGGGAAAGGGCCGGACCATAAGGGTCTGTTGTACGCAGCCTCACCTTGCATTTCTGTCAGAAGATGTTTCCACGGCTTGAACTCATGACCTCCTGGGTTAGGTATTGTGATTTATAGTATTTTTACATAGTTTCCAAATGTATAAATTTTATTTCAAAAAAATTAAAATTTTCTATATCGGAATTTACGGTCAAAGTTTAAAATTTTGAATTTTAAAATTCTAAATATACCACATAAATTGAAACAGGTTAATAATTAATAAGCTGACACAAATTACTGCTTCCAGAAGCCCTACTTCCTTGGCAGCCTATCAGTAACATTCTTGAATAATCAAAATAATGGGGTTTCATTTATTTTCTTATATAATATGATCCAATCAAATAAAAGTGAGTCATAAACCATGACTACTAAAGTTGTGATTCCTTGATTACTGAATTAATGTCTTTGTTAAATTTTACATGTACTAATAAATCTTTTTTTCGAGCATAGCGGATAAGAGTTTAATGTTGAATGAATATGAAGACATTTGCATGCGAATGTATGATATTCGAGAAAGAAAAATTACCAGGTTATTTTTTCAATTAATGAAAAAATTTATATGGTACGTGTAATATTGGTGAAAAGTAACGAGTAATAATAAAATTATTGAGGTGCGCGAATTAGCTTAAATATCACTATCATAAAAAGTTTAGTTTTTCTTCTCTAGAGGTCGCTATTTTAATTATTTTATTTTTGCGATCTAAAAAGATTACCGATCTCATTAGATCGGTTAAATTTCCAACCCACCTTTTACCGACTTGGGCTTGAGGTCGGATTTCATCATTTTCCGGCCTCATGAGGTCAGAATTCCGAGTCGGAAATAGTGCATTTTTTAGTAGTATCTAACAATTTATATATTCTTGAAAAAAAAAGGAAATATACTGCTACAAAGAATAGTCACTACTTATCACCAAAGTTAGGTCAGATAGATAGCACTTCTCCACTTATAATTAAAGCTCTTGTGTCATGCATGAAAAGTACGCCGCACAAATTCAAATTAATCAGGATTTTAATGTGAATATGAAATGAAAAATTAGAAAAAATTACACATTTCACGGTTCAGTTTCCTTTTCAAGAGAATACGGGGGAGGGTAGAGTAGGGGGGGGGGTTGGTCGTCCTACGCCCCTTAATACAAGTCATTTACTTGGACTAGGAAATAAAAAATATTATCTATAAATTCTGATGATTTTCCTATTTCATTTACTCTCTTATTTTTTTTTTCCTTAAACCAAAGTCTCTAAGTTTAAAGGCTATATATTACTTAGCTCACTTTAATTCTTTCTTCAACTAATTAATACTCTGTATCCATGAGTGAAAACATGCCAAATCCCACTGATTGGGTACAAATCTATCAACACACCCTCTCTAGACAACCAACACCTCGGCCACCGTCAACCACCGTCTCCAGCGGCGGCACCACCACACCAACTTCCTCCTCCATGGGTCCTCTCGGCCCATTGGGCCGTAGTTCTAGGCCCATTAGGAGAAGATCCCGGACTTCGCGGCGAACCCCAACAACTGTATTCAATACGGACACTAGAAATTTCCGAGCCATGGTTCAACAATTTACCGGAAATCAAACTGGGCCGTTTGATCAATCACATGGGCCCAATCAGTTTTTCGGGCCCAGGAACATTAATACTAGTGCATACAATATACAGTTTCAACAGCAAGTACAACAAAATCAGCAGCAAGTACAACAAAACTTTCCCCCTCAGGGTCAAATTGGTGAAACTTTATTTTTTCATGGACTAGGAAATACTAGTTCTTCTACATCTAATATGGAGGTTTCTGAGAATTTGGTTATGGATGATAGGACTCTATTGCCACGTCAACATCAATGAGGATGCGACTGAAAATAACTTTACACACACCATTAAGGACCGTGGTGAAATGGAACGATTGATAAGATTCATCTGCTATTAATCAGAACTCGAGTTCGAAACTTTTTTTAAAAAAAGCTTCTGACATATCACATAACGCAGAATTCAAATTAGTCGAGCAGGTAGATTTCAGTTATGTTGATGATGTAACATTTTATTTGGGACCATGCATGAACTTTCAGATACGACAGAAAAGGTGAGATTACATATTCTAACTTTTCAACAAGAAAATATTATCTCCGGTACAAAAATCCTTTTTAGAACAAGACAATCCGTTTTTTATTTTATTTTTTATAACCTTCTTTCCTTTTGGATAGGGGTGTAATTTTTTTCTTGCTTTTTGCTCTTTCTCTACGTGTAATTCATCGATTTCTGTTTTGCGTTTTTGATACACTATATACTCCCTCTGTCTAAATTTATCTGACATTTTTCTTTGTTGAAATTCAATTTCTTAACTTTTTATATTATATTTGAATATAAAAAAAATAATATTTTAAAATAAAATTTATATATTTAAAAACTATATAAATATTATTATAAATAATAATAAATAATAATACAAAATATTTAAAAGACATATAAAAAATTCACTCTCAAAATCCGAATATCGTGACATTAAATTGGGACAGAATTTGGACTAACGGAGTATAAGGTTTTGTGGTTTTAATGGGTTCTCTTATTGCCTGTCCTTTTTAGTTATGCTTCATTTTTATATAGGTCTGTTTTCAGGAATTTTAATCATGATCTTCTAATAAAACCATCCCATCATAGTATTGTTTTTCTTTTTGTTACCCCTTTCCTTTGATTTATTTATTTGTCGAATTAAAGCGAGCATGTCGGCTGTTGAATTTTAAACTAGTACTACTATTGACTCAGCACGTGTTAGAATATAGTAGTAGCTAAACAAGAGGAAAATAATTAAAATTGATAATACTTTTATAAATAATTAGGACCAACTCAGATAATGAGGGTCTAAAAGAAGAAGGAAACTGGGGTGGAAGGGGGTGCGGGGGGGGGGGGGGCAACGAGTGATCTGCAAACTAGTATCAAAAGAAGGAAATAAAGAAAAGGGAATTCTCACTTCTAAATTATAGTGTCTCAATATATGTGATATTTATTTAACTCAACATAAAGTTTAAAAAAGAAATAAATATTTTTGAAATTTGTGATCTAAAATAAATCTTAGATATTTACTTAAGTAAATCATTTTATTAAGGATAAAAAATAAATTTTAAAGTTTAAGTTGTTTCTAATTATCAAAATGTGATATTTTTTTTGAGACATACTAAAAAAAAATGTCACATAAATTGAGAAGGAGGAAGTAATTCGATGAGCCTGCCAAATGTTTTTCACTATTTTCCATTTTTTTAATAAGGGTAAGATATATATAGTAGAAAAAGAAATTAAGTTACAACAGAAATTAAGTTCCATTTTTTAATGTCACATTTGTTCGTTTTGCTCCAAATTTTCCTTACTTTCTAGGCATCCTTAAAAGGGATATTAAATATGTTAGCTTTACTAAAGCAATACAAAGTGTCCTTAATTTCCATTATTGCAACATTGAAGTTTTAATTGTAAATATTTAGTTGTTGAAAGCGCTCTCTACGTAAGACGACTCTGTTCGAGCCTGTTCCCAAGGCTCGAACTTGACTGTATTCCTCCAATTGAAAGGAAATTATTTTTCCTATTTTGTTGTGTTAGACATTTTTGTCATCCGACTTGCAATTATAAGAATTATATCTTATATTAACATAAAAAAATCTTCTTTGTTCGTAATTTTTAAAATATGTAGTGTGATGAAGGGAAATTCAGAAGAGTATTTACAATTAGTGAAACGTGTGCAATAACTTCAGAGCTAATAGGAGTCTACTTAATAAAGTTTGTTGTTACCCTCTTCACCGTACTGGAAAACCCTTCTTCACAAGCTTGAAAAATTATCATGTAATGTCATATGTGTAAAGTTGATGTACAAAAGATATTATAACAACCAACACAAATTTTGGGCTCATGCTCAGCACGGGCAACGTTCACTAGTAACTAAAAAACGAGGGTACATAACCAACTAAATCGATCAAATTACAAAATACTCATATATTGTATTATCATAGTGTCATAAATCCGATGCTATTAGCCAGAATCGAATGGGTTATTAGCGAGTATTCTCCATGATACTCTGGATGAAACCTCCAATACAATTATAAGAAGAGCCACCTTTCATTGTTGTCGCTCTACTCTTCTCATTCATCTCTTTCACTTTCATCCGGATATCATGCTCCGAGTCCATAAGTTCCCTTATCACTTTCTCAATCTCATCTGCTTTCACTATAATTTCTTGGCCCATCACTTTCGGATCCTTCCTGTAATCCATCTTAATCTCGACTGCCATTCCCAAATCCTTAACCAATTGAAATGCATTCGCTTGCTGCTCCGCATACATTGGCCAAGTAGCCATTGGCACCCCGAAATAAACACTTTCCAAAGTCGAATTCCATCCACAGTGTGACACAAAGCCTCCCACTGCTTTATGAGACAAAACTGCCAACTGAGGTGCCCATCCTACCACCTATTAGGAAATAGTAGAGATGGAAATAAGAACTCTTGAAAAATAAATTAATAAGATGCAATGATTAGTACTTAATAAAAGATAAAATAAAGTTAGGCTTTGAAAAAATCTATTTGAGGTACAGTATTGAAGGCTACTATCTAGATAACAAAATGAAGTCCTGCTTGCAAATACAAGGCACCGTCAAAAAACTTTATAATGTACACTCAAATAGAAGTTAAAAAACTTTTAAATCTTTCAACTATTTTATAGGAATTTGGAGTGAGAAAAGAAAGAAAAGAAACTTTGAGAAGAGCCAAAAGATAAAATTATGAAAATTGCATACATATTTTATAAAGATGCTGTGCTTTTCCGCACACTTAAGTTTTAAATCACCCAAAATAAAATCAATAACCATTAAACGTTGTGATGAGTTGGTAAGTACCCCTCCATCCTTAACCAGTGATTTCAAGTTCGAGCCTTGAAATTGAAGTCACCTTTACCCCATAAAGTGGAACTTCCTAACGTGAATTCGGATTAGTCACGTCCAACACGGAAACACGAAACACGATGTGAAAAATGAAAAAAAAAGCATTACCCTTCCAATCCCTCGTGTTCTTTGCAAGAATCCTTGTGGCAAGACTTCTTCAAGATTTTCATAGTCATTTGGAAACCTTGCATCTTTCTCTGGTGGTTGCCTCAATGACCACAAAAACCGACACTCACTATTCTCCAAAGCATAGGCTATTTCCTTAACTTGGTCTTTATTAAAACTTCCACCACTACCAAAACAGAGGAACACTACAGATGCAGGGGATTGATCATCTAGCCACTTCATAACATTCTTGTCCGATGAACCGAAGTTGTCACTTTTAACATTATTAAGGTTCAACACCGGTCCGACAGGGAATACGGGCGGTATATTCTTGTCTCGTGAGAGAGCGTTGATCGCGTGGGGCTCGATTTCAACAAATGTATTTATCATAATACCTTTGGTTTCTCGAATCCTTCTCGTAAGATCGAGAAAGATCGTCGAACCTCCTTCCTTGTCTAAGGCTATAGAGGGCAAACATTTTGCTGGAAATGGATTGAAAAAAGTTGATACAGAAAGTAGTGTTCCAGGGTCATTTTTGTAATTGGTAATATCTATGTTACATTCATCACTAAGGTTCTGTAAATGAAATTGAAGACCAAGATTGGCTGCATTAGAGGTGTAGAAAACATAGGTTGGTAGCTCAAATTCATTGGCCACATCTATCATAGAGGTGCAGAACATGTCGATGACAATACCTGCCAGATAATTTTTCTATCGTCAGTAACTATATCCACTATAAAGGTAAAGTTACGAAACTATATCTTATAACAATGTTAAAGTAAGTGAAAGTCACTAGACTTTACCCACATTAATAGTAAAGTCATCAGTAAAATATTAATAGTATTTTCTTTTTGGTTACATTAAAGCAGCTCAATATTATCCATTATAGCAGTAAAGACTAACAATTGCCCACTATAACGATAAAATTTATCCATTAAGGTGACTTTAAGTAAAGAATGGATCTTGGGCCTAACTCAACCACAAAAGCTAGCTTGTAGGGTGAGGATTGTTCAAGTCCATATAAGGAGTCCATATTCACATTCCATTTTCGATGTGGGACTCTTAACACTCCCCGCACGCCCAGACCAAGTTAACTGGAGCGTGGATGACATAATTTGAGGACCCAACATCGGCGAACATAGAATTGGAATGAGTATGACTCTGATACCATGTAAAGAATGGATCTTGAACCTAACTCAACCGTAAAAGCTAGCTTGTAGGGTGAGGATTGTCCAAGTCCATATAAGAAGTCCATGCCATTCCATTTTCGATGTGGGACTATTAACACTTTACTGTTATAGTAGATAATGTTCAATTACTTAAATGAAAGTAGTTTATTAACTCCGCTATTATAATAGGTAAAGTTCACCATCAACCTAAATACCAATTTCTTGTCTGCAAGAGACCGGGGGCGGGTCTACACCATAAGTTACGAGTCAATCTTGTCCTAAAATTAGAACGCACAAATTTAAAATTCTGAATCTACCTTTATAGCAAATTTTAAACCTGCAACGTGCGTCTAATCCACACCTGACAAGTTATACTCTTACCACTAGACTAAAACCTGTGCTAAGTAAAGTTCAGTAATCATACGTGAAATTAATCTGTATACCTGCTAGTGTAATATTTGATTGGGACTTGAGAATTTCAGCAACAACATCTCTAACTGCAGGCTTATGACCAGGAATAAAAGAGGTGACATAGTTCACTTTGAGTAGTTGCAAAATAGATTCATCTTGAGGGAGTTGAATAAATTTCAAATTTGAGCTGAAATTGGAAACTGATTTGATATAAGAAGTTAGCTTGTTGTCATCAGGTAACTGAATAATGAGGACTGTAATGGACATATGTTTTTCTCTAGTTATGAGAAGCTTTGCCATTTCTACTGTGGACACTAAATGGCCAATTCCTGGTGAAGGAATGAAAATCAACTCTATTTTCTTGGTTCCTTCCATTTTTTTGTGTGTACTTTTTTTATGTCAACTTGAACTTTGATATTGTTTGGAACTTGAAGAGGAAATTGGAGTTTTGTTATGTTTGATGATGACCATTGTGATCATTAGGTATTTATAAGATGAAGATGTAAAAGTTGGAGTCATGAAACACCTATTAAGTGGAGACTCGGAGTGAAGACAAGTGTTTGAGTTGCCTTGGTCATTTAAGGACATTCAACTCACGTCCAGGGGCGTGACCTATTGATTAATGAAATGAATATTCAAATCAAAATTCAAATTTTCGTAGAAACAAAAGAAAACAAGAGGATATCTTCTTATTTATTTCTTGGTTGATAGATATATTTATTTAATAATTGTATAGTGGTGGAGTCAGAATTCTTAGTAAAAAAAATTCAAAATATATAAAAATAAGTATATGAAGAAGCTGATGGGACTTAATTAAAGGACCGTGTGTATCATGATCCGATTTGAACTCAACAAAATATAATCTATGTATAGTTGTAATTATGGTATTAGTCTTGTACTAGGAAAATGTATTAGAATTAGAATAGAAAAAGGTAGAATTATTTTCCTATATTGTCCATATTTAGAAATTGTATATTTGTATATATACCTCTCATTATCAATGAAAATAATCAAGAGATTATTTCTTTCATGGTATCAGAAGTCTAGGTCTTCTACCGATTTCTCCTCTCTTCCGCTGCCTCGATTTTCATGTTCCTTCTCGGAATCCGTGCACCTTATCTCATCTCTTCCCAAATTTTCTTCCAAATCCCTCTTTCACATATTGTTCTTTCGTTATGTCTACGTCAAAGAACATATGTCATTCTGCCCTTATTGTTTTCAATATCAAGAACCACATCTCTATTGTTCTTGAGATGGAAAACGTCCTATATGCGACGTGGGCAGAATTATTCAAAATTCACGCAATCTCACATCAAGTACTCCATCACATAATTCCTCCCGTTGTCCCTACACCCGCGGAGGATCCTCAGTTGTGGATCACTCTTGATGCTACCGTCCTTCAGTGAATTTACTCCACTATTTCTATCGACCTTTTACAGACGATCATTGAATCGGATACTACGTCTATGGCTACCTGGAATAGATTGCGTGATATATTCCAGGATAACCAACATTCCCGAGTTGTCACTCTTGAGCAAGAATTTTCACAAGTCAGCATGGAAAATTTCTCCAAATGGTTGCAGGCCTAACTCCGTAACGTTGGAGCGCCTGTTACCAATAATCGTCTTGTTCTCCAAATGGTTGTAGACCTATCTGAGGCCTATAATAGCGTTGGGACTCTACTCCGACAAAGTAATCCTCTTCCCTTGAGTTACTTCTTGGGGATTGCTGTCGCTCGTCATGCAGGTGGGTTGTTCTTATCCCAACGGAAGTATGCCGCTGGGATAATTGAGCGAGCTGGTATGTCCTCGTGTAATTCTACTTCCACTCCAGTTGATACCAAATCCAAGCTGGGTGCTGCGGGTGGCTTCCCTTACGAGGATCCAACTCACTATCGCAGTCTTGCTGGAGCTCTTCAGTATCTTACTTTCACGCGACCGGATATTACGTATGTCGTACAACAGGTGTGTTTGGTTATGCATGATCTCGGGTTGAGCACATGAATGTGCTCAAACGCATTATCTGATACATCCAAGGTACACTTGACTATGGTTTGCATCTATATCCATCATCAGCCTCTACACTTGTTTCGTATACCGATGTTGATTGGGGTGGCTGTCCGGACACCAAACGCTCTACATCTGGATATTGTATGTTTCTTAGCGATAACTTGGTCTCATGGTCTGCAAAACGCCAGACTACTTTATCACGATCCAGTGCAGAGGCCGAGTATGGAGGGGTAGCCAATGTGGTGTCTGAGTCATGTAGGCTACGTAATCTTCTACTAGAGCTACATTATCATATTCAGAAAGCTACCTTGGTCTACTGTGATAATGTGAGTGCAGTCTATCTTTATGGAAATTCGGGACAACATCAGTGCACTAAACATATCGAGATGGACATACACTTTGTTCGAGAAAAGGTAGCCCGTGGACAAATACGCGTCCTCTATGTACCTTTGCGATACCATATTGTAGACATATTTACTAAGGGTCTTCCCTTGGTTCTATTTGAAGATTTTAGGGACAGTCTCAGCGTACATCAACCTCCCGCTATGACTGCGGGGGTGTAAAGGACCGTGTGTGTCATGGTCCGATTTGAACTCAACAAAATGTAATTCATGTATAATTGTAATTATGGTATTAGTCTTGTACTAGAAAAATGTATTAGAATTAGAATAGAAAAAGGTAGAATTATTTTCTTATATTGTCCAAATTTAGGAATTATATATTTGTATATATACCTCTCATTATTAATGAAAATAATCAAGAGATTATTTTTTTTATTAATATCTATTATAATAGGCGTAATTTTGATATTATATACGGTATAATTTTTTGATGAAGGAAATTTGAATAAACTCTTCTGATATTTTAGTTCCGCCATGTACTAACGAGTAGAACACGTATCCGATGAAATTATTAAAGTGCACCTAAGTTTGATTTGAGCATTACAATTATTTTAAAAAAAAGAAATGAATGAAATGATGTCATGGCATAGGTGGAAAATATTACTATATTATTATGTATTATAAGATGAGATTTAACATTTAAGTCTTTGTGTGAGTGCTGAAAAAGAGGTAGAATTGTCTTGCTGATCAAGAATGGCTATGATGTCATGGCTTTGCTGGTTTATCTTTTTTTTTTTAAATATACATTTTGTTGTATTAACTCTAGAATTACTTCATGTTTTTGTGATTGAGGAAGTTGACGCCGTTGACCGAGTCCTTAGTGATTTCCTCGGCGGGGGAATTTCTTTATATTCATGGCTCAAATTCTAAACTTTTGATTAAGTGATGAGTAATTTCATTTAGTGCTCCATATTTTTTGGTGGTAAGTGATTTCCTTGCTACTCATTCTTTTATGAGTTTAAGTTTTATGTGTTTTTTGGGTAAAAACGTTTATTAATTCTTTGCGCGGATTGACCTTCAAAGGAATTGGTTTTTAATTTTTTTCCTCTCAAATTATTGATCTTTAATTTTTGCTCTTATTTTAAAAAATGGTTGAAAGTACCCCGAGGTCTCGGATTCAAACTCCCGCTCAGTAAAAAAATTTAAAAAGAATTCTCAAGGCATGGTTTGCCTGCAAACTCTCATAGTTTGCCTTCAAGCATAAACAAATTTTGCTTTAAATCAAACTCTGTCTTAAGGTAGAGTTTGCCTTATGCCTGAAGGCAAACTATGTCTTGCAAAATTCAAACTCTGTCTTGCGATTTTTATTTTTTATTTTTGACTGAGTTGTGATACGAGTCCAAAACCAGAAATTTTTAGGCAAAGGACAAAAATAAAAAAATTCCATTTGAGAGGAAAAAATTAAAGACCACCCCGAAATAGGGCATTCGTGCGAATCGCCCAACGTTTATACTATTAGGTTACTCAAATAGTATTTACATATAAGATTAGATTAAAGGTGAATTCATAATTTTACATTTATGGGTTCTAGGATAATCTCAATTTGATATACAATAATAATTGAATTCATAATTAAATATTTATAAATACTTCATAAAAATTTAATACGTACATGGAATCTAAATAAAAATTACTGAATTTTCAATCCATGTATCATTATGTGAATCCGCCACTAGATAAGAGTTCTAAAAAGTAAAATTTATAATCTTAAAATATGATAAATTATCTATTAATATGCTACAACATATAAAACTAACATGATAGTAAAGATAATTTTTACACGAACATTGTGTACCACTTAAACTCATTTTTATAATATGTAAAGGAGTACAACTTAAATTATATATCTCATTAGCTTAACAAATATTTTATATCATCAAATTACTTAAAAGATATTTATAGATAAGTTTCTTAAAATATAAGATTTGAAATTCTTTTTTAAAAAAAATAGATTACCTAAAAGATACTTAGAAGTTATTTATAGATGTAAAAGTTGCTTTTGCTTATTATTTAAAAACATTATACATATTATATATTTAAATATGTGCAGTATATCAATATATACTATTATATGATTTATTACATACATCATTGAAATAAAAAAATACATAAGCATAACCAATTCAATTTGTAATATATTAATAGAGTATTTGTAGTAATAAGAAAAAAAAGGAGAAGATAAAAATAAGATTCTTTCTTTTTCCTTTTTTTACTAAGATTCAAACTGTTGGGCTAAATTTTAAAAAATAAATAAGATTCTAACTGAAAAAGAAAAGGAAACTATCTTTTGTACAACCGTTTCTAGCAATTCTTAAGGGATTAATTTGGTTGAGAGAAAAAGGGGTGTTGCTATAGAGGGGGTTACGTTTTTTTCTTTAGGTATAATTAGAAGCCAAAAAAATTTCTGGCTACTTTTGATATATTAATTTTTACACTAAAAATATGTTATGTCCTTTTTAACATGATATAGTTATCTAAATTTCTCTTTATTTTAGGTTACTAATCAATGTTTAATGAATAATTACCTTTCGAATAACTTAATTGTGTAAATATTTTTTACACCGTCAATACACGGATTTTAAACTCTTCTAATTGCAACTTAAATTTAATGTATTGACATTGTAAAAAAAATGACACAATCATCAGGTCACATATGAGGTAATTATAGATAAACTTCTTGATAAACAGTAACTGGATCCATTTAAGGAAATTCATATTGATTGCCTATTTTCCGGTACTTTCAAGGCTGCACTACAATAAGAGTTTGAGCGATACTTAGGACATTTTAAGAAATGAATAAATTCTTGCTAGTAGGAGGGTTCGGGGAAAGAAAATGGAAGGTTATTTCACTATTTTTTTTACTAAAGACATGGCCTACTATAAGAATATACTATTTTTTATTGGAGCGATAGTTTTGGAAAGATAAATTGTCAATCTTTATTTCAGGTAATTTGGTAAAATGATAACTAATTTACTATTACATTTTAAATTTACTGATAATGCTAAAAAATTGTTAGACTGTCGATGAGATTAACTTAAATACCCGATTAATTTGGTAACTTAACAAATATTGGGCATAATTCACTAGAACAGCTTAAAATACACTAATAATATAACAAAAGTTAATTTATCTGGCCATATAGTTTAAATTCATGCAATAATTTGCATAGATTGAACATAATTATTAGATCTACCTTTGCTAAAGAGACAAGATCTGGTTTAATGTTGTACTTATCACAGCCAAACATTATCCCAAGCCTTCCAAATCCACATTCAACCTCATCCACAATGAAGAGAATGGCATACTTCTTGAGTACAGCTTCTATCTAAAAATGAAAACAATACTATTAAATTAGTAATAAAAATACGAGTAAAAAATAATTCTTTTAAAAAGTAGTTGATGTGATTGATAAAAAAATAGGTACTATTTCTGTTAAAAAACTATCTCAATTTATTTGAAGGTGTTTGATTCAGTTCATAGTTTAATAAAAATAAACACTTTTAAAATTTGTGATCTAAAAAGTGTCATAAAAATTTTGTGGCAAATCATTTCATTAAGAATAAATTGAAAAGTTTAAAATAAAGTTGTTACTAAATATAGAAAGATGTTATTTCTTTTAATTGACTAAAAAGGAAATAGCATCACATAATATAAAATAATTAAGAAGTATCTATACAAGGAAAAGGACAAGCGACAAAAATGAGATGGAGTAGGAGTTAGGGTTTTAATTTGAGCATGGAATTTCAGAAATTACAAAAGATATAGGAGCGAAATAACACTTAAGAATTTTGCAAACCAAATGTGTTTGTGATTTGAGAAGCTATAAGTTAGAGATTATCAACTTATGACATTAATTGATAGTGCTTTTAAATACTTTTGATATTGTTAACACTCAAAAGTAATATAAGTGTTTAGCCGAATTCAGTGACAGCCGAACTGTTCCAGAGCCGAATTTACTCATAGCCTTCGACTACAAGAACTTCATCGGCTACTAAGGCATCCTAGCCTAGTTGTGAGTTAGGAGTACGACTGGAACTCATTCAGATGCAGACCCTCAATGACCAAATCAAAAGGGTTTCTGGACCCCTATAAGCGGTAACGGCCAACAACAGCTAAAAGAAAGTGCCATTATCCGAGCAAAAAGAGTAGAGGGCGAGAAAATCGGCACTACCTCCCTCATAGTCGGCCATTGAACTTAGTGGGTTACTTGATGGCTGACATCGGGAGGGGGGGCACGTTGTACAGTTTTCTTTTCTTTTTTGTACTATAAATAGAACACATCATTTGTATATAGAAACACACAATCAATCAAACAACTCAAATTTTATCTATATTTATCATTTACTTTACTATACTCAGTTGTATTCATGGTTCTTACTTCTTAGTTTATTCATATCACCGTCCTAACGCTTTCTGGATTAGTTGGGGAACTCATTGCTGGAAATTAGAGTTCGGTTTTCAGCCCAAATCGCTTAAGTTAAAGGAATCAATTTGTCATCCGATAAAACGGCAAACACTTCGGACGGTAACAAATTTGGCATGCCTAGTAGGACCATAGGTGAATTAATTGCAAAGTTTGATTCTCTAGATCAGGATCATTCTTGGCATATGCGCCTAGGGTCCGATAAGAAAATAAACCCCGAGTCAAGTCCATATCCTAAACAAAATCCTCCCATATGGAACAATGAACCAACATCCTCCCCGGGTATGCCTACATCGGTTGATACGCCTCCACTTCCTCCATCAACCCAAGCTGTGGAAGAATCTAGCCAATCTGAAGGTCCAACCATAATAACCACGTCTTTTCTTAGACAACAGATCGACTTGGGCATCCACGATATTATGTACCAAATTTCTAAACAGTTGGCTGACATTGTGAAGCTGATGGTACATAATGAGGTTCATCAAGCGAGGGAGATGGAAACCAATCGAATGCACCCAGAGAATGTTCGACTAGTTCTGCCATCCCTCTAACGAGCGGTGTTGTTCAGCATGAGACCGTGGCTCCCGGTGTTGTTTCTCAACCGCATATGCATCAGCTAGTACCTACACAGGTGCAGTCGATAGCGCACCTAGGAACACAAGTCCAATCG
The DNA here is from genome assembly GCA_029783415.1 of Anisodus acutangulus. Classification (NCBI taxonomy): domain Eukaryota; kingdom Viridiplantae; phylum Streptophyta; class Magnoliopsida; order Solanales; family Solanaceae; genus Anisodus; species Anisodus acutangulus. The sequence continues at coordinate 37,370,053 of CM056511.1, read as the reverse complement.
CCTAGAAACAATCACACTGCATGGTCGCCGCCGAACCTTAGGGGGGAAAATGTGCCACTTGATCAAGCGAGTCTGCAGTATGGGCAAATTAATATGGCTCGGAGACCAGTTCAGGCTCCAGGACACTTTGGATTGCCGCCTGGCGAACAATGTTGGTCAACCGAATTGGCAGCTGATTGCCCCTGGCTATGACTTAGCTCAGCTATCTGGTGACGTTGTTTTCAGTGGAACACCATTCCAGCAGTCATTGCCAGTACCCAATCCATACCTTCTAGGAAGCGTAAATTTTCTAAGAACGGTCGACGTCTGAGGAGAGCAGCCATGGAATATTGTTCCATCTTATCCTCAGACTCTGTTAGCCGTTCCAGAAGCTCAGGTTGCAGACCTTGGTGGCCATACCCAATAGGAGTAATGGGGCATTACCCCACCTATTGGTAATGGTCAACAGACCACCTACAACCTTCAAAACCTTGTCCAACAAAGTGCAGAATTCAGGCCGCAGGTGCAGAACGCCTACCAGTCTAATCTAGTTGAGAATCGGCAGGGGGCATCACAACTGATAAACCCAAAAATTATTGCTAATACTATGCGGAGTTACTTCGACATCCAACTGAAACCTTTGGACATGCCTGTTTATAAGAAGCTTTACCTCTATTAGGTAGATTGGATAGCACATTTGCCGAGGGGCTTCAAAACACCGGAGTTTTCCATCTTCTTTGGCGATGATGGCAAATCCACTATCGAGCACATCGGTAGATTTATGGCCCAATGCGGTGAGGCTGGTCAGAATGAGTACCACAAGTTGTTGTTATTCCCTCTCTCTAATGGGAACGACCTTTGCATGGTACTCCTCTTTGGCTTCTGATTCCATGCAGAGTTGGGCTGACATGGAGGGTTTCTTCCATGGTAGGTTCTATTGGCCCCAACCTCAGGTTACCGTACCTGATCTAACGAATCTCAAGCAGCAGATCGATGAATCGGCTGCCGATTTTATTTAGAGATTCAGAAATAAGGCTGGGAAATACACCGTACACTTCCCTAGGTCTGAGTTTGCTCACATTATAATCAACAACATGCACCCTCAGTTAAAGGAGAAATTGGTAGGACAATCCTGCTCTGACATGAGCCAGTTATCCGAAAAGGCTAGCCAAATAGAGCAATACGTCCAGGAAAAAGAGCGGAGAAGAGCCAGCCGAAATCGAGGCTCCCACTTGGTATCCCTCATTGAAGCAGATGAGTCCGACTCAGAGTCAGCCGACTGTACGACAGACGAAGTAGTGGCTGAGATTGTTAGGGGTAAGATTTACTCTTGCCTAGCCTTGAAAGTCGTAAAAGGCATGGAGATGAGTTTATCTGAGGATAGGGTCGATTACTCATTTGACATCACGAAGGCAGATCAGATCTTTGATCATCTGCTAAAAGATAAGCAGATTCGGCTGCTTGATGGTCAAGGATTCCGCCTGCCGAGGAACTCAAAGATAAGAAGTACTGTAAGTGGAATAATTCATACAATCACTCTACTTCTAATTGTGTGGTCTTCAGAAAGGCGATCCAAAAAGGCATCAAGGAGGGAAGGGTCAAGCTAGCCGACAAGAGTATGGCTTAAATGTCCATTGATACCGACCCTTTTCCCGCGGTACCAATAACTATGGTATCTTTTGCTAAGCCCGATGAGTCAAGGGACACCAAAGGGAAATAGCCGATGAAAAGGGCGTGGGTCCCAAAGAAACCTATCGAAGGGGAGAAGGCCACAAGGACCTCTATGTTCAACCGATTAGGTAGCCTATATGACATTCGTGATGACAGGCAGCCAGCTAGGAGCAGTTTTCATGACTGCCCTAAATACTCGAGGGACGTTGAACAAGAACTTCAGGAACAAACCATGAGGTTCAGAAGGGTTCCTATCGACGCTAGGCATATGCCTTGGGAAAATACGGATGCCAACCAATCAGCAGCCGAGCATGCCTCTTATAGATGATGAACCACTCCCTAAAATCAAACAGAGAGTGGTCGAGTTTAACGTGAACGGGAGTGTTTCATCCTTATGTATCATGGCAAGAAATGAGGACCAGACGAGACCCCAAATAATTATTAAACCAGCCGCTAACACAGAAGAAAGAAAGTGGTTTATCAATCAGGCACCCAGAAAGTAAGAGGCACTACCGAGAGTCTCATCCAGGACTCAGAAAAGAAGGATGCAACATGTCAAGGCCTTGCGTAAGATGCAACAGACATTGCATCTAATTTCCAACACCAAGGCAGCCAAAAATTAGGAGATTCCTGAGTCTGTCGTAGCCGAGGTTATCGAGCTGGCATTCGCCTCAGTTGCTTCAGGGGCAATATCGCTTGAAGGAGAGACGTAGGGTCAACCAGAGCTAGATGAACAGCTTACCGACAACCAGATGGAGGAACCCCATCAAGAGAACGTGGCCCCGGATGGACCTCTAACTGAGGTATCTCACAGATCGTGCAGAGAAGTCAGTCAGAGGATCCCCGGCCGATCCCCATTTGTCTTCAGGAAATTGAAGATATGAGCTCCTGGTCAGCCGAATTAAATGAAGGAGGGAATTCCATCCTCGACTTATTTAGCCATGACCTGATTGATGAGATGTGGACAGACATTGAAATGGTCAACCTAATCTCATGTGACTTTTGGGCCAGCCGCTCCGTGTTGGATAGCCTAGAAGGTGATGTTTGCATAGAAGATGCAGAATGGGCAACAATAGTCGAGACCACGGCTAGGGACACTTTGAGCATTGTGTTTGGTGCATCTACGAAAAAGATGGTTAAACACCTTAAGCCCCTCTATGTGAAGGCTTACATCAACGACAAAACCATTAGCTGAGTGTTCGTCGACAATGTCGTTGTGCTGAATGTGATGCCGCTGCTTACTTTGAAAAGCCTCAACAAAACCAGAGTAGATCTCATCCCAACTAACATGAAAATGGCTAGCTTTATGGGAGAGGCTTCTGAAGCGTTGGGGATTTAAGTGGCAGGAATCGTCGTGGGTCCCAAGACAGTCAAGTCTGCCTTCTTTGTAATAGATGGCAAGACGTCCTATACCATGCTGTTGGGCTTGGACTGTATTCACACCAGCCGATGATTTCCTTCTACCATGAATCAGAAACTCATCTTTTGGCAAGGAGACAAGATAGAAATCGTCTTAGCGGATGATAACTCATTCCAACCAGGGGTTCAGAACATAGAGGTTGTCCTTTATTCACCCTATGTGGCTCTCATAGCCATCACGGAGCAGTATGAAGATGGATCTTGGGAATCCTGTAATCTTATCTCACGGGGGTTTGAAATAAAACAATTAGCTGAACCACGGCTTAACTTGGAGGATTTAAATGATTGAAGAAACCCAAATCATACGTGACATGTGACATTGGCTGACCGCCCTAAGGTCTGAGGCAAGAATAGCCGAGCATCACAGATAGGGAACCACGACATCGAACCAACGCTTGCAGCCGATGAAATTGAGTTGCCGATGGAAGATATCAACTTGGGAATTGAAAAAATCCATCGGCTAATACATATTAGTGGTTTGCTGAAGGAAGAAGACAAACAAGGCATAACGGCCCTTCTACTGCAGTATAAAGACTATTTCGATGGGATTATCATGAGATGTCTAGGCTGGCACGTACGTTGGTAGAACATAGATTGCCAATCAAGGAGGGTTTAAAACCCTAAAATTAGTCGCCCAGAAGGTATCACCCTCAGTTGATGCCTCAAATCAAAGCTGAGATCGAACGACTACTGAAAGCCGGGTTTATCAGAACGGCTAAGTATGTGGAATGGTTGGAAAATGTCGTACCAGTCAAGAAGAAGAATGGCAAGGTTCGGGTGTATATTGATTATAGGAACCTAAATCTAGCCACTCCTAAAGATGAGTATGTTATGCCGAAAGCCGACATGCTAGTCGACTCAGCAGCCGCTAATGGTGTATTGACCTTCATGAATGGATACTCTGGCTATAATCAGATATCGGTAGCCGAAGACGACGTTCACAAAACCGCCTTCAGATGTCCAGGAGCGTTGGGCATTTACAAGTGGGTAGTTATGTCGTTTGGTTTGAAGAACGCTGGTGCCACTTATCAAAGGGCAATGAATACCATATTCCATGACTGATCGGTAAGACTATGGAGGTTTATATCGATGATGTAGTAGTGAAGTCTAAGGACTTCAAGGATCATTTAGCCGATCTTGAACAAGCATTAAAAAGAATAAGGATTCATAATATTAAAATGAATCCGGCCAAGTGCATATTCTGAGTATCGGCTGGCAACTACCTTGGCTTTTTGGTACACAAGAAAGGCATTGAGATAGATCGTAACAAAGCTAAAGCATTAATGGGATCTGCACCACCTAAAACAAAGAAGGAGTTACAAAGCTTATTGGAAAAGATCAATTTCTTAAGGAGGTTTATATCTAACTCGGCTGGAAAGATGAAGGCTTTCTCACTTTTTCTCAAACTTAAAGAGTCAGAAGATCTAGTAAGGGGTCCGGAACAGCAAAAGGCCTTTGATCAAATTAAAAAAGCCTTAGCTACTCCCCCGTACTGGTGCCTCCCGTGCCAGGGAAACCGTTGAAATTGTATATTTCGGCTGCAGAATTATCTATCGGCTGCTTGCTAGCACAGGAGGCCGATGATGGAACTGAAAAAGCGGTTTATTATCTTAGACAAATGCTCAACGATGCTGAAACTAGATATACTCCCTCGAGGAAGCTTTGTATGTCTTTGTTTTATACTTGCACAAAACTCGAGTATTATCTAATGCCTCACGTTATATATATTTTTTGCATAGTTGATATTATCAGGTATTTGCTAAATAGACCTGTCTTGCAAGGTCGATTAATAAAGTGGGCAATCAAGCTTACGACATTTTCTCTCGAGTATAAGCCACTCATGGCCGTCAAAAGGCAGGCGATAGCCAATTTCTTGGCAGACCACCCTTGTGTAGATGCGGAGGACAGCCCCATCTACTTCATATATGGACGTCATCCCTTGGACGCTGACTTTTGATGGGTCAAGAACCCAGAAAGGAGTCAGAGTCGGGATAACGATAACCTATCCTAGAGATAAAACATGGAGGTTCTCTTATCTGTTAGATTATGACTTGACAAATAACCAAGCCGAATATGATGCTCTCATCATAGGACACAAACTCCTAGTCTCTATGAAAGCAAAATACATCAAGATTCGCGGAGACTCTCAGTTGGTTATCAAGCAGCTGGTCGGGGAATATGACTACAAGGATCCAAATTTGTTGGCCCGTTACGAAATGGCTAGCAGGTTACTTAGTAAGTTCGCATTATCTACATTAAGACATGTTCCTAGAGGCATGAATGTTGAGGCTAACGACTTAGCGCAAGAAGCTTCTGGCTTTAGAAAGTCTCTACTCACTTTAGAGTATGACGAACTGTCAGTCGAAGTGTTAGCCGTTGATCAAATCAACTCATGGAAGCAGTTACTAATTGACTACCTAAAAGATCCCTCCAGTTGCAAGGACTTCAAGGTTAAAAGAAGAACCTTGAAATATGTGTTCATTGATGATGACCTCTATAAAAAGAGCGTGAATGGGGTACTACTCAAGTGCATTGCCAAAGCAGAGGCCTTGAGGGTCATGGGAGAGGTCCATGAAGGAATATGTGGATCACACAAAGCGGGGCTAACGATGAAGTAGCTAATCTACCTCCACAACTATTATTGGCCTACTATCACAGCTGACTGCTTCCAATATGCAAAACGATGCAAAGAATGTCAGAAACATAGACCAATCCAATGGGTACCAGCCGAGTTGTTGCACCCAGTCGTAAAACCTTGGCCCTTCAGAGGATGGGCTATGGACCTCATCGGCAAGATTTACCCACAATCGGCTAAAGGCCACAATTTCATTATCATTGCTACCGATTACTTCACTAAATGGGTGGAGGCTCAGCCGATGAAGAGGGTCCATCAGACATATGTCATTCAGTTTATCCAACACCAGATCATATACAGTTATGGTATTCCTGATACGATTACCACTGATCAAGGGACGATATTCACTTATTCTAAGGTGGCAGCCTTTGCTGAGAAGTTCGGTATCAAAATGATCACATCTTCGCCTTATTACGCACGGGCGAATGGGCAAGACGAGGCAGCCAACAAACTTATTATGGACACAATTAGTAAAAACATGGAGGATAAACCAGGAATGTGGCATCTCACTCTAGATGAAGTAGTTTGGGCGATCAGTAATTCTAAATCTACAGCTATCGGGACGACACCATATCGGCTAACCTATGGCCAAGATATAGTGTTGCCGTTGGAAATTAATGTCAAATCATTACGGGTGACCAAGCAAAACTCTTTAAGTTTAGAGGAGTATCAACAAACCATGCTAATAGAGTTAGACTAGCTAAATGAAGATTGACTGATGGCCCTAGAGAAAATCGAAGCCGGTAAACGTAAAATGGTTAAAGCATACAATAAACATGTTAAGCCCAAGAGGTTTGCCGAATGAGACTTAGTTTGAAAAATTGTTTTGCCAATTTGGATGAAAGATCGAAAATTCAGCAAATGGTCACCAAATTGGGAAGGACCCTTCGTAGTAAGCCAACGGATCGCCGGCAACGCGTATCGACTAATAAACATGCATGATGAAGAAATGGACAGGAGTCTAAACAACAAGTATCTAAAAAAGTACTATCCTTCGATTTGGAGCATGCATGAATAAATGACAGCCACAGACCGGCTGCCTGGTCACACAAAATAAGCTAATTCCCTCCGACGGGAGATGTATGGCTAAATGATAGCTACAGATCGGTTGCCTGGTCATAAAATATAAAGCCATTTCTTTCACATGTCTGTGTTGTAGGGTTGGTCGCACTGCTCAAGCGAAGAAATGTCATCTCAAGTAGTCAAGGATAATGGCCCATCAAATCTGTGGGGTTTGTTCTAAATTTGCTCAAGAATGCCGAGAGTAATGCTGAAGTTAAAGGGTGGGATATGGATTCCCACATCCAAGTAAACAAAGCACAAAAACAGAGGCGCCGCACATACCCTAGCCCGGCCTTACAGCGGGAATCAAATTTCGATAGTGCGGTGGTATCGAAAGGACCCAAGTGCCTCCATTCGGCTTCTGTGACCAACTTCACTCGGTCCAACCAACCCGAATAATGAGCTACCTTAGTCGGCTAAGTACGAAGGTTAGCCGAACAGCGGCCGCTGGTGAACCAGTCACAAGTAGAAAGAAAGTCATGGTTTATCGGGCTGAGGTACTGAAACAAGAGAGAATCACCTTGTTCTGGTCCACCATACGGAGTCAGAACCAATTGTTCATCAACGAAGGCCAAGGCAGGGATCAGGTCACTATCGGCTAGAATGATTTTTCCTGATCTTCGGGATGAAAAAGATGAAACCATGGTTTCCGACTAAGAAAAGGGCCAAAGATTAGGTGAGAAACCTATGTGGGGATGTCTTTCCTTAAATAACCTTTAGAGGCGCGACTGAGATTAATTTATTATTTTCAAAAGCACGGCCGAAAATTATCAGAGCCAATTCATGGCAATGGAGACGCCTCGGTTAAAGGAGAAACCCACTTCAAGAAGTAATCATCATTGCATGCACTGGAGATGAGGTGATTGAAGTGACATGCGCGGCTGTCAGACTGAAATGATGGCTATTTTCAGATACATCAACTCAACAGTTAGACTCGAGTTAATGTAGGGGGCACTGTTAACACTCAAAATTAATTTAAGTGTTTAGCCGAATTCAGTGACAACCGAACTATTCCAGAGCCGAATTTACTCCTAGCCCTCAACTACAAGAACTTCATCGACTACTAAGGCATCTTAGCCGAGTTGTGAGTTAGAGGTACGACTAGGACTCACTCAAATGCAGACGACTCAATGACCAAATCAAAAGGGTTTATGGACCCCCTATAAGCGGTAATGGACAACAGCTAAAAGAAAGGGTCATTATCCGAGAAAGAAGAGTAGAAGGCGAGAAAATCGGCACCACCTACCCCATAGTCGGCCATTGAACTTAGTGGATTACTTGATGGCTGACATGGAGGGGGGGCACGTTGTACAGTTTTTTTTTTTTTACTATAAATAGAACACATCATTTGTGTATAGAAACACACAATCAATCAAACAACTCAAATTTTATCTATCTTTATCCTTTCCTTTATTTATCTTTTACTTTACTGTACTCGGTTGTATTCATGTTTCTTACCTCTTAGTTTATTCATACCACCGTCTTAACGCTTTCTAGAGTAGTTGGGGAACCCATTGGTGGAAATTAGTATTCCGTTTTCAGCTCAAATCTCTTAAGTTAAATGAATCAATTTATCATCCAATTTCGTCAGTCGATAAAACGGCAAACACTTCGGACGAAAACAAATATCTTTCTTCGTTTGTGTTTTACTTCTATCACCACTACCAATAACCAAACTAAAGAAGCGAAAAACCTTGGCCATAACAGAAATTAAGATAAATAAATTCTTTATGAACCCTTAAATTGAGAAAATAATCTTCAATTTATCAAATCTCTTTGGTGGCAGAGAATGTCCACAGTAGCTTTTCGCTGTAATTCGGAGCCAACGATAGTAAATATTTTGAACTATATAATCATTTGGATTTGTGGGATTCATAACTTAAAATCTGAAGTTTTGTTATGCTTAAACTAAAAAGATAATAACATAATGAATTATTAAGATGTCCAGTTGTGAAAGATGAAAAAATTTCAGTGTTCATATCTTTAGATGTCAAGTCGTTGCGTAGTTTGGTCGTATTAATTGTGCTATTGTGCTAATTTTGCGGATGATTGTGTTGGATGTTATTATGAGTACAACTCAATATGTCACACCAATAAAATGATTGTGAATTTGTAGTCTCATGGTATGGTAACTGTGTTGGTGGTCTTAAAATTGAAGAAGAAGGTAGAGGACAGAAAATGCAACAAGAGGAGGAAAGAGGAAGATTGGTGGTCAAAAAAGCCCTATTTGTTTTCTTGTACATTTTTCTTTGATGTTGTTTTGGTCTCTTGGTCGATTTTGCTTGTCATTTTATTTTTATTTTAAAAAAAAAAAGCAATGGCAGAGAGAAGAATGAGGGAGATGAAGGAAAAAAAATAAAAATTAAGATAATTTTTTGATGCCTTTCTCGCTCCAAAAAGAGGTGTGGTGTACATACTATGTCATGTCAGCAAAAAGAGTTCAATTGAAACACATTTTGTTAATAGTTTAGGTGATCAATAGGAACAATGCGTGCCCGAGAGAAAAATTATGGTAAATTTAAGAGCCTTCATATACATTCATTGAGCAAGGGGTACCATATGAACTGTCGCACCCGTTTTTAACCGCGGTTCGCAACGTAATGACATTGATTTCCTGAATTGATAAATGCTGTTAAAACTGTTGAGTAGTCGTCACCTAATTATTTTAAGCTAAATTAGGGCACCTAAATATTAACCAAATGCTGCAATATGAACCCCGTTTAATGGTCTGCGAAATTATAAAATTTCTAGAGTTCTTTATTATCCTAAAAAAAAGAATTCTTTATTATCCTAAAAGGAATGGATTAGGCACCATTTAAGATTCGGTAACTTGCGATTATCCGGTTAAACTCAGGTTAATTACTATATTAAAAAAATGCATGTTTTAAAAGTATAAAGTTAAAAATGATGTTGCAAGTACTTAATAAAGGATGCATTTCTTGACAATGTAAAGATTTTCACCACTTATTCCTTTTTGGGGAGTATTGCAAAAGCGGTTGTGATTTTTGAGAAATAAATTTCCGATATAAAATATAAAATCTGAAAAGAGCATGGCCTTTGTTTACGAAGATGTATGCGTAAAATTGATTTTTGGATAAAAGCATGCATATGTAAGACAATGTTTATAAAGTACTTGCAAGGTTTGACTTTTGAAATAAAAATATGAATTTGTATGAAAGTTGATAAAATATGTGCAAAGTTGATTTTTGGATAAAATATGCATTTGTATGGAAAATTATAAAATATATATTTTGCAATTGATAGTAAATTATTTATAATGCAGAGAATTGATTTTTTTTTAATGAAAGTTATTTTAAGTTGCAAATCGAATAGAAACAAAACCTTGTTTGTATGATTAATAATGCAAATAAAAGATCAAGTTATTTTGAAAGTTTATGCATGGGGAACTTAAAATGAACTAACACCGGATTTTGATTTTTAAAACTGTCTGGAGCCTAAAATAAATAAACTAGCGAAGAGTTTCCAAATTCAAACTACCCTATTAATTATCCATTCCTAGCTTAGTTATTCTAAATATCCTAACAATCACACAAACATTAAATAATTATTACAACCCAAAAAATAGAAATAACGAATTAAAGAATAATAATGAAAGGGAACTAAGGCGGATGACGATGTCATCTCGCCCTATTTGTTTTGAAATCCCGAGGTTGGAGAATGCAAGGAATGTGGATGCGGGTCTTCATTTGGCAAGGTCATGACGAGTCTCATAATGAGACACTTTGTTGCTTCCGATGCATTTCATGTAAATAAAAGAGAAAAAAAGGATTAGTGGACAGAACGTGAAAATATATACATAAGAAAAAATATAAATAAATCATTCATGAAAAGTAATATGTGGTTGGGCCTTAGGGAACAATTAACACGCATAAATAGAAAGCGGACCCAAACATATAATTTTTAGTCTTGAAGGAGGGAAAGAATAATGCAAGTTACACATACCCAAATTTATCTACTACAAATAAAATTTACCTAAACTAATCAACCCATTATTAGAATAAAATCAGGTAAGACCCATTAATCAGCCTGAGCTGTTAATCAGCAAAATGATAAGAGAAGAGGACAACAGACAGTGGGCTAGGCCCAAAACTATTACCAGAATACAAAGAGGAAAATAAAATAAAGAGAATAGGTCAGGCCCAAAGCAGTCATAAAAAAGATGCTAGCAGAAATGAGTTGGGTTCACTTTCAAGTATTCAATTAACATACAAGGGTTGATATACACAAGATATTTCCAACCTGGTTAAACTAGCCTGAAATATCCACCTCCAATTATATACCTTGAGGATCATATACAGTAACATCATTCTCTTGTGCAGCACCTGATTTTGGTGATTCATAAGAGTCAGTAGATAATTCCTCAGAATCAGTATTTGAGACATGATCACCATCTGGTGTGTCTGAGGAACCAGATGAATCTGCACTATCTGTTGTAGTAGGTTCTAGTTCCACTATATCCTCTAGGGTAGGAGAAACATGTTGAGCATCACCTGTAGTTCGAAACACTTCCCCTGGATTGATAGTATCATTAGTGTTAACATTTGCATTAATATGTAACACTTTTCCTGAATCGTATGCTTGCAACTTAGAGAAAAATCAGTAAAAATGGCTAAATGTGTTTGAGGCATCCTGTTTTTGATCTGTGTGCACATAAGGTAGTAGTGATTCATCAAAGATCACATGTCTAGAGACAAACTCTTCTTGTTGGAGAATGGTAACCTCTATACCATTTATGCAAACTGTTGTATCCTATAAACACACAAGGATAGATTTTTGGACTGAACTTTGTTGCTACCTTTTAGATATGGAAAATATCTACATCCAAACGCTTTCAAGCTGTTATAATCAGGTTGTGCACCAAACAACTTAACAAAAAGTATTTCCATTTTTAACACTGATGAAGGCAGTATATTAATAAGGAACACAACAATAAAAAATGTCTCTACCCATAGGAATAAAGGCAACTTGGCATAAAACAGAAGAGTTAGCCCAGTCTCAACTATGCGCTTGTATTTTCTTTCAGCAATTCCATTTTATTCAGGTGTGTTAGGACAAGAGATGTGTCTGATGATACCCGAGTCTTCCAAGTTCTTAACAGACTCTGATTTTATGAACTCAACACCTCTATCACACTGAGATATCTTTATGGCCTTTGAAAACTATTTTTCAATCATTTTCTGAAATTTGAAGAGTGTTACACAAAAGTCTGATTTCTTTCACAATGGATAAATCCATGTATACCTTGTATTATCATCCACAAACACCACATAGTATCTGATATGCTGAGATGATTCAACCGGAGCAGGACCCCAAAGATCACAATGAATTTTTAATAAAGGTTTTTTCTCAATTTTATTTCTCAAACCAAATGGTAGTTTACAACATTTTCCTATAAAAATTAGTGTATAACTGTTGCATACAATAAGCATATGAGAATACGACCCTGTGAATTAAAATGACGTCCTTGCACAGACGTAATGAGATGACGTCCTTGCATAGACGTAATGTGAAATGTAGTCCTTGCACAAACAAAATGTAATGACGCCCTTACCCAGACGTAATGCAAAATGTCATCCTTACACAGACAAAATGTAATGACGTCCTTGCACAGACGTAATGCGAAATGACATCCTTGCATAGACGTAATACAAAATGTCGTCCTTCCACAGACGAAATGTAATAACGTCCTTGCACAGACGTAATGTAATGACGTCGTTGTATAGACGTAATGAAATGACATCGTTGTATAGACGTAATGCAAAATGGCGTTGTTGCATATACGTAATGAAATGACGTCGTCGTATAGACGTAATGCAAAATGATGTCATTGCATATACGTAATGAAATGACATCGTTGTATAGACGTAATGCAATGACGTCGTTGTATAGACGTAATAAAAAATGTCGTCCTTAAACAGACGAAATGTAATGACGTCCTTGCACAGACGTGATGAAATGACGTCCTTGCACAGACGTAATGAGAATGACATCATTGCACAGACGTAATGAGATGTGACCTTAAGGCCGAAATGTTATGTTAAAGTTCTTGCAAACTCAATCTGGATGAAAAGTTAATGCGTGGACCTAGGCAATATAAGATAAGGATGAGAATGTGACCCTGTGAGTCAAAATACTGTCTTTGCATAGACATAATGCGGTTGGGACCCTGTAGGTCAAGATGACGTCTTTGTGTAGATGCTAAATAGGAACGTGATCCTTATGGGCCAAACTGCGATGCAGAAGTCTTTTGTGAAATTAAACACAAATATTGCGGCTTCCCTGCCTCTTTCAACCTGAAGAACATGTACTCAAAGAAATTTGTAAGTTTGGGGGATGGGCGGTTGATTCGCGTTGACTTTGTAGCTTTGGCTCTTGATATTTGCACGTCCCACTGGTTCAGACCTGTAACCTCTGTCTGGTTTTCAGTCTTGGCTAGTTGTTAGTGAAAATATTTATTGAAAATAATTTGCTTATAAGAAAGTATGCATATTAATAAGAATTTATGTCGAACTCTCGAATAGTGACATGCAGTGAAACAAAGCAAACGTCTTGTCCAAAATCCTTCTTCTGTCTGAAAACTTAGTTGGCCAACACTTTTCCATGTCTATTGGCGTCTTCTTGCAGTGAACCCTTAAAATTGTCCCAGTTTTTTGTATGTGGGGATGCTGAACTTTCCACTAGACAAGATCGAGTCTTGTGTGGGTTGCTTGTTTGTCCTATCAAGGCGATCCGATGGGCGTATTTCGTTACATGCAAGGTAAGGGAGAAAAAATTATAATGGTGTGACCGAAGCCGATATAGGCCGCCTACGTATCCCAGCAAGGGAATCAGGTCATAATGTAGTTCGTTACAAGTAAAAGGGGATTGTAAGGTTTTCTAAAAATGGGACCGAAGCCGATGTGGGCCGCCTATGTATCCTGCCGAGGAAATCAGGTCATAACGTAGTTCATGTGGCGTGCATCCGGGGGATTTAAGGTCTTCTAAAAAATGGGACCGAAGCCGATGTGGGCCGCCTACGTATCTCGCCGAGGGAATCAGGTCATAACGTAGTTCATGTTACAAGTAAATGGGATTTTGGGGAAATTTGTGCTTTAAAGAGACGGAACCCGACATGGGTTCTTTGCGTATCCCGCCAAGGGAGCGCAACTTTTACAATATAGAAAATGCGTTAAAAAGATTTCCTAAATGTAGTACTTCTATCCAATCATAAATCATTTCTATTAGTGTTTTACAACTGTCTACTTTAATAGTCGGATTTAATACCGCACCAATAATATAAATAGTGGGAATAGGAAAAAATATTTTTTAAATTTTTTAAATATTTTTTCAATAGATGCCTTATAAGTTGGTTTTTGCATATATTCATTAAGTAACAAAAATATTAGAGCTATATAAAATAACATATTTGAAATAGTCGGATAATAAATACCGGAAAATTCTTTAGTAGCTTGAAAAAATTTCTCTAGAAATCCATTAAGTTCTAAAAAAAATTTCCAATCATCTACAAGCATATTCCTTGTATTTTTATTATGGGCGTTAAATAATAAAGTTATAGGTTGTCTATAATCGTAAGCAACAAGTAGTTGCTCACACATCGAATTCCATCTAGTCGAAACTTCTTCTGGAATTTTTCTATAACGTAATCCACAATCATGATAATTTTTTTTATATTCTTTGTGTCTTTGTATTTTATTACCTTTAAAAATAAAATTTATAGCAAATTGTATTTTTTCAAGAATGTTTTCAAAAAATTTTAGGTCATCCTTTACAACTAAGATATAAATATGGCATAAACATCTTATATTAAAATGATCAAAAAAAGTTGGAGTTAATCAAAATTTTAAAAGTCTTATAGCATAATCATTAGAAGTAGCATTATCTAATGTAATAGTCATAATTTTATCAATTATTCCAAAATAATCACAAATTTCATGAATATTTTGTGCAATAAAACATCCAGTGTGTCTATCATCAATATATCTATATGCTAAAATACATTTGTGCATAGACCAATTTTGATCTATCCAATGACATGTTACTGTTAAATAATCATTACTGTTAGTACTACGTCATATGTCAGAAGTGATAGCCACTTTGCCATTAAAATGATACAATGCATAACGTAAATATTATTGATATTCACTTGCAAATTTAAAAATATCCCTTCTAACAGTTGATCTAGGAAAATCATTAAAAACATGATTATATGTTTCTCGAATGTAATGAATAAAATCAGGAGAGGAAGGAAATGAAAAAGGCAAACCTTCCACCGCAACTAATTTTGCCATATTTTCCCTATCTTTGTTTTTATCATATTTAGGACCAAATATTCCCCCCGTCGTCGGGTTAATTTGACCATGCACTAGGTCGGGGATACTATGTGAACCTTGTCCCGACTCAGATGGCATTGACACACCAAAATTTTTAGCCTTGTATTGATTCCACTTAGATGTGTGCTCGCCTTGTACATGTCTCAATAAACTTCCCGTCCCTCCTTGACCTTTTTCGGTTTTAAATTTATAAATAGTTTTACAGATTTTACATCTAACTAGTTGATTCTCTTGGACCCGATCAAAAAAATGTCATGCAACTGATTTTAATTTTCATGATGTGGGGTCTCGACTCATACTAGGGGGAATATGAGACATTCTAGTTTCAGTTTCAGGCTGAGACTCAGTCTGAGGTTGGGGTGCACTAGTGGGTGTGTCATCTAGTGGTTCATCTAAATTAAATTTTGGTTCATCTACCACATCATCTAATGATATATCATTAAAAAAAAACAGTTTCATCTATATGAGTGAAATCAATGAAATCATCCGGACTAGGAATAGGATTACTAGAAGAAGTACACCTGCCCTTGTTACCCCTACTAGAAGAAGTCTTACCCTTACTCTTACTCTTACCCTTAAACATACCTCTTAATCCTTCAATTTTAAATATGCAAATAAATAATTAAAGATAATAAAATTAAGTGCGATAATTAAAATAAAGTAACAATAATAATTTAAAGAAGGAACGAAGGTACCAAACGCCGACGTAACGTCGACGTGTAATCGAGGTTGAAAATTAAAACTTTGCTCGATGAATGATCCTCAAGCTAGTTGCTAACTTCACTCCCAATTTTTTAACTTTGATATAATATTTAATAGTAGTAAGATTTGTGAGAAAATGAAGAGGAAAATGATGTATTTGTAGTTGAGAAATATGGTTAAAGTGTAATATATTAACTTAGGGATTAAAAATAAATACTAAGGGGGTAGGGGCAAAATGGCCGTTATAGCCGTTGCACAACGGCCAGAATCGATACTTGGTCGTTGTTGCAACAGTTATTTTTGCAAAGGGGGAGGGGGGTTGGCGGGCCGGGACGAGATGGGACGGGGCGGGACGGGGTCGGGATGAGGCGGTCTGGTCGGGATCGGGACGGGCGGGACGATCCTTGTCCCCGTCCCGAGTTCGAACCCCGACACCGACAATTTTTTTTTTTAGGGGGATCGAGACGGGGCGAGCCGGGTAGCGGGACGGGATGGATCGGGCCAATCTGATCCATTGGACAGGCCTAGTATTACAACTATGAACTTGGGAGGCCAGACAAAAAGAAATTTATTGCTCGAACAAAATCGTAATCTTATTCCTCAACCCCTACTTCTTTGTGTGTGTTGCTTTTCCGTTGACTAATATGATTTTCATGTTTGTTACCTTCAAACAGATACCACGGGTCAACTCTCATTTCCGCCAGTCTCTCTGTGTAATATACTTGTCCGTTCTGGGCAATCAATTATCATTTGTTTCGAGTATTCGTTATGCTAATATTTTCTTTTACAGTCTTCTTGCATTACATCAGAAATTTGACATGCCAGCTCCGTTAGTTCTGCACACGGACTTCCCTCATTATTATTATTATTTTTTTTTTTTTATAATCCAGGTTTCCAGGCTTGCGCCTGACTACTTCACTGGTATTACCCAGACGTCCTGGAGGTAATAGCACCGGTCCTTCAACAACTATCACCAGGTAAATCGCGGGATGTGCTCCAGTGGCGGTTTTACGGGGCGTACAAGCGATCAATGAGACAAGGTCAAATTCCCCAACATGCGAAATTTCTTCGTGCTTGCGGGGAATCGAACCTGTTGTCCCATGCCGTAGCGCCTTATAGCACCAGGCTTTGCCATCGACTATGCCCTGAGGACAAACTAAGGTAGGGTAAACTTTTTAAAGTGATCGGTCCCACCGCATTACGGCCCCATACCCCGTAAACCCCACCTCCGGCCTGGCCCTACGGATTAGTATACACCGCTTCCTACGCGTATGGAGAGGGATTTTTGGGGAACACAGTTCCACTCTCACGATCGTAGGACTCGAACACGTAACCTCGCAAGAATACCCTAATGTATTGGCCACTGGGCCAAACACTTTGGATGGACTTCCCTCATTATTGGCGCTTTCATCTGCCAGGTTTTTACCGATCCCTACATCTCATTGTATCCTGATATTATATCAGTCTGTGCACAAAACATGAACTTTATGAAAATATGTATGTTACGTGTATGTCAGGTAAGACCGGAGAGGAATTCTCGACAAGATTGGCGAATAATTTGGAAAATTTTATACTCAAAGAGGGACCTGAAACAGTAACTTCTATCAACTTTCTATCACTTATGCCTGATTAATTTACTTGTTCATCAACTACATAGCTGCTTTCATCGTCGAACCAGTTATGGGAGCAGGAGGAGTCATACCTCCTCCGGCGACCTATTTTGATAATGTCCGTTTTCCTCGCACTTTTTAATTCTTTTCGACAAGAATATACTTTTTCATTTTTCTTCGTAAGGATTATGCTTATAAATAGCTGAAACAATAATTCTCATCCTACTCATTTTTAGATCCAAGCTGTACTCAAGAAGTACGACATTCTTGTCATTGCGGATGAGGTCATATGTGGATTTGGAAAGCTCAGGACAATGTTCGGATGTGAAAAGTACAACATTAAACCTGATCTTGTCTCTGTAGCAAAGGTAGGTAGATTTAACTGTGTCCAATCTATGCAAATCACAACTTATATCTACATTCTCAATTTTACTCCTAACTATGCTTTTAGGCTCTTTCTTCTGGATATATGCCAATTGGTGCTGTCCTTGTAAGCCCTCAAGTTAATGATGTCATATATTCTCAAAGCAACAAACTTGGTGAGCATATTATCCGTTCGATAATATTTCTCTCCTTATTGGTAATCAAATTGTTCATAACTTTCGCTCTCCATTTTTTAAAAAATATTTTTCAGGGTAATTAGGTACATTTTCCCATGGATTTACTTATTCTGGACACCCTGTCTTGTGTGCGGTTGCCTTGGAAACACTTAAGATCTACAAGTATGCAACCTATTTTCTGATGAGAAAATGATCAAATGAGCCCTCAACATTTGATTGATATCTCAACAACACAATATATCTTTGCGGGTTCTATTATTCTCCTGAACTAATTTAAAATGGAATATATATATTACTCACGGTGGCAAAGAAAGTGCACTTCCCTCTTTTTGATAGAGAGGCAAAAATAAATAATTAATTTTTTTATTTTTATAAATATATTTTATTTAATATTAGCTTTTAATTTTTTAAATCTTTCCTTTTCTTTTTCATTTTCTTTTTATCCAATATTTAAATTTTATCACTATTCACATAAAAATGCTTTCTTTATTAAAACACTCTCCTTCATCTCCCATTTTTATAGCCGCCACCGTCTGCCCTCCTCTGCCGGAGCTCCGGAGAAACCACCCAAACTCATTGCTGCTGCCCCTTTTTCTCCTCCTCTTCTCTCTCCTCCCTCCCTTTCTCCATCACCACTGGCGAATCCATAGCTTCGGCGAGCTTCACCCCAAACCACCGCAAAAGCCGCCGCCACCAGATCTCTCATCCTCAGGCAACTCTTCACCACCACACTACTGCTCCCTTTGTTCTCCCCCCACTCCTACGGCGAGGAGCTCCAGCTCTGGTGACCGAAGCAATTGCGAAACAACCCAACCTAAAAACCCAAAATCACCTTCATTTCACCGGTAAGAATATCATACTAATCTTTGGTTTTCAATGAAAGTATTGTTTGTCTGTTAGATTTTTGGTAGCCTTTGAATGATGGATTTCTATTTTTTCTTCAATTTGGAGTTTTGAAATTGTTTAATGGTGGAAATATGTTGGAAAGAAGAAGAGTTAGGGAAAAATTAATAAAAAAATAGATTTTAATGAAAAATACACGTGTTAAATGCTGGTTGACGCATGTATTTCACTGCATATTTCAGATCTGGGTATAGCATTTCAGGGAACAAATTATTCCACTTTTAAAATGACCAGGGGTCATAGAACTACTGCAAAGATTTGGTGTGTAGTTGGAATTTCGATCAAACGTTGGGTCTCATTTGACTATTTTCTCTTTTTCTGACTTTCAACCTTTTAAGATATGGATTGAAAGAATTATGTCAAAATAGCTATGTTGATCGGACTCTTCAAGAATGTCAATAGGTACATGTCGGATCATTCAAAATTGTGCATTTTTTGAGGATTCGAAATGGGTGCGCAGCATTTTGGAGAGTCCGAGCAACATAGAAAATGGTGGTTTCACAACTAGGTGTGTTGTACTTAACCTATTGCTTAAGCACTGAAACGACTCGTATTACTTTCAGGGAAAGAAATATTATTGCAAGTAAACAAAATATCACCAAAGTTCCAAGAAGGTTTGAAAGCATTTTCCGACAGTCCCATAATCGGGGAGGTACAGTAATTATCAATGTTAGAAGCCAGCTAAAACGTCTCAGTTACCTACCGTTAATTTAATCACTCTTTGTTGTTCTTTTTTTAGATAAGAGGCACAGGTTTGGTACATGGTACAGAGTTTACAGATAACAAATCTCCCAAGGATCCCTTTCCT